>OU612043.1:79601948-80079520 GCA_914767935.1 Coremacera marginata
AAATGTTCGGTCTGAGAGCGAGAGAATGAATTTGAGAAAAAGTTCATTTCTCACTTTACTCGAGAAACAGATACAGAACCTAAATATGTTCTCTCTTACAGATTCGTGAATTAAAATTTATGGGTGGATTACACTCAGGTTAGTAATGACGTTACTCCGAATAGCGATAGTAATGCAGGGTTAATGAATTATATTGTTTAAGTTTTGTATTAATAAAGAGTTTTATAATAGTTGCAACACGTCTATAAATGTGTGGCAGTATTGCCTGCGACACAATCAGATAATTCGACATATTAAAAAAAGCAACATTGTTTGCAAGGTTGATTTATAAGGTTGTCGCAAGGGAGAGATCGAGTACCCATAATTGTCAAATCGAAGTTGACAGCTCATAGAAACTCAGCTCAGCTCAGCACTAGATCTGCAAGTGCTCTCTTTTATCATCCGTTTTTTTTTTGTAGTCATTCGCAAAATTGGCTGGTTTTGATAATTATGAGTACTGAGAAGAGAGTGCGATCAGCCCTACGACAACCTTATTAATCAACCTTGATTGTTTGATACGAAAAAAGAGAGCATCATCGTTCAATAGGCTGCAAGCAACAGATACACACTTTTATTATTAGGCCCGGTCACATGATCAAATTTTTCATCCAACAAGTCATCAAAAAATTTGACCAACAGAAATATATATGGAATTTGACGAAAAATTTGACATGTGAACACTCATCAAATTGTTGGTCAAATCGTTTGACTAAAATCAAAATATTTTGATTTTTCGGTTGTTTGACCAACGATTTGATGAAAAATTTGACGTGTGAACACTCGTCAAATTTTCTAGTGCGATTTCATCACTTAAAAAAAGATTTCAACGCGATCACATCAATCCAATATGCACGATGAAGAAGATTTTTGTAATGATTTTATTGAAATTTATAGACTACATCCATAACTGGCAGATTAAATCGGAAATTGACAAAAAAAAAAAAATTATTTAGAAATAAAGCATATTTAATGCTCCTGATGTGTTCACTTCGGTGTGCAAGACAATAATGAAATTTGACGAAAAATTTGATAATATGAGCACTCGCGTGGTCAAACTGTTTTACCAATATTTTGATCAAGAATTTGATAATGTGACCGCCCCTATTCATTCGCAGTTTCAGCCCCCCTCCCCCACATTGAACTACAAAACTGATAAATTCAGTCGCAGCTTAAATGTTACGAAAAACACGTAAAGCTATGAACTTTTAAGCCCATAACACACAGAAGGCATGCAAGAATCAAAGCATCTGACGTTTCTGTTAAGCATACGTAAATTCATGGGATCATGCTTAATGCGTGCATGATTCGCACTTTTTTGTATATGCGTTATCTGATCAGCTTACGTGTGTTTACTAGAAACATCAGATGCTTTGAAACATGTATGCATTCTATATGCAGGGAACTTTACAAAATTATGGTTTGTGACTTGAACAAACTAGCAAGAAACTTCCTTTCAAATTACTAAGGTAACTTGAAGTATGTAAATAAATAAAAAATATGAAGAGGAACGCAGCTTGTGACATCCGAATTTAAAAAAGAAATCTTAAAACCTAATGGAAATAAAAAACCCTCAGACGAAGGCATAATTTAAATGATAACTTAACTTTTATTTATTTGTATTTGTAAACCTATTGGTGCAATAACACTTTGTTGGTCTTGACTGGTTTAGGAGATAAAAATCGTGAAAGTTTGAAAATTCAGTGCATATTTATATTTACGTAAAAGCTAATTTCACAAAACTTCGACATTTCAAGAAAAAACAGTTTACAATTATCGTTAAAAATACATCGGCCTTAACTCTCATAGGTTGAAGTAAAATTATGACAAAATTCGTACATTCCTAAGTCGCGGTGATTTTTAATAAAAAACTTTCGCGCATTCTTTATGATATCAACAGTTCATTAAAAAATTTTATTAAAAATCTCAATCTTTGATTTACAATACAAATTTTTCGCCTGCGACTCTTTCTTTTTCTTTTCTTTTATTATTTTCTTTTTATTATTTTCATATCATTTGAAAAATTAACATATTTATTCAAAACGATTTATAAATATTCTTTAACATGAAAATAAATGTGTTTAGTAAATTTTTATATAATTACGTTTTTTAAATCACAAACACTTGAATTTTAAAAATTTTTGCTCTTGGTTCATCTTGAGTTTTTTCATTACAAAATACTTTCATTTTATTAAAGAATTAAAGTTAAATCGTCATTGGCACCAATTTTAATCAAACAGTACTAATTTTAGAACACTTGTATGATCATTGGGATCGTTCACTGATCCAATTTTAATAATTCGAAGCTTTTAAAGGATGCGATGAAATTTTGATGTTAATATTGAATTTAACCGATCATTGTTTACCCTTTAAGTTTGTACATATATACTATTCTTAGGGCTGTATTGTTCACCTCTGGATATCTAACGCTATCCAGCCGATAACTTATCCAGGGCCTTAAATTTAACCAGTAGCTCGTTCCTGTAACTCATACCGATCAGAGTTACCGACTTATATTACCGATTTGACGTCACTCTCACCTGCAATGTTTCTGTACGAATCTGTATCGATTTCTGTTTGATTTAGTCGTTTCAAATCGATAAGCTGTCACCTGTTCCGATTTCATTTCAATGGAACCTTTTAAAAAAGTGTTTCTGTACAAAATGTGAATCGATAAAAATGTGTCACTTTTCTCACTGGCTTTGCGGCAAGGGAGAATTCTACCGATTTATCTAATGTCATTAATGTTGTGTATTATTAAGTTATAAATACTCGAAATATACCTAAATGGTTGCTTTCATTTAAGTTGAATTTTTTATGAGGCATTATTGAGGTTCTATGCCCTTAATGTGTCGAATTATCTCATCCTTTAGCTCTTGAATTGTTGCTGGCTTATCGACGTACATCTTTTCTTTCAAATAACCCCAAAGAAAGAAGTCCAACGGTGTCAAATCACATGATCTTGGCGGCCAATTGACAACGCCACCACGTGAGATAACACGGCCATTAAATTTGTCGCGCAAAAGAGCCATTGTTTCGTTAGCTGTGTAGCAAGTGGCACCGTCCTGTTGAAACCACATATCGTCCACATTCATATCTTCCAATTCGGGCCATAAAAAGTTCGTTATCATCTCACGATAGCGAACACCATTCACAGTAACTGCCTGACCGGCCTCATTTTGGAAAAATACGGCCCGATGATGCCGCCAGCCCATAAACCGCACCAAACAGTCGCTCTTTGTGGGTGCATTGGTTTTTCGACAATCACTCTTGGATTATGATTCGCCCAAATGCGGCAATTCTGCTTATTGACGAATCCACTGAGGTGAAAATGTGACTCATCACTGAAGATGATTTTCTTCGAAAATTGATCATCCACTGTTGCCATTTCTTGCCACCATTCTGACCATTTAAATGCAAGTCTTTATGCATAATGTTCATCAACGATGAGCGTGAGAGGTGCAATTGTTGGACACGACGGCGAGTTGAGGTGGACGGCTCTTCAGCCACACTATCGCGAACAGCAGCAATATTTTCTGCAGTACGAGCATGCACTGGTGTTTTCTCATCTCCTACAGACCCGGTTTGGACGATTAAATTGACCGAAAAAATCACGAAGTGCACGATATGCATTTTGATTTGAACGCCCATTTTCATAATAAGCCTAAATAACTTTAACGCGTTGCTCGATTGTGTATCTTTCCATGGTTCAAATTGAGTTAGTCTGAAATTGTGAAATGTCAAATGAAATGCAGAAAAAAACTTGACGTTTAGGTGTGGTTCACATTCAACATCGGCCCTTAAAATTTAACCACCCTTTATATATTTCTAATATGTATATAAAAAACTAATAAAATTAATTTGAATAGCAAATTAAATCCGGACGAATTTTGAAACTGCAGTGACGTCGGCTGTTGGACTTAATGAAGCAGCACCGGCACGTCGGAAAGGGTAAATTTTTGAATGCATTTGAATGTTACTGAAACAATAATCCATGAAATAATTGCTTCCCAAATACTTCGAGCTCACTTCACTGCTCAATAAATCACTTTTGATTACCTATTAATTATAAATTTATAGCGCACACAAAATAAAATAAATACACCTAAACAGCTGCTTGTCATTTGACTCAATTTCCCAACGTTTCTTCTCGATTTGTGTTCTTTTTCATCACGGTCCGAATTTTTACCGATTTAAACGTACAGAAACATTAGTTGTCACGCAATCGGTAACTAGGGATCGATAGTGCATGACATCACACAAATCGGGAACTTACCGATTTTGTTACAGGAACGAGCTACAGAGGTTAAAACCTCTGGATAAAAATTGGAATTGTTCACCTCTGGATAGCAACTTAACAGGTCTGTAGCTCGTTCCTGTAACAAAATCGGTATTTTATTTTATGTGCGCTATAGTTTTATAATAGATAGGTATTCAAAAGTGTTTTAGTGAACAGTGAAGTGAGTTAGAAGCATTAGGATATCAATGATTTAATGGATTATTGTTTCAGTAACATTCAAATGCATTAAAAAATTTACCCTTCCGACGTGCCGGCGCTGCTTCATTAAGTCCAACAGCCTACGTCGCTGCAGTTTCGAAACTCGTCCGGATTTAATTTGCTCTTCAAATATATTTTATTAGGTATATATATACATATTAGTAATATATACAAATATAAAAAATTGAACTTAAATGAAAGCAACCATTTTTAAAGGTATATTTCAAGTATTTATAACTTAATAATCCACAACATTACTGACATACGATAAATCGGTAGAATTCTCACTTGCCGCAAAGCCAGTGGGAAAAGTGACACATTTTTATTGATTCACTTTTTGTACAGAAGCACTTTTTTAAAAGATTCCATTGAAATGAAATCGGAACAGGTGACAGCTTATCGATTTGAAACGACCGAATTGAACAGAAACCGATACAGATTCGTACAGAAACATTGCAGGTGAGACTGACGTCAGAGTGACGTGAAATCGGTAATATTAGTCGGTATCTTTGATCGGTATGAGTTAGAGGAACGAGCTACAGGATATTTTAACGGCTGATTAGTGATTTTTCCAGTTTTTTTCCAGCCAAACGTCAAAGTAATCCCGAGGTTTTGACAGTCTGTCATATATTTTAATGATATATGGATATTTCGTAAATGAAAAAGGAGAACTTTTCCATACTTTCAGAATTTATATCGCCTAAGCCATTTGAGGCCGGCCTTTTTTTTGCAGCATTAGATTTAGGGTCCAAGTACAAGTTAAGAAAATGAAAGAAAAGGTCTTCCTTTAGTCTGGAACTCATTGACTTACAAGTTGGCCTTTGAGCCTTGTAGTCAAACACATTCTCTTAGTAGTTTGGGTAACATCTTTGTTTTTATATTTCTAGGTACATTACTAGCAGAAAAATAATAAAATATCGTAAGAACAAAAAATACCAAAAACCATAAATAATACCATATTTTACATAAATTTTAGAAAATTAGAAGTATTTTGTATGTAAAAAATTAAAAAATGTGTTGGCAGTTTTTGAAAAATTAAAAAAAAAAAAAAAAAATTAAGCAAGGTATATGTAAATTTTTTTTAAGTACTATCAACGTGCTAGGCACCAAATTTTTACAAATATGTGAAAAACGGTTTAAAATGCTGTCAGCAAAATAGCAAAAGCAACGAATATTCCGCTTTTGCTTTACTGTCATTTTTGCAACATCAACAACGAAAGCAACAGCAATAAAAATAAAATGTTGCTTTTCATTTCATTTTGCTGTTGTTAAGAAACAGTTGCTTTTCATTTCATTTTGCTCTTGTCATGAAACTGTTGCTTTTCATTTCATTTCATTTTGGTTTTGCTAACTGTTGGATTTCATTTCTTATGGTTTTTGGGTGCTTCTTATTTTCATTCATTAGGCTCTAGGTTATTTATTCTTCATTGTTTATATGCAACACACTTTTAGGGGTCTCCATACAAAAAATTAAGAAATTAGTTGATATCTCAACATCTAATTGGAAATATGGCGCTTTTTCTATTTTTTCGAGGTTTTATTTAGTGAGGGCTACCATTTAAAAATATGTTTTAAATGGACAGACAGGACTTAAAAGGGGGTCGCTGAATTCGTATCTGACGTAAGGAAATACATTTTTTTTTTACACTAGGGTGGTCCCATTAAAATTGTTTTTAGTTAACTTTCAAGTTTTATACATGCGCTCGAAGTATAAGGGAACCGCTGATTTCAGCATTTTTAACACCCTAGTGTAAAAAATAATTTTTCAATATTGACATCAGATTTAAAGTCACCGACACCCTAATACTAACACCACATGAATAAAACTTGTAAATTAACAAAATACAGTTTTATGGTATCCATCCTAGTGTAAGCAATTATTTTTCAACGGACATCAGATATAAAGTCACCGACTATCTAATACTACCAGCACATGTATAAAAGTCGTAAATTAACAAAAAACAATTTTATAGGACCACCATAGTGTCAAAAAATTTTTAATTCCTTACGTCAGATACGAATTTAGCGACTCACTTTTAAATACTGTCTGTCCATTTAAAACATATTTTTAAACATATTTAGGTAGCCCTCCCTAAATAAAACCTTGAAAAAATTAAAAAAAGCGCCATATCTCCACGGGGATATTGAGACATGAAGTAATTTCTTAATTTTTTGTATGGGGACAACTAAAAATGTGTGGCGTATAAACAATGAAGAATAAATAACCTAGAGCCAAACGAATGAAAATAAAAAGCAATTAAAAACCAAAATGAAATGAAAATTAAAGCAACAGTTAACAAACCCAAAATGAAGTGAAGTGAAAAGCAACAGTTTCTCGACAAGAGCAAAATAAAATGAAAAGCAACAATTTTATTTATTGCTGTTGCTTTCGCTGTTGCTGTTGCATTTACAAAAATGACAGGTAAGCAAAAGCAAAAACAATTAAAGCTTTTTAAACCCTAAGTTTCAAATTGACTGCGATGGCAGTTCTGCAGCTGCAAAGATATTTGTTTGCAAACATATTTGCAGCCTATCATATCACTTCACGTTCAAACAGAGAAATGAAAATATACCCTCTAAGAAAAGTAAACGTAACGCTTTTGCGAAACGAAGCCGTACCGTATACGGAACGCCATTTCACTTACACTGGCACAGTTTTTCATATAAAAATAAGACGATATTATTTTAACGTAAAACTCTTTGTAACAGGCCAGTTAAACAGGCCAATTTAATTTAATGATTTGTTTTTGGGTTAATTTACTTTCCATTATATATTTTTTTGTACATTTATCTATATCTATCTATATATATATAAAATTGTAACAAAAAAATCTGTACATTAAATATTTTTTTTAAATTCTTTTTGCGATGGACGTTTTGAATGACGCTGAGCAAGGAGGATATATTTTAAAGAGAATTCACCAGACAATTTTTCCCCTTTTGCAAAAAAATTTTCAACTGGCCGACTTGGTGGATTCGAAATTATGTTCGAATCTCAAAAAGCCGAAGTGCCGAAGCGATGAGAGAGAGCTTACGAATGGTATTGTAAGCAAACTGAGCATGTGTTTTTGTTTGCTATTATTATTTGCATGTAGGCATGTGTTTATTTTTTAGCTGGACGCAGTGTTTTGTTTTGGTTGGATAAATTTATTGAAATTTACATTAATTGCTTCGTTCAAACATTTTTCTTCTGATTTTGATGAAAAATTTTTGATCTATAAATTTTTAGCTACTAAAGAAATAATAGAAATTTTTTCTTCGACTTTGAAGACATATTTTTTATATCTAAGGCTGTGTGCTATTCGGAAACTTTTTACTCTGATGATGAATTTTTGACAGTCTGAATGAGAATATTTGGCACTTGCGAGGTGAATATGGTTGTCAAAAATTCATGTAGCCTGGGGGGATAGTATAAATTTTGACAACCGGCAAGAGAACAAGCATAATTAGATTTTGACACAAGCATAATTAGAAAAAAAACATTTGTAAGTTCGCGCTTAAAATAACTAATGTGAAATTAATGAAAGCTAAACTTTTTAGTTAATTATAAATTAAAAATGCACAAAGAATAAAAAAATAATGGAAATCCTAACAAAACAGCAAAGGAAGTTCTACATAATATGTAGAACTATATTGCATACACTCCGCAATCCCATAAAGCCACTTGCCACTCGATAGCAAACCACTTCATACTCTATTGACCATTCATGATGGTCATGATGGCTGGAATTAACTCCACAATTTTGCGAAAAGAGCTAGCAGACACTCTTAAATGCATTCAAGTTTGTGCATTGTCTCCATTCAAAATGGCATTTAATGATTCGGAATAACCTCTTGGCCGAATATAGGTAATGTCCTTAAAGGAATAATGTTTTAGGTAGTTGTCCAGAGCAGAAAAGCAAAAGCAGTACTTACTCTTCCGCCTTCTTTTAAAAAAAGTCATAAAGAAGTTCAAAAATTTTTGCTTACGACAGCAAAGCAACCAGAAGTGGAAAATATTTGCGTAAAATTCTGTTCATTTTCAGTTATATCAACAATTTTTTAAATTACATTAAACTCTCGCTCTAATACACTAACGAAATCTAAAACGCCAAAATTTCTAGTTGTCAAAATTTCATTGTTCTTTTGGCACATCAAAAATGACAATTTTATTTCAACAGACAGAAATTGTATTCAACTCAGTAACTTCTTTCCTACCACTAGTGAAAAGTTTCCGAATAGCACACAGCCTAAGTTTTTAAGCTGCTAAAGAAATGATAGCTTTTTTTTTAAAAAAATGTTTACTCTGATTTTGAAAAAAAATGTTTTTTCTATAAATTTTAAGGTACTAAAGAAATGATCGAAATTTTTTCTAGTACAAAAATGTTTCTAATTTTGAACAAAAATTTTTGATCTCTAAATTTTTAACTACCAAAGAAATGAAAGATTTTTTGTTTTTGTTAAAAAATTTTTTCTCCGATTTTGATGAAAAATTTTTGATCTATGAATTACTATCCGCTAAAGAAATGATAGAAATTTTTTTTTGTAAAATTTTAGCTGCGGAAATGGTAGAAATTTAATCCATGTTGAAAACTTTTTGATCAACCCGTTCCTGACCTTGGACAATTCGAAAAAATATGAATTTCGAAGTGGGATGAGAGAGGCCGTACGAGAGAATAAAATTTTGCTGAGCGCCAGCTTAAACAGGTTTTGCGACAATTGAGAAACGTTGTCTATTTTCTAAAAAAAAACTTTAAAGCAATGTGCATGTGTGTTTGTGTGTGTGTTTTATTTCTACCCTATAGGAACAAACTAACTTCTTTTTAAAAACAACTAATTAAAAAACTAATTTAAAATAAACCAGTATATGAACTACTTTGAATTATATTAAGGCGGCAACAACTCTGATTTTGACATGTTTTAATTGCAAATTTTTATTAGATTAAAAGTTTATATATATTTAACCATGTTATTTCATCAAATATTATTAACTTTAGGCCATCAGTAATAGTTTTCAATTGGTTATTTTAAAGTCATTAAAAAATAATTTAAATATAAGTAATTTAACAAGTAGTTGAAAGTATATGCAGACGAAAGTCAATTGACTTATTTAGCGGACATCACCATACAAAATATGTTAGTTCGTTCTATGGAAAAAAGTCAGAATTTCAACTAGTTGTGGTTGACAAAAAAACTACTTTATCAACTACTTTTAAATTAGTTGATTTTCCTACAGGGTAGCTACTCGTATGCTACGTTTGTTTATGTTTTTGCTAAATTTATTGAAATTTCGTCCAAAAATATTTCTTCTGATTTTGAAGAAAATTTTTCATCTACAATTCTTAAGCGACTTAAGAGAGATAATGTTTTTTTTGTTCACACCCTCCCATTCAGCAAAATTTTATTCTCTCGTACGGCCTCTCCATCCCACTTCGAAATTCATATTTTTTCGAATTGTCCAAGTACACGAAGGGGTCGATCAAAAAGTTTTCAACATGAATAAAATTTCTACCATTTCCGCAGCTAAAATTTTATAGATAAAAAATGTTTCTTCAAAATCAGAGCAAAAATTTTTTAACAAAAAAAATTTCTATCATTTCTTTAGCGGCTAATAATTCATAGATCAAAAATTTTTCATCAAAATCGGAGGAAAAATTTTTTAACAAAAACAAAAATCTTTCATTTCTTTGGTAGTTAAAAATTTAGAGATCAAAATTTTTCTTCAAAATTAGAGACATTTTTGTACTAGAAAAAATGTCGATCATTTCTTTAGTAGCTTAAAATTTATAGAAGAAACATTTTTTTTCAAAATCAGAGTAAACATTTTTTTAAAAAAAAGCTATCATTTCTTAAGCAGCTTAAAAAATTAGATATAAAAAATTTGTCTTCAAAATCGAAGAAAAAATTTCTATTATTTCTTTAGTAACTAAAAATTTATAGATCAAAAATTTTTCTTCAAAATCAGAAGAAAAATGTTTGAACGGAGCAATTAATGCAAATTTCAATAAATTTATCCACCCAAAACAAAACACTGCAACCAGCTAAAAAATAAACACATACCTACCAGGGATGATATTGGCTTAGTTGTAAAAGGGCCAAAATTTATACAAAAATAGGACATTTTTGCCAACAATGGGGCCTTTCGTGGTAATTCAATATTAAAAACTTTCTATTTGAATAGTTAGCCTTTCGAAATATTCAAATAGATTTCGATTTAACTGTTTCGGGAAAATAAAACAAATTGAAGTTTGTAAGAATTGCCTAACTTTTGATTTATTATATATAGATTTAGTTATAGTTTTTTTTATTAATTTTGTTTGTTAGTGGTCCGGTTATCCCGTCCTCACTAAATTTATATTTATTTAATTAACACCTGCCGCAAGAGCCAACTTATGTCTTCATTGCGTCTTGATGTTTTTTTTTATTTATATATATGTACTTTTGTAAATAATAAGGCAGGTTAATTTTATTTTTTCAATCTTGGTCTTTATTGCCTGACGTCTCGATTACCAATGTGTTAAAGTTTCCTAGCGTTCACTATTTTAAATCATAAACTAAAGCTTAATAAAATTTTGAGCATAACTAATAATTTGACTCGATATAATCTTAAATATATTGAAGCAAACGGTTTGGCTGAGTAATTAAGAGCGACAGCGAAAGAGATTAGAGTATTAGTTAGAACTTTAGTGAGTGCATTTAAATAAAGCAATAAGAAAACCGGTTGGTGAGTATTTTTTCAGTTTACAGTGGTGGCAATTAAAATTAAAATCAATTATAGAAATAACAATTCATTTCAATTCAATAAATAATAAGGTATAATAATTAACTATTAGAATAATATTCGTTACAAGTTCAGTTTTTATGTTTCCGTATTTGTTTTTTTTTTTGCTTTCACTGTTTTAACCTAAGCGGGGAAGTTTTTGGTTTGTCACAAAAATAGTACACTTTAGTTTAAACGATCAGCTCTCAGAATCAAAAATTGTGTATCAAAGAGATTTAGTATAATTGTTTTTTTTAATAGATTTTATTTCATACATAAAGGTCCCATTGCACCTTAGCAAGAAGGTGTATTGTGCAATGTGCATTGATTGCAAAAGTCAAGAATATGTCAAAAAATAATCCATATCAGTTAATTTCTTCAAACTTATTTTGACAAAGCCATTTATTTAATAAGTTAATAATACAAATAAGAATAGAAAAGCATTTCCACAGAAAGCCGCAAATTGGATCGATATATTCATCGTTAAAGAGTCTTAGCAGCATTTTTTGAGTCCTTTGTTATATACATAATAATGTCAGAAATATATGATGAAAGATATACGTTAAGACTTGCAAGAAGACAAATCAATGATGAGGGACGAAATGGGCATGATACCAAAACAAAATCAGTTCTACCAAAAACAATATATTCAGAAATGACTAAATTGAATACAGAATAATTTCATAAATGTTATAAAATTTTGGAATATAGAGCCTTGAACAACAAAATTAGTTAAATCACGTCGAATAAGGTGACAAAAAATATTCCATCGCAGTCTTAATTTTTTGAAATTAAAGAATTTTCATCTCAGATGCAATTTTGAAACTGCTATGCTAAATTTTTTCCAAACCTTATATTTCTTAAAATTTATGACTCGAAAACACTTTTCTATTTCCGATTTTTTTAGATCTAAACTTTTTTTGGTGGAAAAAATCACTTTTTTATGCAAATAATTGTTTATTACTTCTTGCCATAATCTGAAAGAGCGTGAAATACGTCGGAAATTATTTTTGGTGCAGATAAAATAAAAAAAATGGACAATAATTCTTTGAAAATTGACGCTATAGAATTACTTTGGGATACTATTAAACCTAAAATCGGTTCAAAAATTAAGACATTCTTTTGGAGAGTGTGCAGGAATTTTCATACTTCCTCCATTATAGTAGATACCAAATGTTTGTAAGAAGTTTTCGAGTAGATGACATTCAATAATACAAAAATTGGTTATTCTTCATAATGCTAACATGGTGGCCTTATACAAAATATAAGAAAGTCAGTTTTTTAAAAATGTTCTTCAGTTTTAATAGATTTTTATAAATGTACTATTTCTGTATCCTACCAAAATTGTACCTGCGTAGGCGTAAATAGCTTAAAAAAGCCAAATTGGGGAGAATTGCTTAAGTTTTTTGTTTTTTTAAAGCTTTAATTTCTAAACATTCAACAGTACTTATTTTACTGAGAACGATTTTATTACAAATTTAAAATTTGTACCTCGATGACACACTTCTTGATATTTTTTCAGTAGATTTTCAGAAAAAGGGCCTAAAATGAATCGAAAGGGCTTTAGGGCTTACGAAATCAAAAAGGGCTCAAAAAAGCCCCAAAAGCCCCCAAATATCATCCCTGATACCTACATGCAAACAATAAGAGCAAACAAAAGCACATGCTCAGTTTGCATACAATACCATTCGTAAGGTCTCTCATCGCTTCGGCACTTCGGCTTTTTGAGATTCGGACACAGATTCGAACATAATTTCGAGTCCACCAAGTCGGCCAGTTGAAAATTTTCTGCAAAAGGGAAAAAATTATCTGGCGAATTCTCTTTAGAATATACCCTCCTTGCGCTGAGTCCAAAAATCGTATTTGTAAAATTTTTGTCTGTCTGTCTGTCTGTCTGTCTGGTAAAGCAAAACCACTGGATGGATTTAAATGAAACTTGGCATATAGGTTCCTTATATCCCAGGTATAAGGAACTGGTATATGGTATATAGGCTACTTTTTATCCTGATAAAAAGGTTGGACCCGGTAGGGGGCGCTGGGATCGGGTTCCAGGCATTTTTTTTTTTTAGCTTATCTCCGAAACCGTTCATCCGATTTGCATGAAAATTTGTGTGTAGAGGTTCTCGGACACGCTGAGTTTTATTGACTTATCTATTCTGTTCTATCTCGAACACCAGAGGGCGCTGTAGTACAAATATTTTGAAAAACCTCGAAAAACTCCTAAACCGTGCATCCGACTTACATGAAAATTGGGATATAGAGGTTTTCGGATACGGTGAATTTTCATGACTTATCTACTCTGTTCTATCTTGAACACCAGAGGGCGCTGTAGTACAAATATTTAAAAAAACGTCAAAAAAGTCCAGAACCGTTCATCCGATTTGCATGAAATTTTGTATGTAGAGGTTCTCGGACACGCCGAGTTTTTTTGACTTTTCTACTTTTTTCTTTCTCGAACACCAGAGGGCACTGTAGTACAAATATTTTAAAAAACCTCGAAAAACTCCTATGCCGTGCCGTGCTGCGATCGTGCTTAAGGCATTTTGTTTTTATAGTTAATCTCCGAAACCGTTCATCCGATTTGCATGAAAATTTGTATATAACATAGAGGTTTTCGGATACGGTGAGTTTTTGTGACTTATCAACTCTGTTCTATCTTGAACACCAGAGGGCGCTGTGTACAAATATATACAAATATTGTCTAAAAGTTCTAAGCTGTTTATCAGATTTTCATAAAAATTGGTATATAGGGGTTTTTTAATACGGTGACTGTTTTGGACTTATCTTTTTTGTACTATCTTTGTACCAGAACACCAGAGGACGCTGTAGTACAAATATCTTAAGAAATCGTGAAAGCCGTAGAAAGCCGCTCATCCGATTTGGATGAAAAATTTTATTAAAAGATTTTAGTGTACGGCAACTGTTTTGGCGTCATCTCTTTTGCTCTGTCTCGAAAAGTAGAGGGCGCTGTTGTACAATTTGTACGTGTGTATGTTATTAAACTGTTCCTAAACGGCTGCACCGATTTTGATGAGATTTTTTGTGTGTGTTTAAGTGGATCCCTGGATGGTTCATATTCGCAATTGGACCCGGTAGGTGGCGCTGTGATCGGTTTAAACGAATTTTGTTATTATAGTTTATCTACGAAACCATTCATCCGATTTACATGAAAATTTGTATTTAGGGGTTTTCGGGTACGGTTGTTTTTATGACTTATCTATTTTGACCTATATTGAACACCAGAGGGCACTGCAGTACAAATGTTTACAATGAAAAATCTCTGTACATCCGATTTGCGTGAAAATTTGTGCATAGGAGTTTTCGGATACGGGTATCTTGGACTTTTTTTTCTGCGCTATCTTAAACACCAGATGGTGCTGTAGTACAAATCTCTTAAGAAATCGTGAAACACTCAAAAACCGCTCATTCGATTTAGATAAAAATTTGTATATCGGATATATAGGATTTGATATCGAGTATGAAATGGGCTTTGGCGTTATTTTTTTTTCTATCTCGAAATCCAGAGGGCGCTGTTGTACAAATACCGCAAAAAACTCATAACAAATCATCCTATAAGTATGATTTTTTTTATAAGTATGAGTGGTTTTCGGGTGCGGTGAGTCTTTTGGCGCTATGTATTTTGCTATATCTTGAACTCCAGAGGGCGCTGTACTACAAAATACAGTAAGGCGTAGCAAAGCGCGAAGGGTGATAAATATCTTCTTTTCTTCTTTATGTGTATTTATATTCCACTTTCTTTTTTCGCAAATCAGGACAGCTGATGCCGAATTCTGTGGTATTTGAGTACGCATCAACACATGCGCAAGTCAGTTGCGTCGTAAGTTGGCGTTGTTCCGGCATTTCAATTTCTATTTTCAATGCTTATTTAATTTTTGTCCAGTTTCCTCGCGAATTGCCAAAAATTCGTCTTTGCTCTAATTTTTTTTTCAAAAATGTGCAATTTACCGAATGCAATATAAAACTTGAAAATATATTTTTGCAAGCGATCGGCGGCACGCACACACGATTTCACTAACTTTGTCTCATAATTTTCAGATGTTGAAGCTACATTTTGCTCACTTCGCCGAAGTTACAGGTTTGAAAGATGCACACAAAACTCCTTCTAAAGTTTGTGAAAAGTTTGTTTAAATTGACGAATGAAATCCCGAGATAAAGTATGAAATCGAGGGAAAACCTGAAATGAATCCACCAAAAGTAATTAAAAACAACAATGATGATCCCCTTTTTGACATATACTATCCGCTGCTGTCAAAATTCACTGGCTCTGAAATTTCGTTGCTAGTAGCGATGAAAGTGCCGTGAAAGTGAATCTGAGTGTATTTGTAAAAAAGTGTGAATGTATTGAGTTTTCGAACTACAGGGCCAGTATACTGGCCTATGTAGCATGCCTATAAATGAGCCGCTTTAAGCGTTATGAAAGCGGACAGATTTTTCGTTACGGAAACGAACTGATTTAAACGTGTCGAAGAATTTTTTGCTTATCGGCGCACTGTAGCTCAAGAATTAAATCCATTGGCCAAAATACCCATTTTTTGTGATAACCGATTTATAAAATTCGCCATGGTGTAGGGAATATATCCAAAGTTAGGTTGCCAAAAATGTAGGTAAGTATATCTAAAATTGTGGGCGTGGCATGTTGGTTAAACACAACTAATTTCAGAAAAAGGTGAGTTTTTTATTTTTCCATCGAAAATGAATTGATTGAATTTGTTTTTGTTAGGTTGGTTGGACTATTATCGTTAAATTATTGTATGAGGTTGTAGCTGCACTATTTGTATTTTGGGTGTTACGAAATGTTTTCAAAATTACTTTTTTGTGTAAATTTTAACTTTAGTGGAATAGAACTTCTAAGGATCAAAACGGATCAAAAAAATTAAAGTTAAAGGTGAAAGTCTTTTACCCCATTTTTACACACCCACGATCTCCTCGTATAAGCTTTTTTCGTTTAACTGAAACTACTCACACAAATATTCGAATGACGCTTATTTGAACACATCCCTATAAGAATGCAATGATGTATTATATTTAAACTTTAGGTTTTTTATAGCATGCAATTTAAAAGATTTTTAAGTTTTATTTAGCCTTTTTATTCCAACTCTATAAGACAGGTGCATATACAAAATAAGGAAGTGATGTTCGGATACAATCTCAGTTGCTATATTGCTAATACAAATGATGGAAACACAGCAAGAAGATTCTTCTCAGATCCGGAAAGAGCATCTGAAATAACAGGAATTGATTTAAACCTTCTTTCAGGGCTTAAAATAATCATCGAAGTACTTGCATGCAATGAACAAATTGGCGTGAAAAAATTGGATGATTACGCTTAGGAAACTGCAAAAATATATACACCGAAATACCCATGGAGAAATATATCTGCAACAGTTCACAAAATCCTTTATCATGGAGAAGATGTCATTAAATATCATTAAGTTCCACTTGGCGATCTATCGGAGGAAGCTCAGAAAAAAGGAAATAAGGATTAAAGATTTTACAGAGAACACAACACCAGAAAAATGTCACGCAATTGCACAAATGAAGATCTTTTTAAGATATTATTGGCAACGTCAGATCCGCTAATCTCTAGCATGCGACATCAATGGAATGTTGAACACCTGAGCTTAGATAAAGAAGCGACAGAGCTACTACAGGACGAAAATAGTTCACAACTGAGTACGGAATATTCCAACCAAATAAATAATAATTAAAATATGATTTTTCTTGTTTTAGTAATATTTACATAATATTCGAAAAATAAAAAATTTATAAACTAAAAACTAAAAATGTCCCAATGTAAAAAATCATATAAATAATTAATAATAAAATGTTTTATTTCTGTCTATGTTATTGTTGTTATGTTATTTATATTTAAACCTATGACTTTTTTTAATAAATAAAGAAGATTAAAAAATAAAAAAAATCATAATTTCATAGCATAATTTTCATAATTTAATTTCAAAATTTCAAAAGTTCAACATTCCCCTTGAATTTCTGAATAAGTACTCAATCGATCTTAACAAAATTTTGAACTCAATAAATTCAAGGAATTATCTGTCATTAAAAAATTACTCAAATATCTCAATCGCTTCAAAAGTAATAGAATTTTGGCCAATGAAAACATACTCTGAGCCACTGTGCGGCGTCATTTTCGAGTTACGTAAACGCACCAAATTAGTGCTACTTAACATTCAATTCGCTTTTTACACGGTCTTTTTTTGCACGATTTTAAAATAACACGGTCCATCAACATTTTTTTAAAACGAATTTTTCAGTTTTGCACGATGAATACAATTTTTTATCACCAACAATTTTTATGCTGTATTCAAATCGGATCGGTTTATGCCCACACGTGTCCCGGGATCCCGGACTTTTTTACATCCCTGATATCCCGGGATTAGTCGTTTCAAATCCCGGGATTGCTGAAAATATTTTTTTAATAACTAATAAAATTTTTCGAACTTTTATCACAAATATCCCCCTTCTAAGGGCAAAACAAGCGTTATTTGTAACAATGGCTGCACTTTACGCATTTGCAACACCTTTTTGTTAAAACAGCTGACTTTATATTTGTTGCAAAATTGTATGTGACTAAATGACCTAAATGACTAACTCACAGCAGTTCAGGTAAATTATAAGTATGCTTGATGGAATTGCTTTTTTTAATGTTTTTTTTTTTATTTGCAGCATTTATTCCTCATAAGACAAAGTCAAGTTTTAACGAGCAAATGTCTTCTAATAGAAAAGCATACAATTTATCAGTAGTTTTGGTTAAATAAATTGATATTTTTTCTAATGGATGTGATAAAGGCTATTACCTACAGAAAGCATTTAACTTTTTATGAAAAATTCAACCAATAAGTGTTGAGGCGGAGTGGTGCTTCCCGACTGCAGAAGTGAATAAAATTTCGCCCGCAGAAAAAAGGAATTTTCGTTTTTTTATCAATGTGCATGGAACTTTTGAAAATTTTGAACACAAATATTTGCATTCATCGTCAATTTTTAAGATCACTAGAAAAAATCTTTTAAAGTATTATCCCCAGTCTAAATGATTAACTCTTTTTTCAATTCCGGGGGAAATTTTCTTTATAATAGGACTGATTGTTTAGCGTGTCTTGCACGAACATGAAGGTGAAAAATGCATGAAAAACAATTTTTAAAAATTTTTGTTGCAGATTGGAAGAACTTTTTCAGGCCAATAATTTGTGACAATTTCTTTTTTTACAATTATTATACAAGCCAACATATTTACGAAAAACATGATTTTTGGAGGTTTTTGCAAACTGATTCAGCTTACTAGAGGCTTTCATTGTTGCTAAAATATTTTGAGAATCGTCATAAAACATATTAAGGTTCATTTTTAGAAGGGTACAAATGGAAATATTTTTTTCAAGGCACCTTAATATACAGGGTGCCCCGCAATTGAGTGCAATTATTTACGGCGGTGAAAGGTTATGTTGAGCTGAGTAAAAAATTGTATGGGAGGCAGGGGTCTATTTTTAAATTCTTAGGAGCTAAAGGGCTAATTAATATCTCACGACTTTGATCCACATTATTGTTTCTACGAGAAAAACGAACTCACAGAAAACTTATTTTGATAACTCATTGCAAAGACAATAAAATCACCTTTTCAACTGTATATCAAAAACCCCACCGACTTAACCGTTACCAAGCTTTGCTCGCGTGAAGATGAAATCAATCGGTTGAAACTACCAAATTTCAATTTTGAGAGAAAATTTCTCAGAATTTCTCGTAATAAACAACTGCACTGCACAAGTCCTCAACTGCACTGGCAAGTGCAGTGAATCGTGAATACCCCTAATATTTCCATTTAATATTTATTTTGTTTTTAGGATAGTTTTGTGTGTATTAGGCTGGGCTAAAAATAATGTTAGAGGGGGTTCCCAGAAGAAACCGACCTGACGTATAGATAGCGGTTGTTAATTTAAAAAAAAAGATGTGTGTGGCCGCCACGAACGGTAGAAGTAAAACTTTTACTCAAAAATGGAATTTCTTGGAAGTTTGCTAATTTTATTAACATTATTAACATTCCCTCCTTAAGTGCAACCAAATGATTAAAAAGCAGTCCTGCTTCATGCCAGTAGTAGTTCAGGAACTGCCTTTTTTCATAAAGCCAACTAGTATTTTCTACATGGCGATATCATTGGAAATATCAATTGTCCCTTTTGTTTATGGATAGTTACTGAAAGTTCAATATTCACGTACAGAATTAGATCGCAGTTTTTTTTTACTTTCGTGACAAAGTTGGTTATCAAGAGGATTTATTATTTTAATTTGATGACTTTAGTACTCAGGCTCAATCCTCATAGCACATACGACAGATCTTGCTGTTTTATTTTTTTGTTAATTATATTTTTATTTATAAATATTTAAAAGAAAAAATTTGTCGAAAAACCTGTGGCGGGAATAATACATTTTCCCTTTCCGTATTCGCATTGAACCGTGTACAATTCGGCTGCAAGTTGAACGTGCTACCATCGCAATATTGCCTCTCTTGTATCAAAGGGAACAAAATACGAACAAACCTGAAAGCAAGCATAGCATACATCTTTCAATTTATTTTATAGGATTGATGACAAAAAAATTTATTGTTTATCCAAAATAATCATTAATCGATTATAACTCGGGCTTTATTTATATATCTATTTTCAATTTTTCTTAAAAAAAGAACAAAAACTGCCAATATAATTGTGAATATTTTTAATTAAAAAAAAAGCACAAAATTTCAAATGCAAAAAGGACCACTAACCTTTGCTTCTCGGTCAGACGCACTGACCTTATGCTACCGCGCATACTTGCTTAGGTTTATTTTACCGTGCCTACACAGTTAAAAATGTTGATGGATTTTTCGATACAAGACTTGCATCGTATTTTATGTTGCATTTGCGACGATATTTCCCAGTAGTCCAAGTCTTTCCAAAGTAGTCCAAAGAATTGATACACAAATCATTAACGATTTTTCTTCATCTTTGACGAAACATGGTGATTCGGCCATACATTTCATTGACGAAAATCAACAAAGAAATGTTGAGATTTTTCGTGCATGAATATATTACGGAATCGTTTTGGAAGTTTCATCAACAAACAAGACAGTAATAAGAATTTTTTTTTTCTATTTAAATGTATTCTTTGATTTTATTTTTCATGTTTTTTGGATCAGATTATTTCCGATTTGTAATCTTTGATATATGCAGTCCAATAATACACCACGTTCTAAAAATGATATATATTGTAAATTTTAACGAAAAAATTACCCCGAAAGATAAGCCTTTGTAGGGAAAACATGAACGAACACAAAGCAGAAAGGTTGAAGAATTTTCGACAAATTTTTTAATGAACGAACACAAGCCGGACGCGTTAAAGAATTTTCGATAAGAAATACAGGAGATAAGAGTTATCGGTGTTCTGAGTTACCGCATGTTCTACTGTTTTCGTTGTTTCCTTGCTCTGTTTGTTTTTTTTTAATGCTGACGAAACCAATGGAGATGAGTTAAAGAATATTCTGAAAGTCTGTTATTGACAAATACAAGCCAGACGTGTTAGAGAATATTCTGCAAGGCTGGCTTATGCAGCAAGTTTGTTTAATTTATTTAAAAGCAGATCTTGTAACCATCCATAACTGTGTGTTCATATACTATAGCATGCGATTTTTTTTTACTTTCGATATAAATGTGTGTTAAAAACTGTATTTGAATTATATGAAAGATATGGTATTTATATGAAAATCACAGATCTAAGAATAAAACAAATTTTAGGTTCAAAGTTGCATTCGTTTATATTGCAGCTGTTTCCAAAACCATCAATGCAAGGCCAACTTAGAAAATTGCTGTCTGAATTTATCAAAACGATTAGATTCAAGTTCTTAGACCATAATGTACATTTAGAGTATTAAAGGAAAGACTCAATTCAATGATAAAAGAACTACTGATTGTAAAATTTAAGATAAGTATGAGCTACAAATAGATATGTCTCCGTGGCCCAGTTGGTAGAACAGCCGACTTTGGATACACAAGTCGTAGTGTGTTCAAATCCTTGGTGACAGCAAATATATGAAAAAATCATTAAATAGCCATTTTTTCGTTTTTATACAACCAGTACGGCGAATTATTATGTTGTTGTTTTCATAAGAACCATTTCGTTACATTGGTTTTACATCCCATCTAGCTCGCCGTATTTTTATATGCGCGACTAAAAGTGTCACTTCAAAAATTCCTATGGTGGAAAGCACTAACCTTATAAAGCTTAAGTTTCAAGTTTTAAGAAGCTACGTTGTTAAATATTTGGTTGGCTGCCATCATAAGCAGCTCTCAGTGAATTTGTAAACATTGAAAAATTGGTTATCTTTATTTGATACAATACTTTCATTTGAAAGGTCTAAGTCCAACCAATATCAAAGCCGAGCTAGATTCTATTCTGGATTCTGGGGAAGTCTGCTCCTTCGTTTACAACAGTAAAATATTGGTGGCAGAGTTTAAACGAGGCAGTACGAGCTGCTAAGACGAACATCGTAGTGCCCGACCAAATGAGTTGACCACGCTAGAAATGGTAAAGAAAATCCACAAAATGGTATTGGATGACCGTCGGTTGAAAGTACGCGAGCTAGTAGGTACATGGTAGGCATTTCAAAAAGTGCTATACATCGCACATTGACTGAAAATTTGGACATGAGGAAGCTGTACGCAAGATGTGTGCTGCGTTTGAGGATGTTTCAATCGATTAATTGGCGTTGTTTCATAGTAATAACGCCGAGATTTTGGGTTGATTTATAACCATGGATGAAACATGATTCCATTACTTCACACCTAAGACGAAGAAGCAGTCAAAACAATTGACTAAAAGGGGAGAATCGGCTCCAAAAAAGGCGAAGACTGTTTCATCTGCAGGCAAGGTCATGGCATCAGTTTTTTTGGGATGCGCGTGGGATAATGTTTATTGGTTATCTTTAAATAGGAAAAACAATCAACGGCGAGTTTTATGCGAACAAATTGCAGCATTTGAGTGATGAAATCAAGAAAAAACAGTGGCATTTGGCGAAAAAGAAAGAGTTGTTTCATGAATACCATGCACCAGTTCACACATCCACATTGCGTTTGCCAAAATCAATGAATTTTGAGAATCAATGAAAATTTCTTCCTAACGTACCCTTTTCGCCAGATTTAGCCCCCTCGGATTATTTTCTTTTCCAAATTTTTTATCGTATGTTACAATGCATTTTTTTCTTGAGAGCAAAATTATCGTATGTGCCATACAAACATTTTTTGTACATAGTAGTTGTTGTAAATTAGTAGTAGAATGTGAAACGGATTGCTCATTTTTATGTAGCCCTTTCTTTCGTACCATGCTTCTATTCGCTTTACCGTAACTTACAGATTACAAGTTCAAAGCTGATTACACTACTCTACAAAATTACAACAACTTTCACCACAACGAATTTCACTATTTCACGAATTCCATTCGTTGTGGAAAATCTTGTTGAGTAGTGTTATTTAAATATTGGGGGTTGGAATTAGTTTTAAAGGTTTTCTAAGAGATGGCGTAACTATCAATAGATCGCATCGGGCACACCTGTGACTATATTCATATCAAAGCACATTGTCTAAGCTTCATTTTTCAGTATGTGTCATTCCACTGAAGTGTAAACAACATTTATTTTTTTCTCTGTGAACATGTCGACTTTCGTTCCAACAAAACGCAATTTGCGGGAAGGTTTACTTTTGTGCTTCCATTTGAAGAAAAAAGCGGTTGAAGTACAACGCACGCTTACTGAGGCTTACGGGGACTATGCTCCATCGATTTCTACTTGTGAGTACTGGTTCCGTCGGTTTAAAAGTGGTGATTTTGATGCGGAAGACAAAGAGCGTCCGGGCCAGCCGAAAAAGTTTGAAGATGAGGAATTGGAGGCTTTGCTCGATGAAGACCCGTGTCAAACCCTTCAAGAATTGTCAGAATCATTGGGAGTCGACTTATCAACGGTCGGCAAACGCCTGAAGGCCATGAGAATGATTCAAAAGCAAGGAAATTGGGTGCCGTACGAGTTGAAGCCGAGAGACGTTGAACGGCGATTTTGCATGTGCGAACAACTGCTTCAACGGCATAAAAAGAAGAGTTTTTTGCATCGTATTGTCACTGGCGATGAAAAGTGGATCCATTACGATAATCCTAAGCGAAAAAAATCGCTTGGCCATGCATCAACATCGACGGCCAAGCCGAATATTCATGGCGCCAAGCTTATGCTGTGTATTTGGTGGGATCAGAAGGGTGTCGTGTACTATGAGCTGCTAAAACCTAACGAAACCATCACTGGGGAACGCTACCAACAACAATTGATGCAATTGAGCCGAGCATTAAAGGTTAAACGGCCGGAATATGGCAAAAGACACGACAAAGTGGTTTTTCAACATGATAACGCACGGCCACATGTTGCAAGAACCGTCAAGGAAACGTTGGAGGCGCTGAATTGGGATGTGCTACCCCACCCGCCTTATAGCCCAGACATAGCCCCTTCCGACTACCACCTATTCAGATCGATGACGCATGGCTTGGCTGAGCAGCGCTTCACTTCTTACGAGGATACCAAAAAATGGGTCGATTCGTGGATTGCCTCAAAAGACGAGTCGTTCTTTCGGCGCGGAATCCATATGCTGCCAGAAAGATGGGAAAATGTTGTAG
Source organism: Coremacera marginata (assembly GCA_914767935.1). Lineage (NCBI taxonomy): Eukaryota > Metazoa > Arthropoda > Insecta > Diptera > Sciomyzidae > Coremacera > Coremacera marginata. The sequence goes on from OU612043.1 coordinate 79,625,930, forward strand.
CTAACGATGGACAATACTTTGAATAATATACATTGTATCGTTGTTTCTAAATAAATGCTCAAAAACCGAAAAAAACCTTTAAAATTAATTCCAACCCCCAATACTTTTTTTGTTATTAGTGTTGTCGAAATAAATAGTTCTATAATAAATGTCCCATATGTGTCACATATTTCTCCAATTGAAACCAGATTGAGGTTTAGAACATTGCGTTTTAATGACTTAAAAGAGATACTGAAAGAGATGAACGGTTAAAAAGACATTTTTAAACTAAGTTCAAAAATTTTCCTTTGAAACCTTGACATAATAGAAAATAATGTACTTAGGCTAGTAAGTATTTCATTGTCGTCAGGACTGCCAACGGAAGCGTCAGCTTCTTAGCATTAGATGCTGCGCACAAACGTGTTCGGATCTTAGCTGCGACAAGATAATGATCCGAGTCTATGTTAGCACCACGGATCGTGCGTACATCTAAAACGCTGGAAGAGTGCCTTCCGTCAATCAAAACGTGATCAATTTGGTTGCGAGTTTTTGGTCAGGGGACAACCAGGTGGCCTTATGAATATTGAGATGCTTGAATTTAGTGCTACTTACGACCACGTTTTGTGCTGCAGCGAAGACAATCAGCCTCATTCCGTTATCGGATGTGTTGACGTGGAGGCTGAACTTTTTGAATATTGGACCAAAGATGTTTTCCTTGTCCACCTTAGCATTGAAGTCACCAAGTACAACTTTTATGTCGTGACGGGGGCAGCGCTCGTAAGCGTCTTGAAGGCACTCGTAGAAAGTATCTTTGATCTCATCGTCCTTGTCCTCTGTCGGAGCATGCGCACATATTATATGCTTATATGAAAGAATTTAGCCTTTATGCGGATTATGACAAGTCGTTCGTTCACAGGAGTGAATCTCAGGACGTGATGCTGTATTCTCTTGCCAACTACAAATCCTCACTCAAATTTGTGCTTTTTCGCATGGCCGCTGTAGTAGATATCACAGGATGCTTGCCGAGAGCAACCCTGTGCCTTCCATCACATTTCTTGGATTGCAGTGATATCAGCTATGAATCTTTCCAAGATATCAATCAGTTGCATAGAGACACCTTCCCAATTAAGAATTCGGACATTCCAGGTACATATCCGTAAATCATTATCAGTTTTTCGTTTGCGGTAGTCGTCATCAGATTTGGGGATCATTATTCTCATATTTCTTATTAAATTTTTAATTGAAATGGTTTTTTTTCGTGGTGGGGTTCAAACCCGACGCACAACCTATTTAAGGCTAGGCTACCCGCCGCTCAAATTAGCCCAGGGAACACCACGTGGAGGTTTGAATCGACTTGGGACGATTTCGACATGGATAATGCTGGCCTCGCCAGGTTGAGGCAGTCAGATACGTTGCCATGAGAATGTTCGTCCCCTGTTCCCTTGATTAATGAAAATTTGTCATTGATTAATGTTTTTTATTCCCCACATTTGACCTTCAATTGATTACATTATCGGTGAACAATTAATTACAGAAATCGATGAGGGGAATCATGTTTACAATATCGACTTGAGAAATCACCTCCAGAAAATTGATGACATGGAATGGGCAGGCATAGACAGAGCAAGAAGAAAGCCACAAAATATGCAGCACAGATTGTTGTTGACATTTGACATTGGCAATTTTGCACTAAACGGTGTTGCTTATTAGGAGACAGTAAAGACGTTCCCTCTATGGTGTGGAGCAGAGTTGACTATTGCTGGTTGTTGATATTTGTTTGACCATCTACTTGTACAAGCTGAGCTTCTACAAGAATTTGTGGTTAACCTTTGGTGTAAAGTATGAAAGCGCTTAGATGTACATGTTTAATATGTATATGTTTGTATGCTATAATACACACTAATGTTATGGAAGATAAAATATTTTCGATGACGTCCGCCTTTTTGCTGTTTTCGAGTGGCTACGCATTTTATTTACTCTTATTTATGTCGGCATGAATTGCCACTCGACACACAATGACTATTATTTCTGTCAGGACTTTTGTTTGTTGTTGTAAGTTTAAAAATAAAAAAAAAATAAATGTCTTATGCAGCATTTTGAATTTTGGATCTGTGGAAAATTAAGTATCGAAAAATTAAATAATTATTTACTATAAGCTATAAGAGAATGCTGGAAATGTAAGAAATTTTGAAAAATTAACAAAGAGAAGAACATAATGTTTTTTTAAGCATGTTCACGTAGAATCTTTAAATTAATAAAATGTTGATGTATTTTTCAGGTGTGTATTTCGTATTTTTTATCATAACAGAAACATAACCCTTATATAATGCTAGAATTTAAACAATCCTCTATGTGAAAACTTACCTCTTTATAATTGATAATTTCTTGTCAAAACCATTTCACCAACTGCTAGTTTCCACCAATGTTATTTTTTTGTTTAAATTAGTTTAAAAATTGTTATCAAAACACGTTAAAAAATGCCTCCTAATAACCACGGCAAATACGATAAACATGGCAAATAAGTTGCTTACAAAGGCTTTAGCGAAAGTAAAACGAAAAGAACAAAAATTACAGATCCTTTGAAATTCCCCTCAAACCTATTGAATTACGAACGCGACAATGATGTTGGGCGACAGTAGCATTTTAGTCCGTTTTTTTAGATCCATAGACATTGATATTTATGAAAATACCAAACCTTGCAGCATTTTTTGCCAAAGAAATTCCGGGGGATATTTGTATGTGTGTATAAAGGATAAATTTAAGCTAACTTACAAATTACAATTACAGTTATTCATGTTGAGTGACCCAGTAGGAAACTTTAAACCATTTGTAGTGAAATGTTTAACGAGAACGCGAAATTGGAACAAGGGACTGTTTATATTTTAGAGTATACTTTGTCAATAAAAACAATTTTTTGCATTGCTTTGTTATAAAGTCAGTGAAGTTATTATATGTATTATTATATTCTATAGCCCCTGTTTTTAAGTCTGGTAGAAAAAATAATGTAGCAAACTACCGACCAATATCAAAACTCTCAAACACATCTAAACTTTTTGAACATATAGTAAAAACTAAACTAGATTTTTCGTTAAAAATTAATATTTCACCATCACAACATGGGTTTGTTCACGGACGGTCAACAACTACTAACTTAGCCGTCTTTGCTAACTTTTGTATGTAATTTTTTGCTGATACTAGCCAAGTTGAAGCTATATACACCGATTTTTCCAAGGCATTTGACAAAGATTCTTATTCTGTTTTAGTAGCAAAGCTTGCCAAAATGGGTTTTCACTCAAACATTTTGAATTGGATTAAAAGTTATTTAGCTGACAGGCTCTCCTTTGTCCAAGTAGATAATGTTAAATCAACAACTTTTCTAGCAACATCTGGCGTCCCACAGGGCAGCGTTTTAGGGCCACTTCTTTTCATTTTATTTATTAATGATATAAGTAGTTGTTTTTCTTTTGCAAATTATTTGTTATACGCTGATGATTTAAAAATTTACAACGTTGTCCGCAATAATTTAGATATTACTTTGATGCAGCATGTTTTAAATTTATTATTCGATTGGTGCAAACGTAACCGATTATTCTTAAATTTAAATAAATGTTTTCATGTTTCTTACGCCAAAATAAGAAATAAATTAGCTACGTCCTTTTATATTGATAATACAAAGTTGACTTGTGTTAATGAAATTATTGATCTTGGTGTTTGTTTTGATTGTAGTTTTGCATTTGCACGGCACTTGACATGCACGCTGTCTAAATCTTATTCCATGTATGCGTTCTTAAGACGAAATTGTGGAAATTTTTCTGATCCTTATACCTTGAAGAGTCTTTTTCTTTGCTTCTTAAGATCACGTTTAGAATATGCTTCTTTTATTTGGAACCCATACTATGCTGTTCATAAACTCAGGCTTGAACGCATACAGAAAAATTTTTTAAAATTTGCTCTGCGATCTTTCAATTTTATTGAATCGCTACCATCGTATAAATCTCGTATTTTGTTAAATTTAAAATCGTTGGAAACAAGGCGAACTATTCAGTCGTTAATACTTCTCTATGACATTGTTTGTGGTAATATTAACTGTCCCTTCTTGTTCAGTGCAATTAATTTCAATGTTCCTGCAAGAAATTTGCGTCATTTTGATTACTTTAAAATTAGTTATTATAGAACAAACTATCTTTTATATGAACCTTTAAATAGAACTCTTAAAGAATACAATTCACTTTGTTTAAAAATGAATATTGATTTTTGTGATAAAAGAAATGTGTTTATAAATGCTCTTCATATTATTCTTAAGCTATCGTTGTGTAGCTGTAACCTAACTCTTAAGAATACAATTAATTTTTATATTTTGCTTGTCTGAAAAAATTTAAATATTTATAGACTATAAACGAAACTAAACTAAACTAAACTAAACTAAATAGACGTTCGGCTGGAACTGATGTAGCAACAATGGTTAAGTATTTTAAAGCGACTTTGTATAATTTAGAACATACACGCTCATCCAGTAGCTCATCTTGCTCACTTTACCCGCCATACAAATTTTTTTCTATCATGAACTTTGTCTTTGCGCTTATGCGAAAGCAAGACCACGTATAAAAAACAACAACACAATCTACAAAAAAAAAAAATATTCGCCGCTGTTGACGATCATCTAATTTTGAACTCGTAAACAACAACAACAAATGCATGCAAATTATCCGTTGCTTGTGTGTTAATGCACACAGGATTTGTTTTTTATTTTTTTTTTATTTTTCATTGCCAAAAGTTACGATGAGCAATATATTGTTTTTGATTTTGTTTTTTAAAAATCATTTGCTCTTTTGTAAAATTTCGTGAGCTCCACTGATTTAGAATATTGTATTTGTAGATCGTTCCAAATTTCCAGCGGATTTTCTACTGGCCTTCCGACTGGAGTGCGCAAATATATTGATAGCTCATCTGCCATATCCGCCAAGTTTCTTTTATTTATTTTCCAATTTTTTTTAACTTGTCATGATGACTATGATGGTCACCCCAAATACTGAAGGAGTTTTCAGTTTTCTCAAAATAATCTGAAGAATCTGTATTCATTCCATCGGCTTCTGCAACAGCGTTTCTCCTCATAATTTCTCTTATTTTTGGCATTGAATCTCGGGTCTAAAATTGTGGCAATGGCCAGTGAGGTTACGCATTCTATAGCACTCATCCTTTTATTTATTTCTCTCAATAAATTTTTTTGCATCTCCTTGGCTATCCCATTCCCAAACTGCATAGCTTGTATTTTAGAGGTGAAACAGTGAACTAAAGGTATGATTTTACTGCTTGTTTCATATGTATTCCCTGACACCTCCTTTATCACAGCTTCTAATGGACGGAGAAGGGAAATGATGTCAGCAAATATGCTTAGCTCATTTCGACTTGGCATTTCTGGAGCCGTCACGTGTTTATTTACGATGGTATTAATGGAACTACGCAATTCCACAAATCTTTCCAACATATAAAAAGTGGAATTCCAGCCAGCGAGTTGGTACATATTGTATTAGTTTTTTTCCAATGTTGGTCTCTGCCCGTAATTCTTCACTTGCCACACAACTTTGTTTGAATCATTTAACAACGGCTTTAATTTTTGCAACAAGGGTTTCCAGCTCTGGGAATTCTAACGCTGATTTTGACACTAAATTCAACTTGTGTGCAAAACACGGTATATGGTATTTGCTTCCAAAAGCTAAAGTTACTGCTTTTATCATATTAACAGCATTATAAGTAACAACTGTTGATATTTTAGCTTGATCAATAACTCAATCTTTGCACGTCTTCAAAAATTACTCGCTTATATAGTCAGATGAATGCCTTTGGTCGAGTTTGGAGACACCAAGAGTTAACGAATGGAGTTTGATGCCCTCACCAAAATGTGCAGTGACTCCCAAAAAACTATGCATTTGTGTATCGGGCCAAATATCTGTTGTCAATGTAATGTGCTCCTTTTTCGTAATGTCTTCTTTAATTATCTTAAATAAACTTTCATATATCAGATCCAACCATCGAGATGGTATCTTGTAAAGCGGAGCGATTTCTTTTAGTAGACATTTAAAACCTGTGAAATAGTGCATTTAAGTAAATACTGATGGAAGTTATAAAATAAAAGTGATATAGTATTACTTTCGTCTTCTACAATACTCATAGGCTGATTGTCTATGAAAATCATATACAGAATGCAGTTAATAACTTTTCTTGCTTTGCTACCAGATGAACCGTAATTTGAAATTTGCCGTTTTGCACGTATAATTCATTTGATTGCACTGTATTTTCATTTGATCGTTTAGGTGTTTGCTGGGGACTAACTGCATTGAACAGCGTTCTTCGATGTGGATGGCGCAAAATCAAGCTCTGTTTGACTAGCGTCCTTGAATTCGCTACTATCTTCAATTAATTGCGCATAAGATGCCTTATGCATGTTGCGCAAATGTCTCATTAGATTTGTGGTATTTCCAGTATTTTTAATTATTTTTTTACAAATATTGCACTGTGCACTTTTTGTCTAATTTGGTAAATGCTGTCCAAACAACACTTTTCTTATTTGGCAGCATGTTTATGCGAAACACAAATTTCTATATTTTCTATCCTTTGCCGCCACTTTCAAAATGGTTGACTAAACACAATGAAGAAGGGGCTAACATTTTACTGTAAGTGCATTACATAATTTCTAATCTACTACAATTCTTTTTTCAAACAAATTCTGAGCTGTTTATTTGCATCTAAATTTTGGTGAATAAATCAATAACTTGTTCGATGCATGGGATAAAAACATCGATGCAACGGAAATATCGAATACCATTCGATGCATCGAAATTTAGCAATGTATTACCTTAAAAAAACAACGATGTTCGTAGCATCGATGCATATCGGTCATCCCTAACCATGGCGTAAGAACCCAGGTTGACACATTTGAGCTGAGTTCCGAGAAATTGATATCCATGTACAAGGTTGATTAATAAAGATTAAGTCACTTGAGTGAAACTCGGTCGAGCTGTCAGAATGGATGGAAGGAAATCAAGAAAAAAAAACCTGAATCTGTACAATTTTTAGCCAACAGCTACTTTGACAGTTCGAGCAAAGGCGGAAAAGAGTGCTTTTCTCTCAAGTGACTTAACCTATATTAATGAACCTTGTCCATGTACTGTCAAACTCGGAGTTAACATTGCCACCTGTGGAATTTTGTAAAATTTTGAGGGGCAAAATAGTTTGTTAGGATTTTTTTTGTCGAATAAAAATAAAACAATATGTAAAAATTCTTGAGCTTTTGTTTATGTTTACTAATTTGCTTTCGAAGACTGTTTTGAGGAATCCTACTTAGCTTCAGTAAAGACTGCTTTTTTTAAGAGATATGGCAGGACTGTATTTTGACATTAAATGGATAAGACTTTATGCTGGCATTCTAATGAGTCTACCTGGGTTCTTATACCATGTCCCTAACTAAAGCTGAAAGTTAATTAACTGCGTTTGCATATGCGTCTGTCAATTCGCTGAACTCAATGCAATAGAAATGTGTGTAAGCTTATGAGAGAGAGTTTTATGGTTGCGTTTGTGACGTACATAAAATGCAATTTGAAAATATTTCAACTTTCCTTGAGTAAATTGCGTTTATTGACAGCTCGTTACTTATAAGGATAGCGAAAAGAAAGAAAAGCAAATAATTCGGGCATTGTGTCATTTTTAGTTCGTGCTGCTTGTTATATTTTGCGTCTTACTGCTTGTTAGTGAAATATATTTTTGTATTTATTAAATTAAAAAGAAAAAATGGAATCGTTTTGCACAGGAAAGTTGATTGATGCAGTAGTTCAGCGTTAACATTTATAAAATTACATTTAAACAATATAGAAAATATTGAATCATTTTGTAGCCCTGCTTACTCTGAACGTAAAATGCAATTATTGTACTCTGCAATAATTTTCTTGCGTAAATTGCGCCAGCGCGTAGACAGACGCAAATGCAAACGCAGTTAATGAACTTCCAGCGTAAGTTCTCTTAAGTAGGCTTACGCCGCTTAATCTGCTTATAGAATGTACAAAATGAAATCGGAACATGAATATGATTCTTTATTTGCAGAAAATTTTTATGGGCTGCCAGCATGCTTGGCTTGCCAACGCACTGTGGCACATTGGAAAAGATTTTTTTAGAAAGGCACCATAGAATTATGTATCCTCAATATTCATTGTGGAAAATTTTTGTCACTGCAGAGGGCTACATAAGCACAAAATCCGATTGAAGTAGTATATGTTTAGGTACCTCTGGTCTAAGGAAAAAGTAAAGCTTTATTAATCAACTAGACGGGTGTTAGAAAATAATATATATATATATATTCAAAACTTTTATTAGAAACTTTGTTCGACACCACGCTCATTTGCCCAATGCCCGTTCCAGTTTCCCAGTAGCAGCACATCCCCAAATAGTAACTGCATTTTGAGTTTCAATATTCTGTGACTTTTACATCCAAAGCAGGGGCGAACACAGGGGATAGTTTTGAGGGTTAAAACCCACCCCCAAAATCATCGAATAAAAATACAAAATCAAATATAAAACTATATGACAATTTTTTTTTGCTATTTTTTTTTGTGTATTTTATATTTTATTGTTTTGCATGCTTCATCTCTCAGTAAATGCTGGCAAGCGAAAACGGCTCAAACAACAACTATTACTATTAAACAATGAAGAGCTCATAAGAGTGTGAGTCAGAAGTAGACTTGGGCATTTTAGTTCGTAATGAACCTTGTTAAATATACCTTGCTTAGTTCGTTCTTTTAGTTCGTTAGTTCTTTTAATTCGTAAGTCCTTTTTCTTCGTTAGTTCTTCTAGTTCGTTGGGTTCTTCAGTTCGTTCCGCATACTCGTTTATGTGCTGGTATATAAAATGAAACAAAATTGGTTGTATTCAAATTAAAATTAATTTTATATGTAAAATTCAGTTTTTGTTATTTTTAAACTTTCCAATAAAATACATGTATGTTAATTGAATAAAATAAAATAAACTTAACTAAGTTTTAATTTTTTTTTTTAATCAAATTAATTGAATATTATTCCAATAGATTTGCTACGTACATCGTTAAAAAAATTATACCATTCATATCATTACCTCTTACAATCTTTCCTCTAAAAAACAAATTAATTTTTGGAAAAATATATAATATATTTAATTTCATTTCATTTATATTATAAATAATGTTAACGAAAGATAGAAATCTGAGAATGTGACAGCCATCAACTCCACCATTTGTGCAGACACAAAAAGTGTCTCAAGCCAGGGACTCAAGCCATAGCTTGGTAAATTTAGTTCTTTTTGCTCTCGTTGTTTTTTTCCTACTTGCTCGGATTTAGAAAGTTAATTTAGAAAGAGGAGACGAAGTATTCGAAAATGTTATTTTTGGGATAAAATAGGTCGGAACTGCGCCAAAAATAAATTTTATCGATATCATTTGTACACATGATTTTAATAGTTTATTTGTGAGCTTTAATTATTTGACATTTTGAGAATTTCATAATATAGTAGGAACTGAGATAAGGTGGGTGAATATTCGCAAAAAAAAAGAAAAAAATGTACAAAAAATCAACAAGCACACATAAAAAATTTTAAGAATCGGGCAAGAAACACCGAAGATATAACAAAAACAAGAAAAAAGCACCATAGGGACCACTTAAAAAAAAATTATTTTTAAGTTATGTGTTTATGTATCTCCAATAATTTTTCAATTATTAAAGTTTATATTTTTTCGAGCTCAAGGTCAATGCTGCTTTCCTAAGAAAACAACTGAAGAAAAACAACCAACAACAACAATACCCCATATAGAGTATTAATCACATAGTAGACTAGACAGACTGTTTCGCTGGCCGCTATACTAAGTCATCAGTAGCCTTTTTTCGTGATTCTTGCTGTGATCCACTAAGCTCTTAATTTTCTACTTGTTTCACGAATGCAATTAGTAAATTACCTTGAATTGCATGAACGAATACAAATGATATGAAAGCAGCTTAAAGTTCTTTTAATTTTTGAAGCATACTTCAGTGAAAGTAAGCTCTTTTAAAAAAATTATTTTTTGAAAATGTCTTAAATGTCTACCGATTAAGGCGGGGTCAAAATATCTTTACTTTTCTGCCATACAAGGTGATACGGTCTAATGGACAGTTTTTAGAACGCCATCTATAAAAAAATCATTAGAAAATTTGAAGAAATCTTCAACAAACATAAAACAATCGGTTAGAAGTCTTAAAGCTCCCATATGTTTTGTATAACCAGGTTTTTCAGCGTGGAGTATTAAGTTACCCCGTGTGGCCGCTATGTGGTATGGCTGAGGTGTGGCCGCTAAAGGTTAAGTTTGCATTTTAAACCATAGGGACTTTTATTAAAACTCGTACGGATTAGAACAAAAAACCTTAGGTTATCTTCTACGGGAATAAGAAATCGAAGGTAAAAGTTTAGCTTTTCCATTATATGCTCAAATCCTGGAATTTGCACAATTGAGGAACGACATAATTAAATCATTAAAGGCTTAGAAAAACTATTTTCTTTTTCATCCACCGCCCCGCAGTTTTAAGCATGGTCACTAGGGAGGCCCTAATTTTTTAACTTTTTATTTATCATCGCGGCATGTCATTATTCAAGTATATATGTACATCTAAATATGAAAGAGATTTTTTTGTTTTAATTTATTGATACGATTTAGAGGTCGCTACCAGCTGTCAAAGTTTAGCTCTCTCACAAACAAACGTCCCTTGGTGTCATTCGCCGATTTGAATGAGCACATATTTTTTTCTAAGGTGCACATATTTTTTTATAGGTGCGGGAACTCAGGGTTAAAGGTTCAAAATGGCGTCCGCAAATTTCACTTAAGTGCGTTTTTTCAAATATGGGCAATATTAGAGCCGCCATTTTTAATTTTAAAATTTTTGACTCCAGATTCCTGTTTATCGACCCCAGAAACCTAAAGGTACCAGATTTCATGTAGATACGAGGTCGTCTTCTGCTATTTGTACCAATTTGCCTTGGTAGTGACCCTTAAATATCATTTAAAATATAAAAAAAAAATGTACAAGTTCTTATGGTATATATTCATATTATGTGTTGCCCAGTGAAATTAAAAGATAAGGAATAAGGAATAAGAACCACCCTAATGGGCACACTAATTTTTTTCTCCAATAGCACATTACTTTAAAATGGTTATTCTGTTTTGATTTTGAAACTTATATGGGTAGTTTTTTTCCGTTTTGACATTATACGCAGTTATAAATGCAATTGTAAAAAATGTTATTTCCAATCTAGGGTCTACATTTCCAAACCTAGATTTTTTCAGAATTTTAAAAGTAATCTTAAAGCCTAAATTATAATATTATTTTATTGACACAAAGGTATGAAAAGATTTGAAAAAGTAAAATCTAAATAATAAACTTTTCTGGTTTTATTTTCCTAATACATATACTTATAAAACTCTTATGTTTGCGTTTTTTTAGACCAAAATGTGAAATATTTAAATCACTCACTTTCACTTTTAAACAGAGATCCAAAATAACTATTATTTCTTTTTTTTAAATCGAAAAAGTTGGCGATATTTTGAAAATATTTTATGCGTTGCTTGATAACAGCCTCGTTGCCTCGTATCAGTTATAGATGTTTACGAGTTTATTTATAAATTTTTTACGTTGCTCATGAATTTTATTTTCAAAAAATATTTTTTACGTTGCCTGGTAAGAGCTATTTTAGAGAAATACATTTTTACGTTATTTGATAGACATTATATTTAATTAAATCAACAATTTTTGGATATTCGACGGGGGGTTTTATATCGAGTTTTTGAACTTTATATGTCTTCACTGTATTTTTGTATTATTACTATTGTCTCCAATTTGTATACAATAATTAAAACTTTTTTGCATTTCTCGAATTGATAAACGCATATATTATTTTTGGAAGCTTATCTTACTGAGAGCAAGAAGAAAACTTACAATTGATAATTAAAACCAAAAAAAAAGAAACAACGTAAAAATTTGTTTTCATTCATAACTGTTACGAGGCAACTTAAAAAATAAAAATTGAAAATATAAGTTATCAGCAACAAAAAAAATTCATTATTTATAATTATTATCACAGAGAAAAATAAGTTTCTTTTGAAATAACAATTACTTATAGGATTCTTAGGATTCCCAAGAACACGGATCCTGTGAAATATGAGGCGAAGTTGAGGGAAACACTGACCCAAAAAGCTATAAAAGTACCAGGGAATACAACGGAAGTGGAAAGCCATGTCAAACATCTTAGTTCGGCCATGGTCGAAGCTTACGAGGTGGCATGTCCTACAACTTCAATAGACGAGGGTGATCCGACTCCATGGTGGTGTACGAAACTCGAATCTCTGAAGAAGAAGGTTAGGAAGGCCTTCAATCGGCACATGAGAGGGAGAATCCCAGAAACATGGGCAGAATACAAGGCACGGAAAACGCAACTGAAGAACCTCATACGACACCGTAAAAGGCAGTCGTGGAGAGACTTCTGCTCTGGGATGGAAACTATTTCAGAAGCATGCAGGCTTCAGAAAATGGTTTCAAAAGATCCATTCTCCAAAGTGGGACTGATCCGAAAAACGGATTGAACCATGGCAGAGAACCTGGAAGAGTCGATGCAAGTTCTGATGGAGGTGCATTTTCCTGGATCTCATCGCACCTAGGCTGTGGGGTGTATTCGTTACTAGCTTAGCGACTGGGTATGTTCCGAGAGTCTGGAGAGAGGCGAAAGTTGTCTTTCTCCCGAAACCCGGAAAAAAAGATTATGGGGAGGCGAAGACGTTCAGACCGATCAGCCTTACGTCTTTCCTCTTGAAAACGATGGAAAGAGTGATGGTTGAAGAAAAAAGGCGTATGAAATGATTTCCTTTACACAAGAATTTATATAAAGTTTGATATAAGCTTATTCAGGTACTCAGAAACTGGAAACTTAACCCTGGATGTGCACAAAATATGCTTTGGAAGGCTGCGACAGGCTCTGACAGAACGCAATGTAAGCCCAATGATAACAAATTGGGTAGACAATATGCTCAAGCACAGGGCTGTCAACATGCAGAACGGTAGAGTCAAGACTAGAGGTAGAGTAAGTAGAGGATGTCCTCAAGGAGGGGTGTTATCGCCAACCCTGTGGAACATCACTGTGGACTCACTTTTGGCTAGACTAGACGAATCGGGCATACACACGATAGGGTATGCAGACGACATTGCGTTGGTGGTCTGTGGTAAGTTCATTGACACCATTTCTGACATCATGAAGGGAGCACTCCGAATGGTGGAGGAGTGGTGTCGAGAACAAGGCCTCACCGTGAGCGCAGGAAAATCAGACAATATTCTCTTTACTAGAAAGAGGGTAGGCCTGAGGAGAGAACCACTTAAGACTTTTTAGAGCTGAAATCAACATGTTCACGAAAGTTAAATATCTAGGGGTAACTCTAGATAGTAAACTGAACTGGAACGAACATGTAGGAGACAGGATTCAAAAGGCCAAGAGGGTTCTGTTTCAGTGTAGACGCGTTTGTGGTCTAAAATGGGGGCTAAACCCAGAGGCTATGAAATGGATTTACACTATGATGGTTAGACCTGTCATCACGTATGCTTCGGTGATCTGGTGGACAAAAGTCAGTCAGAAAACCATTAAGAAGCGACTAGACAGAGTCCAACGGCTGGCGTGTGTTGGAATAACAGGGGCAATACCCACCACTCCAACAATCGCAATGGAGGTTTTGTTAGGTATGCTACCGTTGGATTTAGAAATAAAGAAAACGGCAGCGCTAACAGCCCTCAGGATGTTGCGAAATGCTACGTGGCATGGAGCAACAGCCCTCCATGGTCATATGCGCATCCTGGACATGACACAGCGAAATGTCAGGGAGACGTGTATGCCTATGGACGGAAGGCAGAGAGTGAGAATAACAGAAAAATGTTATAAAACTCTAATAACAGATGGATCCGTTTGTAAAGAAACCGCTGGTAGTGACATCAGAATATTCACAGACGGCTCTCTGATGAATGGCAGAGCCGGGTCTGGCGTCTACTCAGAGGAGTTGAACCTATCCTGTGCACTGAGGCTGGGGAGGTTCGTGTCTGTATACCAGGCGGAAATGCTTGGTGTAGTGCATGCGCTGGACCACTTGATAGATGGACGGGTAAATGGCAAGAAAATTGTCATTGCCCTTGACAGTCAGTCGGTGATTAGGTGCATGCAACGGACAGATATTACTTCTAGGTTGGCCATAGAATGTCTTACCAAACTCAATAGGTGCGCTCAGACAAATGAGCTCACACTTATGTGGGTGCGAGGACATTCTGGCATAGAACAGAATGAAAGCTGGTAATTGCAGGCAATCAAAGGCGGCCGTGAAATGGTCAAGTAGTGAGGCAGCAAAAGTCACCCGATACAATCGGAAGACTTTAAGCTGGCTTACTGCACTGGTCACAGGACACGGTCCCTACATGTACCATCTCAGGAAGATGACTCTGACCGAGGACGATGCGTGTAGGTTATGCCTAGAAGAGCCGGAAACAGCAGCACACATTTTGTGCCAGTGTCCGGCGTTGGCAAGCATACGATTGACCATTCTGGGACGTCCATTTATTGACGAAGCCGAGATTGGTCAACTGACCTACAAGGACATGCTTGAGGTGACAAAGGGTGCTTATATAAGGAGCATGCTCACTTATGAGTGCTCCGAGCAGTAGCATCCTTCGTCAAATAGGGGACGAAAAGGGACCCACTCTGGTCTGATTCGGCCAATCCCCGACTTATTATATTATATATAGATATAGATATAGATATAGATATAGATATAGATATAGATATAGATATAGATATAGATATAGATATAGATATAGATATAGATATAGATATAGATATAGATATAGATATAGATATAGATATAGATATAGATATAGATATAGATATAGATATAGATATAGATATAGATATAGATATAGATATAGATATAGATATAGATATAGATATAGATATAGATATAGATATAGATATAGATATAGATATAGATATAGATATAGATATAGATATAGATATAGATATAGATATAGATATAGATATAGATATAGATATAGATATAGATATAGATATAGATATAGATATAGATATAGATATAGATATAGATATAGATATAGATATAGATATAGATATAGATATAGATATAGATATAGATATAGATATAGATATAGATATAGATATAGATATAGATATAGATATAGATATAGATATAGATATAGATATAGATATAGATATAGATATAGATATAGATATAGATATAGATATAGATATAGATATAGATATAGATATAGATATAGATATAGATATAGATATAGATATAGATATAGATATAGATATAGATATAGATATAGATATAGATATAGATATAGATATAGATATAGATATAGATATAGATATAGATATAGATATAGATATAGATATAGATGTAGATATAGATATAGATATAGATATAGATATAGATATAGATATAGATATAGATATAGATATAGATATAGATATAGATATAGATATAGATATAGATATAGATATAGATATAGATATAGATATAGATATAGATATAGATATAGATATAGATATAGATAAAGATATAGATATAGATATAGATATAGATATAGATATAGATATAGATACAGATATAGATATAGATATAGATATAGATATAGATATAGATATAGATAAAGATATAGATATAGATATAGATATAGATATAGATATAGATATAGATATAGATATAGATAAAGATATAGATATAGATATAGATATAGATATAGATATAGATATAGATATAGATATAGATATAGATATAGATATAGATATAGATATAGATATAGATATAGATATAGATATAGATATAGATATAGATATAGATATAGATATAGATATAGATATAGATATAGATATAGATATAGATATAGATATAGATATAGATATAGATATAGATATAGATATAGATATAGATATAGATATAGATATAGATATAGATATAGATATAGATATAGATATAGATATAGATATATATATAGATATAGATATAGATATAGATATAGATATAGATATAGATATAGATATAGATATAGATATAGATATATAGGTATAGATATAGATATATAGGTATAGATATAGATATATAGGTATAGATATAGATAAAGATATAGATATAGATATAGATATAGATATAGATATAGATATAGATATAGATATAGATATAGATATAGATATAGATATAGATATAGATATAGATATAGATATAGATATAGATATAGATATAGATATAGATATAGATATAGATATAGATATAGATATAGATATAGATATAGATATAGATATAGATATAGATATAGATATAGATATAGATATAGATATAGATATAGATATAGATATAGATATAGATATAGATATAGATATAGATATAGATATAGATATAGATATAGATATAGATATAGATATAGATATAGATATAGATATAGATATAGATATAGATATAGATATAGATATAGACATAGATATAGATATAGATATAGATATAGATATAGATATAGATATAGATATAGATATAGATATTAGATATAGATATAGATATAGATATAGATATAGATATAGATATAGATATAGATATAGATATAGATATAGATATAGATATAGATATAGATATAGATATAGATATAGATATAGATATAGATATAGATATAGATATAGATATAGATATAGATATAGATATAGATATAGATATAGATATAGATATAGATATAGATATAGATATAGATATAGATATAGATATAGATAAATTAGATATCTTAATTCATGCTATTTATTATAAATTGACCAAAATATGCAAAGCCAAAATTTTAAAAGAAGAAATGCTTGGCAGATTTAAAAAAAAAACGAAATGGCCATTTCAGCTCTTGAAAGGATTATCAGATTATTAAAATTCAATAAAAAAGTATAATAAGCCATTAGAAATTAAATTAATTTGTAATGCACCATCTATAACGCAGTGCTTGTTTTATGTAAAAATACAGGTTTGTATTTATCGTACCAACCGGGCACGATAGCTATCAAATCAAAAAAATATTTATTGAGAAAGCGCATGCCATTCTCAAGCTTTGTGGTCTCGAACATACGTGACCCTATATATAATCGTATAGATATAGATGGGCGGTAGCAGTGAGCGCCACTTGAACCCACCCAGGTAACAATTTCACCTAAAAAAGCTTTGAGTAAAGCTTTGTGTAAGGAATTTATGTAGGAAGGAGAATTTAACCTTCCTTAAACAATTCTTGGATAAAGTTTTATAAAAGGCCTATGCAAGAAAAAAGGCGTATGAAATGATTTCCTTTACACAAGAATGTATATAAAGTTTGATATAAGCTTATTCAGGTACTCAGAAACTGGAAACTTAACCCTGGATGTGCTTGTTATTTAAATCCTGTTTGTGGGCTTTGTTGGTCGAAACGACTAACATCAACTTTAAATTAAACTTACCACAAAAATAGGAATAATACGTTCAAGTTATCTAATGATATCAAGATATTCCATTTATTTTGGCAAATTAGAGAAACAAAAATCAAACAATTATTTTTCATATTAAATAATTTTTACCTCTCTTTTCAAGATCATAATATAAAATCACCTTGTGCATTAATATAACTTAAGATATAGTTAAAAACATAAAAGTATTTAGAAAAATGTTTTCTTGCATAAACTGTACACATTTTAAATTAATGCTCTCCACAAACATTTTGCTGGCACTTTTTGCAGAACGACTGAGTCATTTGATGTTTTTTACAATCGTTAAGACCGAAAATCTTTCATTTCGCAATTCCGAAATATTCATACCTAAATTTCATTAATTGATATTACGATATTTTCATATCTTCATATCGTTTAATATATGATCCATATGGACCCCTGGGCTTACCCCCCTTGATTTATACTCTCACTCATAATATTCAATGTAACATCATCTTCCTTAACATCGGTTTCGAAGAAGGTAGCGAAGCATAGTTATTTTCATTTGCGTCATCGCTATGTCTTTCATCATAAATATTCAGAACATCTTCTATTTATCTATTGTCGTTGAGGTCAGAACTTATTTCTATATATTTATTTGTTCATTAATTTAGAACCCAAACTGTAAAACAACTATTTACAAAAAATTATTAAAAGAAAACCAAAAATTTAAAAAAAAAACTACATTTTTATTGGCACGGATAGCTACAAAAAGTCACTTTAAATGCTTTGTTAGTCGATACGACTAACATGTTTGCTTAAAACACTAACTTCCATTCTGCTAAGACGTTCGCACGTCCGACCAAAACAAAAATCTCTCCGATGACTCTTGATATACGAAAACACAGTGAAATCTGAACAACGAGAAAAAAGAAAATACAAAAAATACTTTCGTTGTTAGTCGAATCAGCAAACGATGCACATCCAGGGTTAAGGAGATAGTTTGTCAACAGATAAGCCCACGGTTTAATCCCGGGCTCAGAAGATTTTGTTTTTATTTTCATTATTAAAATTGTTTTTCAATAATTGTTGTTTTATGATAGTGAATGTTTTTTATTTAATTCTGGTGTTTCTAATGTTATTGTTTCCACAACCTGAAACTTTGTTTATCTAAAAAAAAAAATCTAAGCTTGAGTAAAAATCTTCTTGAATGCTTCGTAAAATACTCATTATATTGAATAATTATTGAATAAAAAATTATACAGTTTTAAGGCTTTTACAAGGCTCTTTGAAGTAAAGCATGAATAATTACTTTTATACAAGGCCTTTTCAAGTTGAGCATGAATAACTTCAAATGTTTAGGTGAAATTGTTGTCTGGGTATATAGCACTAACACCAGGTTTCACTAACAAAACGTGTACAACTCAGAAATTTTTAGTAATAGTAATTTTTGGAAAGTGGGCGTTTATGTAGTTCTACCACCCCCATTTTTAGTACAGTTACCGATAGTATGAACCATATGAACTAAATTACTAAATTTAGTCTTATACGATCCAAACCGTCTGAAATATCGCATTTTTATTGATTTTTATTGAAAGAGGGAGTGAACAATTTTTTTAATACAATAATAGGACCCTATTCGAATGCACTGTTGTGTCAAAATTCTAAAGCAATTAGTGAAGAAGTAAGAACTATAAGATTTGAGATTTTGTACAAATATACATTTATAGTTCTATTTATATAGACTTAAAAATTATTGGCCTCTAGAAAATGGTAGGTTGTTAAAAGTAATTAAAATTTACAATGAATCAAAATTGGATAGAATAAAATACTAATAATTATAAAAAACTATTAATAAATGATAAATTTAATCTAGTAGAGATATATAAAAAGAGTATTTTCAAGAAAACATGCAAAGGTCAATGTTACATTCATCAAAAATTTATCCATGGCATCATGTTCTAAAACGAATAATATATTACAACAATTTGCATAGGTACTCGTATAATATCATTAGAAGTTTCTACTGACATTTTGACATAATTTAAATAAGTGGTTTGAAATTCTTTACCTCTATTTCAACAATTTCCAATTTAAAGATCGAAAAAAATGTATAATTTTATAAAGTGTAGCATCCAAATTTTGAAAAATTTCTTTTGAATTGACTTTTTATATATTTTATCTAATTTATAATATACATATATATATATATATAAAATATATGAAATATAAATATATCATTTTATGTATGTTTTTAATCACCGTAATAACAGTACTTTCAATAATTATCTTAACAAATTTGAACATAGCCAAATTTAACACATTAGCTAGCAATAAAGTTTCCTTATTGGTATCCTACCGAAATATTTCCTAAGCTATTTTCTACTGGGCATTTGAAAGTGAGTATATTTCTGTATGGAGAATAGTTAGGAAACTCGTCTGCATCGTTAAAATTCCTCAAAATTTACAGCATCAGCAGCCGAGGCGTGCATATCAAAAGGATATTTGCTGTAAACAATAGGCGTAACATAACAATTAATGCGATTCGAGTGTGATTTATTGCAGCAAATTGTTTCTGATCCTATATAAATTTCTCTATACGTGTCATTCTGTAAGTGTGAGTGCCAAGTCATCTATGAGAAATTAAATTCAATTTATGTCCATGGTTGAAACTAGTATATTTTAGCCACCAAGGCTAATAAAAGTAATATATATTGCAACGTTAGTTTGCCATATAAATAGTTTCAGGTGATAAATTATCTGTAGGTTGACAATATTTAAAATTTTGCAGCATATAAAAAATATTTAATTTTGCTTGCAGTTAACTCTGAAATGAGCTATAAAATTACTTTGAGATACTTTGAAATGCCATAAAATACTCTGTTTTTGTTTACTTATTTTTACAATGGGCAGATAGACACAAAGTATGATGTGTGTAGTTTCTGGATTTTTTCTATTTTTTACATGAAATGTGATTTGCACTCTTGAATTAAATTTGAAGGCACGATTCGTACGAAAACACCCTTTAGGAAAGTGACAAAGTCTTTAAAGCGGGAGCTTCAAAATAAAATATTTTTGAGACACAAAATATTTAATACAAATAATTTGTATTAATTAATAATTTGTATTGTACTACATTAACAAGAAGTTGATTTTCCCTATTCTGAGCTGTTGTGATCAGATCCTAGGAGCCCAAATGCTGAACATTTTAAAACATATGGGCATTTCCAAACTGGCGTTTTAAAATTAAAATAAATTAAACTTAAATTTCCATTGTAATTAAATTGGGTAATTGAGAAGTGAGATAATTAAGCAATTATGTAATTTAGTAATTAAAAAACAAATTTAATATATTCTGTCTCTTCTTGCATCGACCATTTTCTATTATTTTTAACCAATGCCCTCCATTTTTACTAAAACAAAAACGTCTATGAAACATTTACTAAACATTTACAGAAAAGGAAAAACTACATTTGTGAAACAGTGCAGATGATTTGATCATCATTGTAAATGAGTTTTTGTTCAAATTGTTTAAATCAATAAAAATTAAATGTTTCTCTAAGATAATATCATTAAATAATAAGTTTTTAGTAACTTTCAAATTTCGTGTCACGGTGGACTTTTTTCTGGAAATGCCCATATATTAAAATGCACTTATTTTAAAGGAGGTTCCTATGTTAAGACCACAGATTGTTTGAATTAAAAACTAAAATTAAAAAAGCGGAATTTTTGTTTGATTTAAATATTTTGGAAAAATAAGAATTTATTATTTTTAGTGCAAATATATTTCAAGTATGGAACTAGCTTATTCCCGGTGTGCGTTTATTCACCCGGCAACTTAATGAGAAAATAATAAATATGTTCAAAACTTATATTTGACCTTTTGTTTGATACCACGCTTATTGTCTAATGCCAGTCCCAGCTTCCCGGTAGTAGGACATCACCAAATAGTAACTCCATTCGGAGTTTCAATGTTCTGTGATTTTTAATTCAAAATCCGATTTCAAAAATTAGGCTCATACGGGCGGAGCCACACCTCCTTGTCCAATGCCCATCCAAGTTTTTTATAAGAAACACATCACCAAGTGGTAACTCCATTCTGAGTTTTAATGTTTTGTGACTTTTACTTCCACGAAAAACCGATTTTTAGCGATTTTATATAAGAAATTGTATGGGCGAAAAGCGATTCACTATTTTTTCAATATTTCGAGAACCGCTCATTCGATGTTGTAGAAATTAGTTTTAAGACCCTGCCATGACTGGCCAAACACATTTTAGAAACTCCGATCGAAGACATTTCATAAATTAAATTTTCTATCTCTTAAAAAAATTAAGAAACTTTTTTTTTTAAATTTCATACAATATTATTTTTTGAAAATGCTGATTTAAAAAGCCGGTTCATAAAATAACCTAACTTAAATGTAAATCAAATAACAAAAACCGAAAACTCATCGTAAATTTTTTAGTGTAACTCACTAAAAAGAAACTCACTGAAAAACGTTGCAATTTTCCTTGGAGTTTTTGGGATGTGATTTTTTGGGTATTGATGAATGTTCAAAGGACTTAAGTTTGCCAATTAAAATTGTTTTTGAAGCAAAGCTTTTTACGCCTCGTTCTGTGATTTACTCGAATGAAATTTCGAAAACGACACTTTTTTGTTTTTTGACAGTGTTTTTCGTAGAAATTGATGTTTTTTTGTACCTTGCGTCTATAATAACAAGAAAATGTAATATCAATATATTAAAAATATTTCATCTATCCTCCGCGGTGTATTGAACTCGCACCGTTGTGAGTAGGAGTCCACTACACTATCCACTGATTCAAAAGCTCTGTTAAACAGAGTTGTTGATTCAACAGCAAGTATGTATTACTAAAGCTATGTTGCAGTAGATCACAATAATCTCTTAATAGATAGAGGATTGTGTATTTGCTATAAATACATTCCACATATTATAAATACATGCCACAAAAAGTGCTTCTACTTGCTACAATATGTCTCAGCATCGGCAAATATTAACAATTGCCCACAAAGTCGTTGAAATAACAATGAATGTAGCACGTAATAAATAAAATAATTATGCAATGCAATAAAATTTACTCGTGTAAATATTAACGTGTGTTCTTAATTTACTTTATGCTATTAAACATTTTTTTTATTTAAAAGCTATTTTATTAAAAAATCCTTTAAATTATAATAAACCTATGAAACTGCAAAAAAATTCGCTTCTCTCGTGTGTCCAACGATGCACCTGTGTTTTTTTTCTTATTTGAGTTTTCTTTTAATAGAGTTTTATCTATAAGTTTTTGAATATTTATTAATTTAATACTTATTTTTGAAGTGAACCTGAAATTTTGTATATTTATGTGTCTCTTTTCTGCTCTCGCGAACCTTAAATGAACCCAAACTTGCTAAAAAACTACAAAAGCTAGAAATATTGAATGGAAGAAAAAAAAATGCAACTGTTCTCTACTGGGTTCATTAAACAAACATTTTCAATGCCATTTACCATGAAATGTGAAAATCCTCTCATTTGTAGTTGTGCTGCTGCTTTGTTTTGACTTCCTTTGCTTTTCAATTTGCAATAAAATTACTGTTTATTCAAAGTGTTTACTTCCGCAGACCTTTCTGGATTTAAGAATGCCGAATAACAATAAAGAGCCTAGGTAGAAAACACAAAAAAAAACAATAAAACTCACGAGAGTTCGAAATTAGAAATTTCGAAGGATATGTTAAAATATCCCTGTAGGAAAATCAACTAATTTAAAAGTAGTTGATAAAGTAGTTTTTTTGTCAACCACAACTAGTTGAAGTTCTGACTTTTTTCCATAGAACGAATTAGCATATTTTGTATGGTGATGTCCGCTAAATAAGTCAATTGACATTCGTCTGCATATATTTTCAACTACTTGTTAAATTAGTTATATTTAAATAATTTTTTTAATTACTTTAAAATAACCAATTGAAAACTATTACTGATGGTCTAAAGTTAATAATATTTGATGAAATAACATGGTTAAATATATAAAAACTTGTAATCTAAAAAAAATTTGCAATTAAAAGACGTCAAGATGTAGTTGCCGCCTCAATATAATTCAAAGTAGTTTATCAATCACTTGTTTTTAAGTAGTATTTCAATTACTTCATGTATAATGCAATAAAAACTATTTAGGATTGAAGTGGATGCCGCCTTAATATAATTCAAAGTAGTTCATATACAAGTTTATTTTAAAATAGTTTTTTAATTAGTGGTTTTTAAAAACAAGTTAGTTTGTTCCTATAGGGATGGTTAACTCTTTCGGGCTCTGCCTACATATTTGTGCAGGATGCTTTCGTCACTTTTCGTGCGAGCTTTTTTATAAAATAATGTTTATATATTGTTGGCTTTTGTAATTAATTTGAAAAGGTTTTATTAGTTCATATAGTACAATAAAGTATAAATTAAATTCATGAAATAATACGTAAAATACAAAGATGCGTGTGTATTGAAAAAAGATTGAATTTTTTGAATACAGAAAAACAGTGAAGCCACCAGGCCAAGCGTTTCAGTGTTGCTTAAACATTAAATTGCTATTCTTAACACTCCTCCTCAATTTGATGAGTTTATTCATTTTTCAGTTTTCAAAATATTTGGTCCAAGTCCCGATCGAAGTGTATTAAACTGAGGCACAGACTACTATATACCAGACAATGCATCACTCACTCAATGCAGAATTTGCAGAAGCTCGGTGATATGGCCATAAGCACATGGCGAATTGGGACGGACAAGTAAGTGCGAAGCAGCGAATTGATGTTGCTAGCATTGGCTGCAAATGGTTGATAGAGCACAATATCTCTCTCTCTGTGTATCTGTCAACAAATTCTTAGTGGATATCTTGTTTGCATTTTTAAAAATTTTCGTTTTTGGATTTTTGAGAATTTTTTTTGTAAAAGAAGCCTTTTTTTTATATACTTTTCTTTGGAATTCTAAGCCGACGGCTGATTTCCTTGTTTAGTTTTTTTTTTTTGCTGCTGTTTGTTTACTATTTGTTGGGGTGGATTTCGTGGATAGTCAGAAATGGATATTTTTGGCAATATGTGAAGGATAAACTTATAGGAAAATCGCTGTAACTTCTTCATTTCTGATTTGATTTAAATCCACCCAAGGACAAAATTTTAGCAAATTTTACCATCTTGTAGCTGAATAAATTTTTAATTTTTTTACTAAATTTATTCATTCATTTTTTGATCTTTCAATTTTTACCCGCTAAAGAAATGAACAATTTTTGTTGTTCAATAATTTTTTCACCGATTTTTTTTAAAAAATCTGCTATTTTTAATTAAAGAAATAATTTTTGTATTTAAGATTTTTACCTGCTAAAGAAATGATGCTAATTTTTCCCATCTTCAAAAATTGTTCCCTTCGATTTCGAACCAATTTCTGATCTATAAAATTTTATCTGCTGAAAATAATACAAACATTTTTCTTCTTCAAATATATCATAAATATAGCATTTCATAAATTCAATTGGTCTAGTTGCCAACCAGGGACATATGCAGCTAGACCAACTACCTTTTATTGTTTTGCTGTACTTACTTTGATGCCACTAAAATATACATGTGAACAGTTCGGTTCTGAAACCTTACAAAAGAAAAGAAAAAGATATTCTATCTTTTTGTTTGTAAATTTTTATTTTTTTTAAATGAAACAATTTCCTATTCAAATGGAAAAATTAAATTTAATATTTTGACAATTAATATTTTTTTTTATTAATTTATTGTGTTGAAATTTTTTAATTTCTATTCATATTGGAAACATAAAATTTTATGTTTTGACAAATAATTTTTTTCAAATAAAAAAAATGCAAACAAGATATCCACTAAGAACAGTTTTGAGCTATTTTGTGCAAAAAATTAAGAAAACCGAAAATCGGATATAATAGTTACAGCTGTTGCAACTTGACTCTTTTTCCAAAAATCCTTAAACTGCCGTTTTCTGGCATATACTTTTTTATTTTTATTTTTTTTTTTTTATTTTATTTCTATTATAGTATAGTTTCAACATAGTAAATAGAACAAAGAAATAGGAAATAAATGAATAAATTTAGTACAAAATAAATAAAAAATTTAGAAATTTTGTCATTTTAAATATGGTACAATTTGCCAACATTTTGTCCTTGGGTGGATTTAAATCAAATCAGAAATAAAGAAGTTACAGCGATTTACATATCTATAACTTCAAAATAGACAAAATCGTAAAAATATCATTTTTGACGATCGACAAAATCCACCCAAGCAAATAGCAAAAAGCAGCAAAAAAAAACCAAGCCAACGACAAAAACAAAAACCAGCAAAAAAAAAAAGTAAACAAACAAGCCAGCCGTCGGCTTGGAATTCCTAGGAAAAGTATATATAAAAAGGCTTCTCGACAACATTGTTGACAGATACACAGAGAGAGAGATATTGTGCTCTATCAACCATTTGCAGCCAATGCTAGCAACATCAATTCGCTGCTTCGCACTTACTTGTCCGTCCCAATTCGCCATGTGCTTATGGCCATATCACCGAGCTTCTGCAAATTCTGCATTGAGTGAGTGATGCATTGTCTGGTATATAGTAGTCTGTGCCATTGGCTGCATTCAGCGGAAAATTTGCTACGTAGCTGTTGAACAACTTTCGGGCTGAATGGTATGTAGCATAAAACACTCACACAATATGTTCCCTGAGCGGTTACCATTAATATAACACGAACTTCGTAAATGAAAATATATTTAATTTCGGTCATATGCATTTGCAGTTGCCAAGGTTGTTCTATTGCTGCACTTCTACATTTTCAACAATTTTTATGTTTTCACTAATTAACATTTTAACTTTCGTTTTAAAAATAGTTTATTGTATTTACAATAAAACAAAACATGGCAAATATTTGTACGTGAATAAGAAAATGTTTGGTTGATTGCAAACTCTTAAAAGAAACAATGGCCGATTGTGCTCGCTCTCTTCTTTGCCATGATATAATTATACTTGCTGCTTAATAACATGGAATTAATAAATTACTTAACTCCCACTAATAATCACTTACTATTATTGCAAGGCTCACTATTAATAATAAAATTAAATAGGAAATATTTATAAGCAAGTGTTTCTTCTTTGCAAGCTCTGAAACATAAACGATAGCGAAAACATAAACAATAGGTCTATTTACCCTGTGTCCACATGTGCCAGTAATCACTTGCAAGTGGAGAATATATATTGTCTTCGAAAAAGTTCGAAATTAGCTGCAAGTTGCTTCAGCGTCCACATGTGCAAGTGGAAGTTCTTTTAAAAATGTCGTCGAATGCGAAGGTTCTCCCTGAAATTGCAGTATTGCTTGAAATTATGAAGTTAGAAAATGTGGAAATCATGTAACTAATGTTGCCTCTTCTATATACTTGAGGAAATCCTGGAAAAATCCATAAAAGCACTACAAAAACATAACTTTTATGTCCCCTTTTCTGACATTTACTTGCAGCAAGTGAAAAAATTCACTCCTTAGGATATTTCCGTGCAAGTAGCGCTGCAAGTCCGAAAATGTGAATAGTAAAAATGTTTGGATGTATTGAGTTTTTCGAATATTCACTTTCACGTGTGGACGCTAGGTTAGGTACTTGATTGAAGTAACTTACAAGCTGCTAGACCGTGTTTCCGTATTTTTCTAGCTCAAAAGGGATAAGAAGAACAAGCATAAAATCACTCTCTGGAACAGGCTTGATATGGAAAAAAAGTAATTTTCGTACTGTATGTTTCGTAATATTACGATAAATTTTTCTTTATTCATAAGCTTATTTGTACATATAGGTTTTAATGAAAATTAAATAGGACCTTTAAGAGTTTATTATGTTATGAATATCAAATAAAATAAATATAGTAATAAGGTTAAAAAATTATAAGATTCAATTAAATTTGTATTATATTGTATTTGTTTGTTAATTCTTTCCTTATGTCCAAATTATAACAAGACGAATTCTTCACTCTTAAATCAATGTCTTTGTGCTCAAAATGCCTCTGATTTTTGTTTAATTTAAGTTTATTTGAGAAAAAATGCGACCAACGTTTGCTGAAGAATTATGCTAGGTCAAAATCTTAAAAATAATTTTCGCATAAAAGAAAATGCTTAAGATTAGTCTCCTCTTCTAATTGAATAAACTGTTTTCCAGTAAAATTCAGTTTTTACTTATTCTGCTGAATCACTGAAAATATAAGCAAACTATAAATTTAAAACATCAGAATCAAGACTTCGTTTTCTTAAACCAGATTAGAAAATAGTTTGAACCAATCCGCAAATATTTTGAAATATCAGTTTCTCTATTGGACTTATCGCATTTGATAATTGCTCTAACTTAAATTTTACCTCAACAGCGAAATATAGCTGTTCCAAGCATACAAATCAAATTTGAATCTGAACTTAAATCTCAAATTTTAAATAATAAAGGAAAAGCGATTAAACAAAAAAACGTAATTTTTGACAAAAAATTGTAAGAAAAACGTAAGGTCATAATTGCAGCCAAAAACAAAGTCGAAATGACGGTAAATCGTCAATAATACCAACCCTGCTTTATACTACATACCATTCAGCCCAAAAGTCACGCAACAGCTACTTAGCACATTTTCCGCTGAATGCAGCCAATGTGAATTAAGCACAGCTTATAATGAACGCTCTCTTTCTTGGCTTTTTTTTTTGACAACTTATGGTATGCCAAGGAACTGTCACTTCCTGTCACACCTGTATTCTTGTATCATGATACACTTTATGGATTGCAGGCAATACACTCGTAGACGGTAATGTACACATGTTCGTATCCACTTTCAACTTACTTTTAGAAGACAATGGCCGCTTTGTAGGCAGACGGGCTACATTTTCGATTACAAAATATGCCAACGAGTAGTCAAGCTTCCTAGTCAAGCACACAGGCTACATTCTTGATTACAAAGTATGCAAACAAGTAGTAGAGCTTCCTTCTCCCATATGCAACTTCACATACAAATTCATATATGAATCACATAACACAAGTGTACTGCCTTTCATATATGAAATATGGTATTGGAGTACTCCGTAAATTTGCCGCTGGATGCTTACGAAAAGTGCATACGCAAAAAAAGACATGCAAACGAATAACCAGCAGTCGCGATCTATTGTGCGTTGTAAACATTCAAATTTTTAAATTCCAAAAAAAGTTTAAAAAACTCAATCAAAAAATTAGTTTGCATTCTTAATATCATTTTATTTCAATAAAAGCCATATCTTTCACTAATTAACGCTAAGAGACGTTGGCAGAGAGAGAGAGAGCAGTACTCAGAGTACACTCAAAATACATTCGGATCGAGCGCCTTTGTAATAAACTCACTCAACGCACTCACTGAAAACGGCTCGAAGTGGTTCGGATCACGCCGCGCTCGGATATAAGAATATAGTTATACCCGAAAATATGCTAATGAACCGAATGCTTATAAGTATTTTACATATATCATTGAGTCTGGATAGAGTTGAAAAGAGCAATAAACTCGGATATGATTTGAGTATCCGATTTCGGTCGGATACTTATTGCAGTTCTCTGATACATACTGGATTGCTATAAACTTTTTCTAGTGCAAATCTCGCTTATGTTCCCATCTTGAAAGCAGGTGAATACATTATTGATTGTCCTCGAATATTTTTGGAGGATCGTCGCTGCTAACATTATAGCCCGTAGCAAGGGCTATGTGTTCGGCTTCTGTCGATGACAATGCAAACAATGCCTGCCTTTTTGTTGTCCATGAAACTGTGTTTCCAAAAACTTTCAGCAGAAATCCAGATGCAGACTTTCTGTCCGACTCACTTTCAAAATCAGCGTCCACGTAACACGATAAATAATCTCCTCCTCCTCTTTTAAAGCATAGACAAATATCTAAAGTTACCTTAATATAACGTAAAATTCGCTTCAGTCCCTTCCATCGAGATTCTGTTTGTTCGTGTTGAATTCCATAGTGTTCTTAAAAAAAATTCCTTGGAATTAGGAATTGGTAATTGCTCATCTCAATTCCTCAGGAATGTAATTGGAAAAATTCATCAATTCCTCAGGAATGTAATTGGAAAAATTCGTCAATTACATTTCTGAGGAATTGAGGTGTCCAATTACCAATAACAATTCCTTTAATGTAATTGCCGAATTTTTCCAATTACATTCCTGAGGAATTTAGATGACTAATTACCAATTCCTAATTCCAAGGAATTGGAATTGAATTGTAATGAATACTTTTTGACCCAGCTCTGATCAGAATTGATGTTTATATTTTACAAGCTTTTATATGACTGTCGTATAGTTTTGATACGATTGCAGTTAAACAGAAATGAGTGCTTTTCAACGCTAACTAACGGTATCCCTTCAAACCAGTGATTAGAGCTGATAAAGATACTTTGCTTAAAGTAGTACAGTTTGTTCTCTCATTCTGTGTTTGAGCTTTCTTTTGACTATTATCAACAAAGATTTGGCTAGAGTGCATAATAAAATTAGTTTGGTGGCGTATAGTTTTGATAAGCACCTAATGTTATATATATAAAATTAGTTCAATAAAAATTCGAATTTATTATGAACTACCGTGCACAGTCTCTGTATATGTAAACCTGCATAGTAGCAATATAATTTTTAGTATTTTTTATGTATTATTTATTTTATTAATATTGCTGAAGATTAACAAAAACAATAACAAACTACAAAAATGAAAGAAATATATATATATGCAAATATTTCATAACATACGTATTAATAACAACATAAGCAGTCACTGAAAAATATTCGTAAAACGATTCTTGATTTATATAATGATTTATATGTAGTGGCATATATGTAGTAGAGTGACGGCCGTGGCGTAGTGGGTAGAGTGTGTGACTCTTACGCCAGAGAACCTAGGTTCGAATCCTCCATTCGACACAGAAGGTTTTTTCAATTGAATTAATTTTTCTGTTCGGCCGTCACCTCTCTGTAGACAATGGCAAACCTCAGGGAGTAAAAACTGCCATGAAAAGCTTCTTGAGAAACATATGCCGTTCGGAGTCGGCGTAAAAACATGTAGGTCCAGTTCTCGAACATTTTTGTGCAAACATTTCACATCACACACAACACAATTGATCATAAGAAGCTCGGTCAAAGTCCTTTCAAGGGCTGAAATGGCTATTTCGTTTTTTTTTTTTTTTTTTATGAAGTAGCACTGTATTTTTGAAATATCAAATATAAACTAATATAATGATCCATTGCTTCTTTGTATTGCGACGTTTTATTTTCTCTGTGTATCAGGCGGACAAAGCGACGCTACCCAAAGCTGTTTAGCAGCGCAAGCATTTATATCAGGAGCACGGTTGTCACTTTGGTACAATTGTACCAAAATTGGTACATTTTATTTCTCTTGCTACATAGTTAAAAAAAGTGTTTAAAAAATTCACAACTTTTCACAAAAATCAACACTTATTTTAAATTTTTCTGATTGTACTGATGTTGCTACATTTTGGGAAAAGTAAGGTGTCTGATTTAAGTCTGATTTAAACTGAGCTTAGAAATATATAACTATATAACTCGTAGAATTTAAAACATTTATCAACATAATGCTCTCTAAAGAGTTGTGCGTCGTACGCAATGCATCTCATTACATCTGGTCAGCAAAATAACTATTTTAACTTTTTTATTTTTTTAATATGTTTTATAAATATAAAATAACTTAACCCTTTCATGCCCGCTTTAAAATGGGAGGGGATACAAATTTTTTGAGGATAGATATGTGTTAGTATTGACCCAAATATGAACTGACAAAAATTTCGAAGTCCTTGGTGTCCTAGTTCGTTAGTTACAAGATGTTGCCACAGCACTTTTAAAAAATTATAATTAGAAAACTAAAAACTTTTCTTGTGATTTCGTTTTCTTTAAATAACTTGCTTACCTTCATTTTATTATGTTGTTCACTTGGCTTCACAATAAAACAATTATTTTAATGTTTTTAAAGTCTTTCTATATAAACATATTTTTCGCTAAATGATCTTGTCATATTTCACTCTAAGGAGAACGTCTACCAAATGAACACGGGATCAGCTAACAAAAGAACAAAATGCTTTAAGCTTGCACAACACATAAGGCTATATAATGCAAAAAGCTGAAAATCAAAAAAAATTCAATTAGCAGGACTTAAAATGGTTGTTATGTTTTGTATGTATACAAATTTACTTCAATGAATTATTTTTATAAATAAATGTAAATAAAATTGTTATAGAAAAAAAATTGGTACATTTTTCTTCTCATTGGTACATTTTTTAGGAAAATTTGGTAAAAAAAAAGGGGCGAGTGGCAACCGAGATCAGGAGTGCGCAAAAGATCGCACATGGGCAGATAGCTTTCACATGCATACGAAAGCTTTCAATTAAAAAAGCTTTTTAGTCGAGTTGAGAACTCATTATACAGAATTAAATTATACGATCAGTCGCTGTGCGAACTTCATGCTGTAAGGTTGCGGCTGCTCACTTCTGCTTTGGCTTATTGAACACAACAACATATCATTGTCGCGTTTGTTCGATCATTCGATACGATCAGTTTAGAGCGGCTGCTCTATTCTGCGTTGCCTAAGGTTCCGAACATAGTGTACGCTCATTGGTTAGCCGATTGAAAAAACACATTGGAGCAATTAAGAAATCAAGTCATTCATCTCTTTTGCTACTGTGTGTTTTTCGCAACCTTATAGAACACGACATGCTATCATTCTCGCGTTATAGGCCCAACCAAAATAGACGAGTTGCTCCGTAGCGAGTAGAGACGAAAATGTTCGCTTTAATGTAATTCAATGTTGTTGCCCGTAATGAACAAACGTTATTTAACGAAGCTGAACGAAACAGCTTGTCCCTACGCTTTGTTCCGTAAGAACCGAACTGCTAGCGTCTCAACTCGTCAAAAGTTCGGCAAGTTGCAATCGTCTTGTTTTGTCTATTTTGGTTCCGCCTTATGCTGTGAATCGTACGAATGAACAAACTCGTGCTTTTCGTTCAGTGCAAACTCTTAATACAAAAATTTTGCAATACATTCACAAAAATGTTCATGTATAATTTTGCGCACCCCTGATTGTTATACGTAACTATTGCTTTTAAAGCTCTGAGAAATTCGTTAAAAAATTCTGTTCAACAAACAACACAATGTTGCGTTCGAGATTTCGGCACGAACTAAAGCAACAAGCATAATGGTCTAATTCTGTTCGCGTAACGCGACGCATCGTGGTCGGAGCAAATGTCACTTGAATTTCTGTTATATGGGCTTTGTGTGTATCTGGTTATACTCCACGCAAAGTAGCTTAGCGAAATGTAAATAAAAAGATAATTTTATCTGGCAATCTTAAGATAAACGGAGAACAAATAAAAAGTGCAATTTGATTTTTAACTCTACGCATGGCAGAATTATAAGGTAGGGCCGACTCGGGGAAGAATGAAATAGACGGCAAAGAAAATGCTGGCTAGTTGTCAAAATCAGCTGTTCATCTCGAGTTCCTTTGTGTTCACGTTTTGTAGTTGAGTTTAGGTTAGAATTGCTACAAGGTTTCTTGCATTTTTGCAATGCCCTGAATGCAGGTTGGTTTCAGGGTAATGCCAAGCTGATGGCCTGTGAAACCGCAAGATCGGCTGAGCTGTTTAAAGCGGCGATCGAAGAAGTCGGTGAGGTCTACCTAGGAGCTTGACTCAAAGCTGTTGATTTGGACAAGATTCCGTCCAGACAAAGAGCCAGAGTCTGGGTTCCAGTCACCCCATCTGAACCTGAGAAATTCTAGAAATGCTCAAGACCTTCAACCCAGCTATCTCTACGCAAAACTGGAAGGTAGTAAAGTTGGAATTCAGAGCCGACAAAGAAAAAACCGACACCAAGAAATCCAAGATGGATCCTGTTGCTGATCCTCAAGTTTAGTAAAATCTATCCCAGAATCTACAAAACAGACACGGTGTCTCTCGTAAACAGTGCGGTCTGCAGGGCCACGACCGAGAAGCCTAATGACATCAAAGAGTTGGGGTCTGGCAGCGAGGATGAGCTATCCTCGGCGTCAGAAATAACTGCGATGGCAAACTTACTCAAGGAACAAGACCTTTCAGAGGACCCCCTCAGCGACAAAGAGGCTGACACCACGGTGGTTGGAGTACCTGAGGATGTTCCAGGTACTCCAAATTAACCTGCATCAGTGCAAAGCAGCATCCGCTGCTCTCCAGCATCTCCTCGCGAAGAGAGATGTCGACTTGGTGTTGATTCAGGAACCGTGGATGATCAACAACAAAATCCTCGGCCTGAACACTCCAAACTATAACATATATTATGTTTCCAGCACAGGTAAAACTCGCACATGCATTTTAGCTAAAAATAAATTAAACTGCTTTATACTCCTTTAGTTTAGTCACGGGGACCTCACGGTGACCAGTCTGGAGCTGGGCCCCAAAAAACTCGGGATAGCATTCTTCTACTTCCCATATGATGAGACTGTACCCACGCAGTCATTTAAGGAACTCCTAGAGGGAACCAATCTAGCCACAAACATCATTCTGGGTGGAGACACTAATGCGCACCACTCACAATGGGGCAGTAGTAACAACAATGATAGAGGTGAGTCACTCTTTCCACTCCTCTTTGGGGGTGGAGGATTCTCTCGTGAGCTTCATACATCAGATGCTCTTGGGCAGGGTGGTGAACTGAGAGCTGGGGGGATCCCGTACTCGCAGGTTCGTAAGAAGAGGTACTCCGCAGGGGGGAGTTAACCAACTGTTGCGCATCATGCATGGAGAAGGCTACATGGTGATTGCTTATGCTGACGATATCGCAATCGTATTTAACGGAAAATTTCCTCAGACTCTCTGTCAACTCATGGGGAGAGCTCTCTCAGTCCTTTCGAGATGGGCATCCTCTTGTGGCTTAAGTGTTAACCCGGAGAAAACGGATCTCATTCTTTTCACTAGGAAGTATTTATAAACTACCCAACTTAATACCTCCGTGTCTAAACGGCACAAGGTTGATCTTTAGTGACAGCACGAAATACCTAGGAGTTATTCTGGATAAGAAGATTTTCTGGAATGATAATATAAAGGAACGTGTTAGGAAGGCAAACATAGCTTTTTTTGCCTGTAAAAAATCGATAGGTAAAAAATGGGGATTTAGTACGCTGGTATACAGCAATTGTTCGACCCATACTTACTTATGGCTCACTGGTGGGGTGGAGGTCTGTTCACTCATTACCGGGGCATTGTCCACAACACCAACTAACGCTTTGAATGCCATGCTTCACCATCCTCCTCTTGATATCTTTGCCAGAGAATGTGCTAACACAGCAGCTCTCAGACTAAGAGAATCAGGAAATTGGATAGGCAATGGTTGCGGTCACACAACTATTCTGAACGCCTCTGTTCCAGACGAAACAGACTACTGTGTGCCTCGTTTAAATCTTGAAGAGAACTACGAAGTTCTCATCCCTTCGCTGCTGGACTGGGCTAACAAAACTCCCTTTAAAACAAACGGCTTAAAAATCTTTACAGATGGATCAAAACTTCGAGAACAAGTAGGGGGAGGTATTTACTCCCAGGATCTTGAAATCGAGGAATCCTTTAGACTCCCAAATTATTGTAGTGTCTACCAAGTGGAGATGGTGGCAATCCACGAAACCGCTAAGATTCTGAATCTCAAGGCGCTAAATTCACATACTGATAGCTCTAAAACTCTCACTGAGTGCCGCAGATCTCTTAACGAGATGGCAATGCTAGTTAGGATCCACCTCATATGGGTACCTGGACACAGGGATATCGAGGACAATAACTTGGCAGACAAATCGGCTAGGAAGGGTACGACCTTAAACACCCTCTTAAATGATTACCTTATTGGTATACGCATATCCTCCTATAAACTCCAGTGCAGCAACAAATCCTTAAGTCTTGCACAAGAACACTGGGAGCACCTTGATACATGTAGGACTGCTAAGCTGACGTGACCTTCCTACGATTTAAAACGCACCAAATCACTGCTTGAGTTAAGCAGGGTAAACCTGTCAAAAATAGTAGGAATTTTGACTGCCTAATTGGAACACATGCTCTTCGGTTGGGACTTATAGAAAATGATTTTTGAAGAAGCTGCAGATGTGAGGAGGAAGTAGAAAGTGTTCAGCACCTCCTCTGCGAATGTCCGGCCCTTGCTAAAAGAAGGATGGCAACTCTGGGTCACCCCTTTCTAAACGGACTTGCTGAAGTCTCATACCTGGAAGTTAGGCATATCCTAAAATTCATAACCCGCACGAACTGGTTTGAGGAGGGAAATCTCTAGGGTTCAAAAGAGATTATGTGGTATCACAACGGGTCTGCACTAGCCTAGGTGTTGAGTCGGTTATCGACTTAACCACTTTAACCTAACTTAATGAATAATATATATTTCTTTCTCCAGATATTTTCATTTTTTTAATAAATTCAAGAGAGCTTATTTTTGTCAAGCACTGCGACAACGCAAGATTGCATTTTATTTAATTTTTTCAAATTTTGGGCATATTTTCGTTTTGATTGAGTGATTTTTTTTATATGTTCTTTATTTTTTGGTAATTTTTCATTTTAGTGGTTTTTAGTTTTATTTTTTTTGCGATTTTTCTGTGGACGGTATTTCCTGCCTCCATTTCCTGCCTACAAATTTAAAATTTTGTAGTACGATGGCATAGTACACAAATGTTATCAACAGATATCAACAATTAAACTTTTCTTGTTAAAAATTGCGATAATTTTTTTGGTTAAATTTTTTCAAAAGGGCCTAAAACGAATAAAAAGGGCCTCGGGGCTTTTACGATTAAAATGGGCTCAAAAAAGCCCTAAAAGCCCCCAAATATCATCCGTGGTAAGAATACGTGTGAAACGAAAGAACTCTTAAGAGCCCAGGGTGGAAGGCACTGATCTAAATTGAATCGAAAGGGCTTCAGGGCTTACGAAATCATAAAGGGTTCAAAAAAGCCCTTAAAGCCCCCAAATATCATCCCTGTTACCATGTGTACTGAACTTTGTGTTTGTAATTAAGAGAACCAAGCCAAAGCCACAACAAATACAAATATTGTAGATATAAGAATCTAAGACGACTTTTGTGACATTATTTTTGTGATTATTGAAAATTATTTTAGGCTTACTTACTTACTTAGTTGGTCGTAACAACCCGTGTCCGGGTTTCAACCGACCTCATCAGCTCTCGCCAGGCGCCTCTGCTTTGCGCGCGCCTTCTCCAATCGGATACACCAAGTGCGGTTAGGGCTTCCTCAGCCTGGTCCATCCATCGGAGGCATGGTCTCCCTCGTCGTCGTTGACCAGCGACCCTCGCCTCGAGCACCTTTTTCGCTGGAGATTCGTCGTTCATACGATGGACATGACCCAGCCAGCGTAGTCGCTGCACAGTTATACGCCGAACTACGTCAATGTCATCGTAGAGCTCATACAGCTCGTGGTTCATTCGGATGCGATAGTCATCGCCGACTCGAACAGGACCGAAGATTTTGCGAAGAACTTTTCTCTCGAACACCCCCAGAGCGGCTGCGTCAGTTTGCGAAACTACCCATGCCTCAGCGCCATAAAGCAGCACAGGTAGCACAGGTAACGAGCGTCTTGTAGAGTGTTAGTTTTGTCGATCGAGAGAGGGCTCTGGAACTTAGTTGCTTACTGAGCCCGTAGTAGCACCTATTAGCAATTATTGTTCTTCGCTTTATCTCCAGGCTGATTTCGTTTTTGGTATTAATGGCGGTGCCAAGGTAAACGAACTCCTTGACTACTTCAAAGTTATAGCTGCCGGATGAAACGTGGGAGTCTAAACGCCGAGCTCCCTTGTTTGTAGACAGCATATATTATTTTTAGCATAATTATTTTAGGCATGTATTAATAAAATCGCAAATATATTTCTTTCAATATTTTTATAATGTTTTTCTTAAACATTTTTAATATCCGTTATGTTGATACTCAAAGTTGCGATTAAGTTAATCATCACCAACTTTTTAATGCAAAGAAGTAAATAAAATATCCAGCAATTTCATATAGAATATAAAAAATAATTAAAAATAGTGCACAATGTTTTTTCTTTTTTTTTCTACACCATTTTTAATCCTTTTCAATTGTTCATCTATTTAAACACACATACACGCAAACACTCATGCATGTATGCAACACGCTATCTTTATGCGCCAATCTTAACACTAAGCTGCACATGAAAGCAAACTAACTATTTAGCAAAGCAAAAAATAATAAAAAGATAGAGGATATTAAAAACACAGAACATAAATGAAACTATTACAAAAAAAGGTAAAGAAAAAATGAATACAACGACAGACAGTTGTTTGTTGGTGTATCTGGGTTTTGTTGATGTTTCAAAATATGCAGTTTCTGTACAATACATAAAATAATTTTTCCAGCGAGTGTGAAGTGAGCAACTTTTATGTTAAAGCTCATGTGAGCATAAAAAGATGAAACAAACTGAGTATAAAATTGAAATCGCCTCAAATGTGAACTGAATATAGTGTGCAGAAAATATTGAGAAGTCAAAATATATTATTATTATTATTACTAGCTGAATACCCGAGGAGTTGATATAAATAATTTTCGATTTCATTCGTCAATTTGAAAAAACTTTTCACAAACTTTAGAAGGAATTTTGTGTGCATCTTTCAAACCAGTAACTTCGGCGAAATGAACAAAATGTAGCTTCAAAATCTGAAAAGTATGAGAAAAAGTTGGGGAAATCGTGATTTGTGTGTGCGTGCCGCCGATCGCTTGCAAAAATATATTTTCAAGTTTTATATTGTATTCGATAGATTGCACATTTAAAAAAAAAAATCAGAGCAAAAACGAATTCTTCGCAATTCGCGAGGAAACTGGACAAAAATTAAGTAAGCATTGAAAATAGAAATTGAAATGTCAAAACAACGCCGTTTTACGACGCAACTGACTTGCGCATGTGTTAATGCGTACTCAAATACCACAGAATTCGGCATCAGCTGTACTGATTTGCGTATAAAGAAAGTGGTATATAAATACACATAAAGAAGAATAGAAGATATTTATCACCCTTCGCGCTTTGCTACGCCCTACTGTATTTTGTAGGACAGCGCCCTCTGGGGTTCAAGATATAGCAAAATATTTAGCGCCAAAAGACTCACCGCACCCGAAAACCACTTTTAAAAATCATACTTATCGGATGAGTTGTTTTTAGTTTTTTGCGGTATTTGTACAACAGCGCCCTCTGGTCTTAGAGATAGAATAAAAAAATAACGCCAAAGCCCTTTCCATACTCGATATCAAATCCTACATATCTGATATACAAATTTGTATCTAAATCGGATGAGCGGTTTTTTAGTGTTTCACGATTTCTTAAGTAATTTGTACTACAGCACCATCTGGTGTTTAAGATAGCGCAGAAAAAAAAGTCCAAGATACCCACCGTATCCGAAAACTCCTATGTAAAAATTTTAAAGATTTTTAAAACACTTGTATTGCAGTGCCCTCTGGTGTTCAATATAGAACAAAATAGATAAGCTATAAAAACTACCGCACCCGAAAACCCTTAAATACAAATTTTCATGTAAATCGAATGAATGGTTTCGGAGACAAACTATAATAACAAAATTCTTGGAACCCGATCGCAGTGCCACCTACTGGGTCCAATTGCGAATCTGAACCATCCATTTAAACAACCAAAAAGTTCATCAAAATCGGTGCAGCCGTTTAGGAACAGTTCAATAACATACACACGTACAAATTGTACAACAGCGCCCTCTACTTTTCGAGACAGAGCAAAAGAGATAACGCCAAAACAGTTGCCCTACACGAAAATCCTTTAATAAAATTTTTCATCCAAATCGTATGAGCGGCTTTCTATTTTTTCACGATATCTTAACAGATTTGTTCTACAGCGCCCTCTGATGCTCGATACAGTACAAAAAAGATAAGTCCAAAACAGTCACCATATTAGAAAACCCCTATATACCAATTTTCATGAAAATCAGGATAAACAGCTTAGAAGTTTTTTAAAATATTTGTACACAGCGCCCTCTGGTGTTCAAGACAAACAGAGTCTAAGCTCACCATAAAAACTCACCATATCCGAGAACCTCTATACACAAATTTTCACGCAAATCCGATCAACGGTTTCGGAGATAAGTTATAAAAAAAAGATTAATTAAACACGATCGCAGCGCCACCTACCGGATCAAATTGTGAATTTGGACCATCCAGGGATCCACTTAAACACACACAAAAAATTTCGTCAAAATCAGTGCAGCCGTTAAGGAATAGTTTAATAACATACACACGTACAAATTAGACAACAGCGCCCTCTAGTTTCGAGAAAGAGCAAAAAAGACAGCATCAGAACCCTTGCCATACTCGAAATTCGCTATTTACAAATTTTCATCCAAATCGGATGAGCTGTTTTGGAATTTTTCACGATTTTTACGATTTCCTAATATTTGTACTAAAGCGCCCTCTGGTTTTCAAGATAGCACAAAAAAGATAAGTCCAAAACACTCACCGTGTCAGAAAAACCCTATTTTCCAATTTTCATGCGATTCTGATGCACGGCTTGGCTTAGGAGTTTTTTGAGGTTTTTCAAAATATTTGTACTACAGCGCCCTCTGGTGTTCGAGAGAGGAAAGAGTAGATAAGTCAAAAAAACTCAGCGTGTCCGAGAACCTCAACATACAAAATTTCATGCAAATCGAATGAACGGTTTTGGACTTTTTCGACTTTTTTAAAATATTTGTACTACAGCGCCCTCTGGTGTTCAAAATAGAACCTAGTTTATAAGTCATAAAAACTCACCGTTTCCGAAAACCTCTGTATACCAACTTTCATGCAAATGGTATAAGCGACTTAGGAGATTTTTGACGTTTTTTAAAATATTTGTACAACAGCGCCCTCTAGTGTTCAAGATAGAACAGAGTAGATAAGTCATCAAACTTCACCGTATCCGAAAACCTCTATATACCAATTTTCATTTAAATCGGATGCACGGTTTAGGAGTTTTTCGAGGTTTTTCAAAATATTTGTACTACAGCGCCCACTGGTGTTCGAGATAGAACGGTGTAGATAAGTCAAAAAACTCAGCGTGTCCGAAAACTTCTCGATACAAATTTTCATGCAAATCTGATGAACGGTTTCGGAGATAAGCTGAAAAAACGAATGCCTGGATTTCGATCGCAGCGCCCCCTACCGGGTCCAACCTTTTTTACTGGATAAAAAGTAGCCTATGTTATGACCGGGGATATAAGGAACCTAGATACCAAGTTGCATCTAAATCCATCCAGTGGTTTTCGCGTGATGCTTTAACAGACAGACAGACAGACAAAAATTTTAAAAATGCGATTTTCGGACTCAGCGTCATTCAAAACGTCCACCGCAAAAGGAATTTCAAAAAAATATTTTGTGTACAGATTTTTTTTTTTTACAATTTTGTATATATACTATCTGCATACCCGGCTTAACTCGGGAGTTGATATAAATAATTTTCGAATTCATTCGTCAATTTAAAAAATACTTTTCACAAACTTTAGAAGGAATTTTGTGTAAATCTTTCAAACCGGTAACTTCGGCAAAATGAATAAAATGTAGCTTCAACATCTGAAAATTATGAGAAAAAGTTGGGGAAATCGTGATTTGTGTGTGCGTGACGCCGACCGATTGCAAAAATATATTTTCAAGTTTTATATTGTATTCAATAGATTGAACATTTCTTTTAAAAAATCAGCAAAAACGAATTTTTGGCAATTCGCGAGGAAACTGGACAAAAATTAAATAAGAAAAATAAAATATATATTTCAATGTCAAAACAACTCCAACTTAGGACGCAACTGACTTGCGCATATTTTGATGCGTACTAAATAGAATTCGGCATCAGCTGTCCTGATATGCGAAAAAAAGCAGTTTGGATATAAATACACATAAGGAAAAAATAAGATATTTATCACCCATTGCGCTTTGCTGCGTCTTACCGTCTTTTGTAGTACAGCGCCAAATACAAAGCGCCAAAAGACTCACCGCACCCGAAAACCACTTATAAAAATCATACTTATAGGATGATTTGTTATGAGTTTTTTGCGGTATTTGTACAACAGCGCCCTCTGGATTTCGAGATAGAATAAAAAATAACGCCAAAGCCCATTTCATACTCGATATCAAATCCTATATATCCGATATACAAATTTTTATCTAAATCGGATGAGCGGTTTTTGAGTGTTTCACGATTTCTTAAGTCATTTGTACTACAGCTCTATCTGGTGTGTAAGATAGCGCAGAAAAAAAGTCCAAGATGTCCACCGTATCCGAAAACTCCAATGTAAAAATTTTCACGCAAATCGAGTGTACAGCTAGGAGTTTTTTGAGATTTTTAAAACATTTGTATTGCAGTGTTCTCTGGTGTTCAATATAGAACAAAATAGATAACCCATAAAAACTACCGTGCCCGAAAACCCCTAAATACAAATTTTCATGTAAATCGGATGAATAGTTTCGGAGATAAGCTATAATAACAAAATTCATGGAACCCGATCGCATCGCCACCTACCGGGTCCAATTGCGAATCTGAACCAACCAGGGATCTATTTAAACACACACAAAAAATTTTATGAAAATCGGTGCAGACGTTTAGGAACAGTTTAATAACACACACACATACACATTATACAATAGCGCTCAATTTTTCGAGACAGAGCAAAAGATATAACGCCAAAACAGTTGCCGTACACGAAAATCCTTTAATAAAATTTTCATCCAAATCGGATGAGTGGCTTTCTACTTTTTCACGATTTCTTAAAATATTTGTACACAGCGCCCTCTGGTGTTCAAGATAGAACAGAGTAGATAAGTCATAAAAACTCACCATTTCCGTAAACCTCTATATACAAATTTGATGCAAATCGGATTGACGGTTTAGGAGATAATCTATAAAAACAATATGAATTAAACACGATCGCCGCCTACCGGGTTCAATTGTGAATCTGAACCATCTAGGGATCCACTCAAACACACACAAAAAATTTTATCAAAATCAAATAATATTATAAGAACTAGTAGCTCTAGTTCTAATAACAACAATAACTCTGACCATGCTTCGGATGCTGTTTTATTTGGATTACCGCATATTGATGGTGAAAATATTAAAAGTACTTTTAACTTAATATGCCGATCTATTGACTTCATGCCGCCCCCCGTGAAAGATATCTTTCGAGTTAAGCCCAAAACAAGCAACCCTAATCCAGTGGTAGTTATTAAATTTTATACACCATTTGATCGTAATCGTGTGCTAAAGGCCTTTGGAGAGTATCGTAGGCGGGCAAAAAAAGCAGTCAATCTGAGGGATGCTGGAGTTGATTCTGATTGCAATGTTTTCATTCATGAAAGCCTTACTCTGGTGACCAGAAAACTTTTACAAGTTGCCATCAATTACAAACGCAACAAACGTTTATTTAATGCGTTTACTTTTCGTGGTTCTGTCTTCATTCGTATGTCAAAGGGTGCTGATGGAATTAAAATTAGTTGTGAAGATGATCTTCAGAAAATTGTATGTGGTGCTACTGCTGACGAGGGATGCTAGTAATTTATATATCGTATTAAAATGTATCTTTTCAATTTATCCTTATTTCTCAAATATTTACTTACTTCTTTGGCTTAAAAAACACTCAGGGCCTATAACTTTCTTTTTACTTTTCGGTCATACTCCTTCTTGCTTTCCTCTTATTTTAGCTTTATCTTATTTGCCTAAAATTTCTTATTTTTTCTTTTTCCTGTGTATGTCTTTAATGCTCGGCTCTAACAGTTTGTCATTAGGCACTAATGAAAATTGTAAATCATTAATTAATATTTTTTGTAGGCAACATAGCGGTCTCAACATTATCCACTTTAATGCTCGAAGTTTAAATGCAGCTAAATTGGACTACATTAAATACATATTTTGTAATTCGTTGGTTGATATAATTTGTGTTTCTGAAACGTGGCTGTCAAATAATATTTGTGATACAATTTGTGATATAAATGGTTTTAATGTATTTAGACATGATAGATCTGTAAAAAAAGGTGGGGGTGTTGCTGTCTATTGTAAAGCTAATCTGAATGCGGTAGTTCTGAGCAAATCTAGTGACCCTGGAATTGAATTCATTACTATTAGCATCACAGATGGTAGTATTAAAATGTTATTGTCTTGTGTATATAACCCGAATAAATGTCATCCTGTGGTTCCTTTGTTTACTGATTTGCAAAACTATAACCTAAATCATGATATTATCTTTCTGTGCGGTGATTTCAATGTCAATCTCTTGTCTAATGATTCTAACCTACAATCGTTCTTTGACAATATATTTTCAGCAGGTTTATCAGTAGTTAACACAATTGAACCCACTAGATTCTCTAATAATGCTACTCCAAGTCTTTTGGATTGTTTCATAGTGTCTGACCTGTCTCTCGTTTCTCTATTTGATCAATTATTTTTTATATCTGATCACGATTTAATATTTTGTTCGTTAAATGTAAACATGTCTCGTAATGTTCTTCCTACCTCTTTTTCATACCGTGATTTTAAAAATATTAACTATTCGTCATTGTATCATGATTTGTCACTAACCTCATTTAATGATTGCTGGAATCATAGCTCAGTTGATGATAAACTTTGTTCCCTTACAGCGCCTGTGAAATACTTGTTCGAAAAACATGTTCCTCTGCGGTCAGTACGCTTATTGAATCCTTCTTGCCCTTGGTTCTCAGTGCATGTTCTTAATGCAATAAAAAAGAGAAATAAGTTACACAAACTCTGGAAAAGATTACCTTCATCTGCTAATTGGGAAAGGTATAGGTTAGCCAGAAATGAATCAGTCCACCTAACAAGGCAAGCTAAGACATGGTATTTCTCTATCAAGCTTAATGTGTCCCTACCCACCAAAACTTTGTGGAGTAACATAAGTAGTCTTGGAGTGAGAAAAAAGAATTCCCTTGCTATAATTGCTGACCCGGATTTACTAAATGACTACTTTGTTAGTAATACCGCGCCGTCTAATAATACCCTGTCTCACATTCCAGGTTCATCTGTTCTGGATTTGTTTGAATTTATACCTGTTAATGAAATTGATGTCGGTTATTGTTTGATGCGAATAAGTTCTAATGCAGTGGGTGGTGATGGTATGCCCATCAAATTTTTAAAAATTTTGCTGCCTCATATCATAAGTCCACTGACACATATAATAAATCACTGCCTTATATCCTCCTCTTTCCCTGAAATTTGGAAA
This sequence comes from Coremacera marginata, assembly GCA_914767935.1. Classification (NCBI taxonomy): domain Eukaryota; kingdom Metazoa; phylum Arthropoda; class Insecta; order Diptera; family Sciomyzidae; genus Coremacera; species Coremacera marginata. The sequence continues at coordinate 79,670,685 of OU612043.1, forward strand.
ACTGCTACTGTTTTGCCGGTGGCAAAAAACCAAACCCGTCTGGACCTTCTGATTTCAGACCAATAAGCATACTTTCCCCTTTATCTAAAGTATGTGAAAAAATTATGAGTCATCAAATCAATGCATTCTTGCAGGCTAATAATCTCCTGTCTTCTTATCAGTCTGGTTTTCGAGTAGGGCATGGGTGTGCTTCCGCAGTTGTTAAAATACTTGATGACATCCGACCTGATTATGACGCTGGATCTTTGTCTCTACTTTGCTTGTTGGACTTTTCCAAGGCTTTTGACAAAGTTAGTCATACTTATCTATGTCAGAAACTAAGGCAACTTTTTGGATTTTCTAACAGTGCAGTAAGTCTTATATCTTGCTATTTGTCAAATAGACAGCAAAGAGTTAAAGTTGGCCAAATGTTCTCTCTACATAAGCCTGTTTCAAGTGAAGTTCCTCAAGGCTCGATTCTTGGCCCATTGTTATTTTCTATCTTCATTAATGACATATTTACTGTCTGCAATTATTCATCTATGCATGCATATGCCGATGATATACAACTTTATCTCTCCAGCAACATCGGGCTCGTAGATAGTCTCACTGGTAAACTAAATGAAGATTTAAGAAACATATATCACTGGGCTTAAGAATGGACTTCAACTCAATGCAGCGAAATCTTATGTTCTACCAATCTGTAAGAATAAGCAAATCCTTGAAGTTATCCCTGAGCTATACATTGGTTCTACTAAGCTTAATGTTGTGTCGAAAATTGTTAACCTTGGTTTTAGTATAAATTCGTCCTTGTCTTGTAAAGATCATGTAAACACTGAGTCCAAAAAGTTTATTTTATCCTACGTAATCTAAGAATGTCTGGTAATTGTTGTGCTCTTGAAGTTAAAAAACTACTAGTGAAGCAACTTGTTTTGCCTGTAATAACTTACTCGGAGGTAGTATACAGTAAACTAGATTCGTCCTCTATGTTGAAACTTAATATTGCGTATAATTATGCTACTCGCTTTGTGTATGGCCTTGGTTGTAGTTTGTCTGGCTACTTAAATGCTAGGAACTGCATTTATCTCCACAAAATTATACATACTAAAACTCCTCATTACCTTTATGTAAAATTTCAGTTCAGCATATCGAGAAGATGTAATTTATTAATCATTCCCAGGCATAGCTCTCTAGCTAGTTCTCATCTTTTTTTCGTTAATGCCGTAAGACTATGGAACGAGCTGCCTCGTCGACTCAGAATAGTTACGCAGAAAGAAATTTTTAGGCAGTCTATTCTTTCACACTTTTCTTCTCACTGAATTCTACACTAAATCTTTCTTCTGATTTTCTCTTTTCTTCCGCTTCCCCCCCCCCCCCCCATTTTTAATTTATATAGTTCTAAGCTAATGTTTATGCTACTATTTTTGCATACTGTTCATAGCTATAAGTACTCATTATATTTTTATCAGTTTTTAAAGCTCTAATTCTATTTAATTTTAATTTAAAATCTGTTGTTATTTCTTTTTAACTGTTTTTAATTGCTTTTATCCATTGTACTGTAAAAGAACTAGTTCTTATTTGTACTCATTGTTTATATAAATAAATAAATAAATAAATAAATAAATCAGTGCAGCCGTTAAGGAACAGTTTAATAACATATACACGTACAAATTAGACAACAGCGTCCTCTAGTTTCGAGCAAAAAAGATAGCACCAGTACCCTTGCCGTACTCGAAAGTCACTATTGTAAAGTTAAATTTAATTATTTTCATAGTTTTGTCCACTGGGATGTTTTTAAATTGTTAAAGCTTAAAAGAATAATGAAAACTAGATGGCGTTCCGTTCATATGTCAAATTAAGAAAGTTTCTGATTGGCTGAAAAGATATCGGGAGAAGTTAGCGCGTCATGCGATTTTTGTAAAACGGGAGCAGAAGTAAAATGATCATTAAACAAGAAAAGTCGACAAGTTGGTCTGAAAAATTGTAAAACAGAAAAGAAAACTATTTATTGAAAATAAAAATATAAATTACATCTCAGAAGTGGGATCATGAACAAAATGGATATATTAGCGTGGTTGAATAGCCATCAAATTTCATATCCAAACTCAGCTAATATCAGACAACTGCGTGGGTTGTATGAGCAACACAAAGGCGCTAAAGAGGAACCTGGCGAAGGCAAGGAATCTATTGGTGGCGCTTCATCGGAAAACGGTATGCCCGATGAGGGACATACTCAAGGTGCTGAAGCCTTGCTAGATGCCGCGATTCGTTTATTGCAGAAACGAAAACTAATCGCTGACCTTCAACGTGAATTGTCGGAGATACCGACTGCTGTTCCGAGAGCTGCTGAATTTAATGACATTCAGCATGGCATAGTTATGTTTTCTGGCGCAGATAGTTACGATGCAAAGAAATGGTTAGACGATTTTGAGCGTGTGTGTGATTCGGTAAACGGAGATGATACTTTCCGACTCAAATGTATACGGCGGCTTATGAAACCTGAAACCGAAGCTGAATGGTTTTTAAGGGTAGATGCATCTGAGACGTATTCCGATTTCCGAACGAATTTTTTAAGTAATTTTGGCCACACTTATTCCGTTTCCGAAGTCATTGAAAAAATGAAAAAAACTACGTTAGCTTCTTCAAAGATCTCAATCATGGGGTACATCCTCAAAATGCAGGAAATTGCTGCACGCGCTAACATTGATGAACTACAGACGGTGCAGTTTATCATAGATGGATTCTGTGACCGTTCAGCTAGCATTGCGGCTCTTTATCCGGCACAAAGTATTGCTCATTTGAAACAGCTATCTCATCGTTACTCCCAGCTTCGGGATCTGCATTCAAATACTTCCATCATTAGTTCAAACACACATCCACCACGATTCCGTCCACAGATTCCGAAACCTGGAAGAGCAGGCTCCAGTGTAGGTTCCGGTGTGGTACGTTGTTTTAATTGTTCCGGAATTGGACACCTATCAGCCTCGTGTCCTGAGCCAAAACGGCCAAAAGGATCATGTTTCCGTTGCGGTTCGCTGGGGCATATGCTTCAAAACTGTCCAAGGCAGGCGCCTCGAAATAAGAACGAAGTAGCGTTGGTTGATAATTTCCGGTCTGGCACAAAGCAGGATGATCAATCTGAAGACAACTTAAGTGAAGCCTTTTCCGAAATGAATATGGTGAGTCTTGAGTTTGTCCCTGAGTGTGCGAACACACATTGTAACACTATTTTATATCTTTTCGATACGGGAAGCCCTATTAGTTTGATCCGGTACTCGGAGATACCCAATCAGCTGGTATGTGGTCTGATGCAATATTCTGGCTATCGAGGGTTGGGAAAATTCAAGCTTTGTACATATGGAGAAATAACAGTCAAATAACTTTCAAAAATATTTGCAAATCAATTAAAGTTCATGTTATTCCTAGTCACCTAATTCCGTACCCTTTACTATTGGGTCGTCATTTTTTGAATACTTTCAATATTAGACTATCATTTAAAAAAAATGTATCCAAAACTGAATTAAAAATAAAATTGGATCCTGAAATTAAAATGTTAAAAATATCTAATCAAGTGTTACATTGTGTGTATGGTTCATTCGGAGACATGTGTTCAGGGGTCGCATCCACATGTATTCTTTGTAGTAAGCACTATGAAAGTGAAATTAAAAGTAAGTCTAAGACTTTTATGACTGATAGTATCTTTTTGGGGCGTGTCAATCATTCGGTACCCGACATTTTTAATATAGAAATGGCTCAGAGCCTTCTGAAATTTGGATTTCAATTATCTTCAATTATCTGGATTTATCAAATATTCCTGCTATTGATCATGACTATAAGATGAGAATTCGGTTGAGTTCAGATGCTCCACTCAGTTCACCACCACGTAGACTTTCTTATTCTGATAGACGTGAGGTTGACCATATTGTCCAAGGACTGTTAGATAATGAATATATAAGGCCAAGCAATTCTGCTTATGCATCATCCATTGTTTTGGTATCAAAAAAAAGTGGCGGGAAACGTATGTGTGTTGATTATCGACCACTAAATAAGATTACTGTTAGAGATCCATTGCCTCTCATTGATGACTGCTTGGAACGGTTGGAAGGTAAAAGTTATTTCTCATTGTTGGATCTTAAGAATGGTTTCCATCAGGTTAAGGTTTCCGAAGAATCTATTCCGTATACGTCCTTTGTTGTCCCAAATGGGCAGTTTGAATATATCAATATGCCCTTTGGGCTTCGAAATGCTCCAGCTGTGTTTCAGCGCTTTATAAATTACGTTCTGCAGCCTTTTATTAAGGAGGGTTCTGTTGTTGTTTATATGGATGACATAGCGATTGCTTCTGATACATTTGATACGCATTTAGATATTCTTCAGCGAGTTTTACGCAGACTTTCCGAGTTCCGATTAAAAATAAAACTCAGTAAATGCAAGTTCGTTATTCTGAAATCGAGTTATTGGGGTTCTCTATAAATAAAAATGGAGTTCGACCAAACAATTGTCATATCGAAAATATAAGGCATCTTCCGATCCCGTCCAAAACTGAGGAAGTTCATAAATGTCTAGGATTGTTTTCTTATTTCCGACGTTTTATTCCTTCCTTTTCATCAATTGCTCTTCCGCTGCGAGATTTACTGAAGCCAGGTGCTAAGTTTGAATTTAATGAAAAGTGTCGGTTGGCTTTTGAATCACTTAGGAATAAATTGACTACTACCCCAGTGTTGGCCTTATATAATCCGAACACGGAAACCGAATTGCACTGTGATGCAAGCTCTGTTGGTTTTCGTGGAATTTTGCTTCAGAAACAAAATGATAATAAATTTCACCCGATATCTTATTTTTCTCAACGCGCAACCGCAGCTGAATCTAGATATCACAGTTTTGAGCTAGAGACTTTGGCTATTATTTATTCCCTGCGAAAGTTTAGAGTGTCTTTGGAGGGTATCCCTTTTAAAATTATTACTGATTGCAATTCTTTAACTATGACATTGAATCGGAAGAATGTGAATGCTCGAATTGCCCGATGGGCTCTAGAATTAGAAAATTACCATTATATCATCCAACATCGTAGTGGTCAGTTAATGGGGTATGTTGATACCTTAAGTCGGTACCCTTCCACCACAATTAAGACATTCGATAACTCGGATCAAGTGATTTCCGTTATTAATTCAGAGGAAATGTATGTCCAATTACAAGCTACCCAAAATAGAGATGCAGATATTGTTGAATTACGTAATCGGTTAGAAGAGGGTCCTGTAAAACAATTTGTACTTGAAGATGGTCTCGTGTATCGTTGCAGAAACGGTGGTCCACTATTATACGTTCCAAAAGAAATGGAAGATAATGTTATTCGCCTTGTCCATGAAAAACTTTGTCACATGGGCCTTACAAAAAGTCTAGATCAAATTAAAATGAATTATTGGTTTCCGAATATGAAGACCAAAATAGAGCATTTTATTAAGAACTGTCTTAAATGTATTATTAATACTGTTCCATCACACTGTCGAAATCACACCCTTCATCATATTCCCAAGAAAGCTATTCCGTTTGACACTATCCATATTGACCATTTTGGTCCTCTTCCATCCGTAATTTAAAAAAAAAACATATTCTAGTTGTTGTCGATTCCTTTACAAAGCATGTAAAGTTATATGCCGTAAATTCCACAAGCACAAAAGAGATTTGCGCCTGTTTGAATAGATATTTTGAATATTACAGTCGTCCTAGAAGGATTATAAGTGATCGGGGTACCTGCTTTACATCACTGGAGTTCTGTTCATACCTTTTAGAGCACATTATAGAGCATGTTAAGGTTGCTACGGCTGCGGCTCAGGCTAATGGTCAGGTTGAGCGTGTAAATCGGGTTAAGTCTATGTTAGCTAAGATTTCAGAACCAGTCCAACATTCTGATTGGTTCATGTTGTTGAACAAGCTGGAGTATGCTATGATTAATTCGATTCATTCTACCACTGGTCAAACACCATGTAATCTCCTTTTTGGTGTTAATCAGAGAGGACGAGAGGTAGATACCCTTTCCGAGTTTCTAGATTCTGCCCAACCTAGTTCTAATAGTCGTGATCTTAATGTTTTGCGTTCCAGTGCTTCCGATAAAATAAGAACTTCTCAAGTCAAAAGTACAGAATACTATTCTAGTAAGCATAAGCCCCATATTGAACAATTGGTACGAATAAAAAATTTGTTGCAGAGTTCAAAGGGCCCTATCGAGTGCATAAAGTACTGCCGAATGATAGATACGTCATAAGGGATATTGAATCATGTCAACTTATTCAATTGCCGTACGACGGTGTAATTGAGGCATCTCGCATACGCCCTTGGGTGGATGGTAGGGATATTGTGGCTGCGATTCCAGTTCCAAGACCAACACCACCAACGTAATAATTTAAGTTATCTCTGTATTTATTACTCATTATTTCATCAATCAAATTAATTTATATAAGTTAGCAGTTAGTTATAATTCTACTTTATTGTTATCGTTATAAATTGATCCAGTCGATCAATATGATCAGGTTGGCCGAGTTGTAAAGTTAAATTTAATTAATTTCATAGTTTTGTCCACTGGGATGTTTTTAAATTGTAATAGCTTAAAAGAATAATGAAAATTAGATGGCGTTCCGTTCATATTTCAAATTAAGAAAGTTTCTGATTGGCTGAAAAGATATCGGGAGAAGTTAGCGCGTCATGCGATTTTTGTAAAACGGGAGCAGAAGTAAAAAGATCATTAAACAAGAAAAGTCGACAAGTTGGTCTGAAAAATTGTAAAACAGAAAGGAAAACTATTTATTGAAAATAAAAATATAAATTACACTATTTAAAAATTTTCATCCAAATCGGATGAGCAGTTTTGGAGTTTTTCACGATTTCCTAATATTTGTACTAAAGCGCCCTCTGGTTTTCAAGATAGCACAAAAAATATAAGTCCAAAACACTCACTGTATCATAAAACCCCTATATTTCAATTTTCATGCAAATCGGATAAACGGCTTAGGAGTTTGTTGGTTTTTCAAAATATTTGTACTACAGCGCCCTCTGGTGTTCGAGATGGAAGAGAGTAGATAAGTCAAAAAACTCAGCGTATCCGAAAACCTCTTCATACAGATTTTCATGCAAATCGGATGAACGGTTTCGGAGATAAGCTGAAAAAACGAATGACTGGAATTCGATCGCAGCGCCCCCTACCGGGCCCAACCTTTTTTACTGGATAAAAAGTAGCCTATGTTATGACCGGGTATATAAGGAACCTAGATCCCAAGTTTCATTTAAATCCATCGAGTGGTTTTCGCGTGATGCTTTAACAGACAGACAAACAGACAGACAGACAGACAAAAATTTTAAAAATGCCATTTTCGGACTCAGCGTCATTCAAAACGTCCATCCCAAAAAGAATATCGAAAAAATATTTCATGTACAGATATTTTTTTTTTACAATTTTATATATATACTAGCTGAATACCCGGCTTAGCTCGGAAGTTGATATAAATAATTTTCGATTTCATTCGTCGATTTGAAAAAACTTTTCACAAACTTTAGAAGGAATTTTGTGTCCATCTTTCAAACCGGTAACTTGGGCGAAATGAGCAAAATGTAGTTTCAACATCTGAAAATTATAAGAAAAAGTTAGGGATATCGTGATTTGTGTGTGTGTGTGTACCGCCGATCGCTTGCAAAATATATTTTCAAGTTTTATGTTGTATTCGATAGATTGCACATTTTTGAAAAAAATCAGAGCAAAAACGAATTCTTACCAATTCGCGAGGAAACTGGACAAAAATTAAATAAGCACTGAAAATAGAAATTGAAGTGTCAAAACAACGCCAACTTAGGACGCAACTGACTTGCGCATGTGTTGATGCGTACTCAAATACCACAGGATTCGGCATCAGCTGTCCTGATTTGCGAAAAAAGAAGAAAAGATGATATTTATCACCCTTCGCGCTTTGCTACGCCTTACTGTATTTTGTAGTACAGCACCCTCTGGGGTTCCAGATATAGCAACATACTTAGCGCCAAACGACTCACAGCACCCGAAAACCACTTCATACTTATCCAAAAATTATACTTATCGGATGACTTGTTTTGAGTTTTTTGCGGTATTTGTACAACAGCGCCTTCTGGTTTTCGAGATAGAATAAAAAAAAACGCCAAAGCCCTTTCCAATCTCGATATCAAATCCTATATATCCGATACACAAATTTTTATCTATATTGGATGATTGGTTTTTATTGAGTGTTTTTTAAGTGATATGTACTACAGCACCATCTGGTGTTTAAGATAGCGCAGAAAAAAAAGTTCAAAATACCCACCGTATCCGAAAACTCCTATGTACAAATGTTCACGCAAATCGGATGTACACCTAGGAGTTTTTCAAGATTTTTAAAACATTTGTACTGCAGTGCTCTCTGGTGTTCATAGAACAAAATAGATAAGTGATTAAAACGACCGTACCCGAATACCCCTAAATACAAATTTTCTTGTAAATCGGATGAATGATTTCGGAGGCAACCTATAATAACAAAACTCGTGGAACCCGATCGCAGCGCCACCTACCGGGTCCAATTGCGAATTTGAACTATCCAGGGATCCACTTAAGCACACACAAAAATTTTCATCAAAATCGGTGCAGCCGTTTAGGAACAGTTTAATAACACACACACGTACAAATTGTACAACAGCGCCCAATACTTTTCGAGACAGAGCAAAAGAGATAACGACAAAACAGTTTCCGTACACGAAAATCCTTTAATAAAATTTTTCATCCAAATGGCTTTCTACTTTTTCACTATTTCTTAAGAGCGCCTTCTGGTGTTCGATATAGTACAAAAAATTAAGTCCAAAATAGTCACCATATTAGAAAACGCCTATATACCAATTTTCATGAAAATCAGGATAAACAGCTTAGAAGTTTTTTAAAATATTTGCACACAGCGCCCTCTGGTGTTCAAGATAGAACAGAGTAGGTAAGTCATAAAATCTCACCATATCCGAAAACCTCTATTTACAAATTCTCATGCAAATCGGATGAACGGTTTCGGAGATAGACTATAAAAACAAAAAATTGTCTTAAAAACGATCGCAGCGCCACCTACCGGGTCCAATTGTGAATCTGAACCATCCAGGGATCCACTCAAATACACACAAAAAATTTCATCAAAATCAGTGCAGCCGCTAAGGAACAGTTTAATAACATACACACGTACAAATTGGACAACAGCGCCTCTAGTTTCGAGAAAGAGCAAAAAAGAAATCGCCAGAACCCTTGCCGTTCTCGAAAATAGCTATTTACAAATTTTCATCCAAATCGCATGAGCAGTTTTGGAGTTTTTGACGATTTCCTAATATTTGTACTGAAGCGCCCTCTGGTTTTCAAGATAGCACAAAAGATATAAGTCCAAAACACTCACCGTATCAGAAAACCCATATTTTCCAATTTTCATGCAATTCGGATAGACGGCTTAGGAGGTTTTCGATGTTTTTCAAAATATTTGTACTACAGCGCCCTCTGGTGTTCGAGAGCGAAAAGAGTAGATAATTCAGAAAAACTCAGCGTGTCCGAGAACCTCTACATACAAAATTTCATGCAAATCGGATGAACGGTTTTGGACTTTTTCGACTTTTTTTAAATATTTGTACTACAGCGCCCTCTGGTGTTCAAAATATGACAGGGTTTATAAGTCATAAAAACTCACCATATCCGAAAACCTCTATATACCAACTTTCATGCAAATCAGAAAAGCCGCTTAGGAGTTTTTTGACGTTTTTTAAAATATTTGTACTACAGTGCCCTCTGGTGTTCGATATAGTACAAAAAAGATAAGTCCAAAACAGTCACCATGTTACAAAACCCCTTTATACCAATTTTCATGAAAATTGGATAAGCGGCTTAGAAGTTTTTTTAAAATATTTGTACACAGCAACCTCTGGTGTTCAAGATAGAACAGAGTAGAAGCCATAAAGACTCACCGTATCCGAAAACCTCTATATACAAATTTTCATGCAAATCGGATGAACGGTTTCGGAGATAAGCTGAAAAAACGATTGCCTGGAATTCGATCGCAGCGCCCCCTACCGAGTCCAACCTTTTTTACTGGATAAAAAGTAGCCTATGTTATGACCGGGTATATAAGGAACCTAGATTCCAAATTTCATTTAAATCCATCAAGTGGTTTTCGCGTGATGCTTTAACAGACAGACAGACAGACAGACAGACAGACAGACAAAAATTTTAAAAATGCGATTTTCAGACTCAGCGTCATTGAAAACGTCCATCCCAAAAAGAATTTCGAAAAAATATTTCATGTACAGTTTTTTTTTTTTTACAATTTTATATATATATATATAGATAGATAGATAGATATAGATAAATTATTATTATTATTAATTATTAATTATTAATTAGTATAATAAGAACAGGTTCTTTTACTATACAAGGAATATAATTAAGAAATACTAAGAAATAATTAAGAAAAACAATAAACATGAATCATTTTGGATTTTGAGCATAAGTTATTTTAAATTATAATTAAAACAAATCTACTATTATTATTATTATTAATACTATTTAATATAGTTTTTAAATATTTGGACTGTAAAGGTTGAAGATAGACAGTATTATAAAGAAGACAGAAAAGAATCAGATGAAAGAGGACTGAGGGAAAGAGTGAAGTTAAGAAAGATAGCTGGGTACAATAACAAAAACTTAGTAGTTAAGTTTACATTTTAAATAAAGCTTGCCTAAATCTTCCAATTCCATTAATGGATCTTAAATGGTTTGGTAAAGAATTCCACAATCGAATTCTCGGTTGGGTAAGCATTTGTAAAATAATTTTATGAAACCATTTGCAAATTGACTTTTTTCCTGGTTTGGCTTAAAATTGTACAGGACAGATATTTAGACTGTCACTTTATGTTTTATTTTATTAGAACAAATCTTCTTGGTTTTAATTTAAAGAAGTTAGAAACGTTTTTAATGGACGTGATTTTGGAAGTGAGTTTGAAGGCCTTTTGAAGCTGAGTTTAGTTCATTGGTGATCAACGCACGGTTCAAACAACAACAAAGAGAGCTTTCCGAGTGCACAGCCTAAAGGTCTGACTATAATAGCCTCATGCTGGCAGACTGATCTGTCAATATAAAAGCAAGCCCATATAAATATACGAGCATACCCATAATTGGAATTACCACAGTTTCGTTAACTTTCATTGACTTTTTGCAAGGTTGATTTATAAGGTTGTCGCAGGGCTGATCGCACTCTCTTCTCAGTACCCATAATTGTCAAAACCCATAATAGGCAAAAGTCAAAACATTTTTTATTCAAATTAATTAAACAAATTATTCAAGCCAAATAGCAAAGGTTGCAATTGTTTATTTGTTTTTATATTATTTTGTGTATGAATTTAAAAAAATATTTAATTCATAAATAAAACAGCGACCTACACCTTATCGCATGAACGCCAAAGCATACTATTGAAATTTACTAATGAACATACGACTTGAAATTTAAAGCACAGCAGAAAAAACAAACTTTTATGCTTAAAACACATGTGCAGCTATTCTGCTGCAGGGAAATTTAAACTCATTCGTTCATATGGCGATGAACACATGAAACATCTGCACTACACCGCAGCGATGCAAGTAGTCAACAAAATAAAAATTGCTGCGCATAGTCAGTGCTGCCACAACACAATATCAAAACTCAACGAAACAAAAAACTCAACGTCTTCAAAAGAGACAAACATGGAAGAGAAACTTATTTCTTTTGTTTTCTACATTGCAAATGGCAAAATTTCAATAACTTAATATATTTCTCTTGGACAGCCATTGAAAAATAAGTTTCTTTAGCTTGTTTGTTCTTGTTTATATAAATAAACTAATAAATGAGATGTTTCCTTTGCAAAAAAATATGCAGCCTACTGTCAAGAAAAAAATGCACATCTCTTTTACCCGCAGCGCTGCGCGCAGATTACTTAAAACGATGCATGCAGAATAGCTACACATGTGTTTTGAGCATTACGCAGTGTACGAACGCAGTGAGCCGATTGCTACTTCGTGCAAAAAAAGCCCAAAAACACACGATCAGAGTTGCCGAAGTGAACTTTTTTTAACCAGAACACAAAATAAAAATAGCCAAAACATAAAAAAATAGTCAACATATTTATTCATGTATTTAAAAAAAAAAACTTCCATACTGATTTTCTTAACTTTGCTTAAGTTTCTTAATTTTTTTAATTTTTCACTATTTGAATTTCATGATAAAAGCCATAATTTTTGCCTACTCTTTAGTGACAAGTGATTTGAGTTGCCACATGTCAAATTATGGTATACTCGTCTGTGTTCAAAATTGCAACTATCTCAGCAACAATTCGCAAAATTCCATATTGTACAAGCAGTATTTAAGACATTTATGGGAAAAACTCTATTAAAGATATTTGCTTAGATAATTAAGATAAGCCCGACTCTGAGGAATAAAAGGATATTCTGCAGGGGCTTAGCTGTACGCCACCGAAAAGGTCACAGGTTGCGAATGATGAAAGGCCTCCAGATATGAAGGTTAGCCACGAATAAGTTTATCAATCGTCGGACAAGCACTTCGTCTTGATCGATAAGCCCACATATCTCGATAGCTTGGCACTGTCAAGGCGAGTCGATGTCGCCTAAAAAGCAACTTTGTCCAAAACTCCCCCAGTCTTCCTCTTGATGTTAAACTTGAAGGGTCACTCCGTGGACCGTAAACATGGAATCTGCGCAGGGTTTGGGTCTCGCCACATTACTACTGCCCAACGAAAACTAAACCAGCCCCGGATAAGAATCCCAATTACGCTGACGACCTCCGCAAACGAAAAACGGACAATGATTTACTGATATGCACCTGGAATTTCCGAAACCTTTATAGGGAAGGTGCCACTATCCAACTGGCGGAAGCCCTCAAAACAATAAGGGCTGACATCACCACCATGCGATGGAAAGGGCAAGGCTGCTCTAAACAAGCAGACTGCGATATCTACTACAGCTGCCATGCGGAGAAGCGCATATTTCGATGCGGATTCGTCGTTAGCCGAATACCTTGTTTCCGGGCTCGCACCTATAAACGGAAGACTGGCCACGATCCGCATCAAGGGAAAATTTATCTTTATCAGCCTTTTTTGCGAGCACGGAGGAAAAGAACGAAGCCGTCAAATACGCTTTCTACACTAGTCTTGAGGACCACCTTTCGGTTCATGACGTGAAAATTGTCCTCGACAATTTTAATCGGCTATTAAGTTGAAAGGAAAGGCATCTTTGGCCCCACCGTCGCACAGTGTCAGAATTTCCAAAAATAGCTATACAAAACCCAAAACTTTTTTTTATATTTTAGTAAAATTTTTTAAGAATTGTAAAAAATGCGAACATTTTTCAAAAAGCAGCCGCCCAAAAATGCAAATATTTTTCAAAAAGCAGCCGCACGAGTTTTTGACGGTACTCGAAACGTCAGACTAAAAAAAGCGGTAGAAGTAAAATTTTTCGCATAGAAAGTGCGTAATTTTAAAGTTAAAATTATTTTGTGTTTGTTGATATATTTTGATGATTTCAATAATAACACAAGCCATAAAATGTTCAGTAACAGGAATTGAAAGTACTTTTAAAAAAACTAATCGTGCAACTGAAGATATATTGCACTAAGGAGATTCATCTTGTAAGTGTTTCAAAGTGTTAAAACATGTAAGTGTTTTCAAAGTAAAATTTTTTTCATTGGACGAAATTTCTCCGGCGAAATTTCTCCGAAATTTTCGGGGCCCGTAACCTCGGAACCAATGGTATGATCAAGAGTGTTGTACCACGACAGCAGTATAAAACGCCGCTTAGAGAAAAACGCTGCAGTCAACTGCAATGCTAGCTGTACTAGAAAACTATCGCGAAAAGAGGAAAGTATGGGATATATGCAACAGAAACAGATGATTTAATCCATAAAAAATATCCTTAAAAATATGTGAAAAAAAGTGCGTGCGTTGAGTTGAGTTGACGTGTTTTTGATCGTTCCATTAATTTCTGCAGTTAAAAGCAAATAACTTGAAGAAAACTAATAATATAATTACAGCGCGGAGCAGTTCTATAAAGAATCCTAAATTATACCAACAACAGAGTTTAAAACAATCAAAACCATTGAATAAACAATTAGAGTGAATAGCAATAATATTAATTATATACTCGTATAACATAATCATTTTCGTGGGAAAAAAACAAACGAAGAGAAAATATGAGCACAAGAGCAAAAGTTGCGCTTAAACCAGTCTCCTCTCCGGCATCTTCTAACGGAGGGCCAGCATCCCAGTTTGCTGAATCATCTATGAGCGGCTTACTGCAGCAGTCGCAGCGCGAAACTGAGAAACAGATGGAGAAACAGAAGCAGTGCATAATAGCTGAGCTACGGTCGGCATTGAAAACCTCGAAGGACCGAGTCATGGAAAAATTAGGTGAAGCAACAGCCGAAATTATGAATATTAAAGCCTCGCTGTTGTCCTTCGAAAAACGAATTTCGGCCGTTGAGAAAGTGTGTGGGGAATTTAAAGTAATTCAGTCTGAAATGAAAGACTTTCGAAATAAGACTTTGAGCGAAATGACTGACTGTGTTTCAAAAATCGAGACTGGTCTCTCGGACGTGGAAATCATCAGGACTGAAGTGAGGACTTTGAAAATACAATTTGCTAAGCAGGAAAATGTAGCTGTTTCTTGTGATCTGAGATTGCATGGTATTCCTTATATGGACGGTGAAAATTTAATGTCCGTTTTCCATAATATATGTAACTCCATTGCCATCACACCACCCAACATCAAAAGTATTTTCCGTGTACGTGCTAACAGAAACGCTAACAGAAACACTACTGATGGCATTATAATAATTAAATTGGCTACTCCATACGATAAAAATTTCGTTTTGAGATCTGTGGCCAAATTTAGAAAAGCTAATCGATGTTCTCTGCGCTTGCATCATGCCGGGATGAATTCTGATGTTCCAATATATTTGAAAGAGAGTCTTACTAAAGCTAATTATGATTTACTTCAGAAGGCTATAGGGTTAAAAAAGAGACAACAATTAACGGCAGCTTTTACTCTGCGAGGTCTTGTTTATGTTAAGCTCACCGAAGCCGAAGCTGCAAGATGCATTGGTTGCATGGCTGAATTGCAAGAGATCATCGCAAATCAAGCGACGGCTGAGCATGAGAACAACAACCACAATATGGACTCTAATGGTGCTTGTTTTTTTCGTGCTGCTGTGGGCGCACAATGACTTACCACAATTTAAGCGTACCATATATATTAGGCTGACCATATGTTTTAGGCTGACCATAAGTATATGTTTATTTCAAATGTTTAATTTTTGTCTTTTTTTGTTTGTTATTTTAAGTAATTCTGCATTAACTTGTAAGCATATCTTACTTTTTTATTTCATTTTTATATGTATTTGTATTATAACAAAGAACTTTATAAAAATTGCACGGGGTGGGAAATATTACATTGAACATGAACTCTTTAAATAGCACAAATAGTAGTTCCACAGACAACACATATGCTTTAATTCGCGTGTTATGCAAACAAAGAAAAGGTTTAAATGTCTGTCACATTAACGCACAAAGTCTTGTAAAGAAAATAGATGAGTTTAGATATATTTTTGAAAACTCTGATGTTCATGTTATATGTGTCTCAGAAACGTGGTTCGTTACTGATATGCTGGATGACTTGTTTAAAGTAAACGGTTATAAAATATTCCGAGCTGATCGCCTGAGTCATGCCGGGGGTGCTGCTATTTATGTGAGAAGTGAAATTACGTGTAAATTAAATTGTAAATCTCAAATAGGTAGTTCTATTGAATATTTGTTCGTTGATGTTATTTCTGGCTCTGAAAAATTGCTTGTTGGCTCCGTTTATAGGCCCAATCGTTATATCGACATGTCCTCATTTATAGAATCTGTTCAGTGTTTGTCCTTGTCTTATACGAACATCTTAATTGCTGGTGACTTCAATAGTAACCTTTTGTCTGAAGATAATTTTATAAATGAGGTTATTTCTTTAGGCTTATACTTTGCTAACATGACGTACCCTACACATTTTACTAGTACTGCTAATACTTTACTTGACCTTTTCTTATTGAATGACGTATCCAAACTTTTATTTTATAATCAACTTTCTTGTGCTAATTTTTCTAAACATGACTTAATTTTCTTAACATATGACTTTCAATTGTGCAATAAACCGACTAGTTTTAGCTGTAGGGACTTTAAAAATATTAATTATACACAACTAGAATCTGAGGTTAATATAATTGATTGGAATATAATATATTATACCTCTTCTGTTGACGAGCAAGTTGCGATACTGAATAGTTGTTTAAGTTACTTGTTCGATAAATTTGTGCCAATGAAAACTAGAAAAGTTAAACCAAGCGATCGCCCTTGGTTTAACGGTACTATAAAAACACTAATTCAACAACGTAACTCTGCTTACAATCGCTGGAAGCGGTTCAAAACTGCTGAACTCCATAGCCAATTTAAGCAAAAAAGAAACGAAGTTACTTGGGCTATTAAAACAGCTAAAACCAAATTTTATGAAAACAAATTCAGCAATGCTGTAGACAGTAAGCAGACTTGGAGTTTGATTCGTGACATTGGTGTCAGTAAGAAAACTGATTCATTAAGTGCAATAAATGTGGACGAGCTTAACAGCAATTTTGTTAACATTCCTATGCCTGTGATACAAACCAATGTTTATGAAAATTCCATCTGTGATAATAACTGTGATATTAGCTTTAGTTTCAGTTGTGTTGACCAACTTGATGTGTTAAATAGTTTTCTGTCCAATAAATCAAATGCTATAGGTTTTGATGAAATTCATCCAATATTTATAAAAGCTTTGCTACCAAGACTCTTACCAATATTTACCTTTATTTTTAATTCAATATTAACAAAATCGATCTACCCATCTTGCTGGAAAAAAGCTAAAATAATTCCAATAGTGAAAGCTGCAAATAAATATAGGCCAATTGCAATCTTACCATTTATTTCTAAAGTTTTTGAAGACTTGATGTGCAAACAGCTAAACAAGCATTTCTGTGATAACGGTCTTTTAACCGACCGTCAATCTGGCTACAGGCCGAAACGTAGTTGCATTACGGCACTGATAGATGTAACCGAAGACATACGAGTAAATTTTGATGCCAGCAAAGTAACTTTTTTGACCCTTCTTGACCACTCGAAAGCTTTCGACACAGTTGATCATGATATCTTGTCTTCTAAGCTAGTAAATATGTATAATTGTTCATTGTCTGCGTCTAATTTAGTGTCGTCATATTTACGAGATCGGTTTCAAGCAGTATTTGTGAATAATGTTACGTCTAAATTTATCGCAGTCTCAAGAGGTGTTCCGCAAGGTTCTCTGTTAGGACCATTATTGTTTTCCATTTATGTTAACGACCTGCCCAAAGTGTTGAATTTTTGTAAGTTGCACATGTACGCTGACGACGTTCAACTTTATGCAAGTTGCGACTTAGACTCCATGAATAACTGTGTCAAAAGTATCAATGAAGACTTATGCAAAATTAATGACTGGGCGCTTAAGAATGGATTGTGTTTAAATCCAAAAAAATCTAAATGTATTGTTGTTTATAAAAAGAAAATTGACCAGTCTCTCATACCTTCATTGACTCTTAATGGATCGAACATTGTTTTTGTGGAAACCGCGAAAAACCTCGGTATTACTTTCAATAGACTCCTATCTTGGAATAATCATATAAACTGCACTGTTGGTAAAATTTACGGCATGCTTCGTACACTTTGGGTTACACAATATTTCACTCCTCGCAGAATAAGGCTCCTCTTGGCAAAAACATACCTAATACCTACTCTACTATATGGGTGTGAATTATACGCTAATTGTGACTCTATAAGCAGACAGAAACTTAACGTTATTTATAACAACATCTCACGTTATATTTTTGGACTTAGGCGATCGGATCACATTTCCACGTTTTCTAGACAAATTTTCAATATGACTTTCGACAATTTATTAAAATTCAAAGTACTTGTGTTTTTACAGAAAATAATTGTCTACAAAGAACCTAAATATTTACATGACCGACTACGCTTTCTCAGATTAAATAGATCAACTCAAATTATACAATTAAGGCATACTCATTTGATTTCGGAGAGGCAATTCTATATAAATTCAATTCGTCTGCGGAATTCTCTACCTGCCAATATTAAATCTGTTACTAATCCCGTACAATTCAAAGCTAAACTTTATAATTATTTCTCTTTGTTGTAATATCTTTAATTTGTTATTTTTATGTTATCACTTATAGTTTCCGAAAATTGTTTAAAATTAATTATCAATACTTGTTCGGCTGGCCCGACATTACATTATACGAATACAACCGTTTTAAGTACTACAATGATTTAAAAATTGCGTTATCCTAGTTTTTTAACTCTAACTTTTTATTTTATTCTTTTCTTTAATAGTTTTAAGTTAATTTTGTTATTTTAACTAATTAATATTATATTACTTCCGCTGATCATGAACAAAATATCACTAATACTATATTAAGATTATTATATCTTTTGTATTAGAAAACGAAACACTTAATAAAAAAAAAAAAAAAAAATATATTCACACCTTCACTGCATAAAATCCTGGCACATGGTGGGGACATAATCGAATATCAGTCGTTAACAATTAGAGAATTGTCCGAAGAAGCACAAGAATCCAACAATAAGGACTATGAAAAATACAGATACATATATACCTGCAAGATTTCTCGAAAACGGCTAAACGAGGGTCTCTTTAATATATTCAAAAATTCTTATACTTAAATTAAATTCGCTTTTATTTTGTTTCTTTAAAATTATTTTTTACCTTGTAGTGATTTTTTAATAAAAATGTATTATTTCTTCCTTTTTATAGACCTGTATAAACTGCTTAAACACAATTAAGGAAACTCCGCCTACTTTCGTGATCGTGCTTTATTATAAATCTATCTACTATTGTGCCGAATTTCAGTACCCTAGTGTTAATTTTAACTGAGATACGGTGTTTTCTAATAGTTCACTTTGTCGAGCTCCGCCCACTTTCTTCATCGTATTCTGTAATAATTCTACCCATTCTTTTAACGAATTCTATTTTCCTACTTTTTTTGAAAATAATTGAATAATTGTGCGTACTCCTGTTCTAAATATTAGTGCCCTAGTTTCTTTAATAGTGGCACGCCCCTTTGTCGAGTATTTCCCACTTTTTTAGATGGGTACCTCTGTGTTCATGGTCTCTGTTTGTTCAGAAAAAATTGCGGCAATACATTAAAAAAAAATAGAGAAACCAAAGAACTTGAATACCTCCTCCTTTTTGAAGTCGGTTAAAAATATAATAAAATATAAGAAACGGTCTAATCTTAAACCCTGCCGATAAACCCTGCCGATGCAAGATTGTTTTTAAAAATTAGGGACTTCCTACGGAATTTAAGTATTCCTTATTTTCTTAATTCTTTTACAGTTATAAAAATAGAGTTTTTTAAGCACTTCTATTTTATGAAACAAATTGAAGACCTCTTGGTTTTTCCCTTTTTATTCAAAGGACGGCTAATATTTATATTTTTATTTATTATATATTTATTATTATTTATTACTATTTATTATATATTTATTATACTATATATTTTTTATTGATTCATTTTAAATATGACATTTAAATTTTATTTAAATTGATTCATTTCTTTATGAAATTCATATGGGCAAATCCTGCGTAGCGAACGTTATTTTAGTACGCATATTTATTTCTTTTATTGACTTTCTGAGTGAGATATTTTTTTATAACCTTCATTAAAAACAGTGTTTTGGGAGTATTTTCAAATGACATTTAATTATTGACTTAACTGTTTTTGGGGAAAAAATATTCGTAAGGAAAGTACCGTTCGCATGTCACCAAAAACGGAAGTCGTTTTGGAGGTCAACGTGCATTTGCATAATTTTTAGAAAAATTTTCATGGTTACCAAAAAGCCCCATGACAAAAGAAAGAGGAATGTTTGATGATATTAAAATAGCTCTAATGAGGATTATAAGTTTCTGGGTTCATATAAAAGTTTTAAATTTGTCTGTTTGGGACGTTACACTTTTACATTGTGATTAAATTGGGTAATAAAGTAAATAAGTGGCTAAGTAATTAAGTAATTCAGTAATAAGGAAACAAATTTAATATATTCTTCTCTCCTTGCATCAATCATTTCATTATAATCTTTAGCCAATACCTTCCATTTTTAATAAAACAAAAACAGTACGAAACATTTACTAAAAAGAAAAACTACATTTTTGAAACAGTGCGGACTATTTGATCGTCGTGGTAAATTAATTTATGTATAAATTGCTTAAACAAATAAAATATAAATGCTAATTTAAGATGATATCCTAAAATTATAAGTTTTTAATAATTTCAAAAGGGCAAGATTACTCAAAAACTATTTGGCCGATTGTCTTGAAATTTTTTTGTTTGCCTTAAGCAACTTACGGTTTGCTTAAGGCAACTAAGGTCTGCTAAATCATATGTATCAACTTTATGCCTTTCATTTATAAGACATTCTTTCTTAGTATCGCAGGGTTTTACTATTACGAAGAAATGACTTCGCAAAAAATATTTTAATTTTAATCACATATTCTTTAAAAATAAAAAAATATTTTTAAATCAATATCTTTAACCATTATTTAGTAATCCTCTCATAAAGCACACCTAAATTTTTCACAAAAATGGATATAAGAATGGATATAAAAATGTAAAATTACGGTTAAGTAGCAAAAACTGCGTCGTAGAACACAGATGTATGTGATTTTAATACATCCTTAAATAATGATAATTTTTCTAAATACATTTTGCGTACACTTAGAAATAAAGAAAGTTCTCGATCATTTGTGTTCAAACTTTTCAAAACACGCACAACACAATTGATCATAAGAAGCTCGGTCAAATTCCTTTCAAGGGCTGAAGTGGCCTTTTTGTTTTTATTTTTTTTTTAGAAATAACACTGTAAAATCAGCAAAAATGTAGTCTGGACCTTTTTTTAACAACAGTCATGTTTGTTAGATTTGCAACAACAAACTGGGTTTTTGAAGTAACAGTCTTCGCAGTTGGGGAAACGGTGCTATTTGTTGTTTTGAATTAAAAGAGTGAATATTGTTTATTTGGAATAACAATCCGAACTGTTGAATTAACAGACTTAAACTTTGAAACAAAGGTATTAGTTATTGTTCCAAAATTGCAACTTGGAACGTTTTTTTTTTGTTCAGTTGTTGCACCTATATTTAAAAGCTATATTAAATGCACTCCTTCAATAGCTTCAACAATTGATTATCGGGGTCCTACAGAGACTCTGTATCAGAATCTCGCAATTTAATTTATTTTCCTTTTTTAACCAGTTCTACAGTTAAATTGATTGAAATAATTGTTGCTTCAATATTGATATAGCTCACACATTTTTGGCTATTAACCAAATTTCATTAAATTTCGCACAATGTCGTTAACTGGATTTTCCAATAAGGCACCCCAAACGATACTACGTGTCCATCTAACCTGTCATGTTATCGCACATGTAGTATCGTTTGTGTCCAAAAAATCAAGTTGGATGGACATGTCCGATGGAAGACAAACATTTTTGACTTTTCTGTCGGTCCATTCGACATGTAGTATCGTTCGTGTGCGTGTCCATCCAGCTTGGTGCATTTTCTCATTCGATTAAAATTTTTGAGCGAAGCACATCTCGCGCAAAAAATGACTAACATAAGAAATGTTGAATTTTGGAAAGAATTTAGAGAATTTAAGTAATTAAGAAGAGGAGACATAGAAAATAAATAGTAAAAAGTACAAAAATATTTGTTAAAATCAATGCATTCGTAATTTTTACGCTACAAAATATCTAATACGCTCGATATGCACTCTTTGAAAACTATGAAATAATTAAGTCCGACCGACATGTGCGACCATTTAGGACCAACGAAAAAAAGGGCCGTTATTTTGTCGAACTACATGTCGGATGGACATGTAGTATCGTTTGTGGTGCCTTAATGACTAACGACAAAATAACAGCAACGAAACCCGAAGAAGATTTCGTATCAGCCAGAAACTACACCAGAAAAAAACTTGAGACAAATTAACAATCGGCAATTTGGTGCCTTGCAAGTTCTTGGATAAAACAACCAAGTTTTATTTGTTGATCTATTGAATTTTTTTTGAATGACAAATTATCGATATTTTGTACAATTTTACGTATATCCGTTTTATCCAAGTCTTAATATAATTTTACAGAAGTTGACGCGATGATTAAATCAAATTTTATGCATATCCTTTGTGTACTTTAACAAGATTTTTCTCAATTTTACTTCAACTGTAACAATTCAAACCAGGGGCCGAGAATAACTATTATTTTCTAATGTTGATCTCAAAATATAGCAGGCTTGCCTTTTAAATTTTGGCCTTTTAGCATAAAAGGCAAAATATAATTGGTACTTTCTGCCGTTTATTTTTTCGTGCATGATATTATAACTATTATTTTATGCTGGATATTTTTGCTGAAAAAAAATTTATTGATATTTTGTTTGCTATATTTCGAAAACAATGAATGCAAGGACAATAAAGTTTGGTATGTGGTACGAGTAACTAATATTTAGAAAATGTGGGCGGACCACGCCCCATATAAGGGAAATTTACAATATCTTATGTCCACAACACGCAATGATAATGAAATTCGGTTTGAGTTTGCTTGGCATTAAGATCTAAATATTTAGAAAAAGTGGATGGACCACGCCCACTCAAAAATAATGCAATTTGGTATGTGGGAAATTAACATGAAGAAATATATATGTAGAGTATGTGGGTGGACTACACCCAAATTAATTGATTATCATTATAAAAAGTTGATCCTTGGAAATTTGAGATCCAATTTATCTGAAGAAATTTGGCTGCCATAATGATGGTGAAACTCAATGCTGAAATAGCTTAAAATAAGTAGAAATTCTGTTTTTATTTTTTATTATACTTTGCAAGTAAATGGTAATTTATAATTATTGATTATTTCATTTATTATATTTTGATAAAGTTCGAATTTTGCATAGCTGTCAAGCTGAATTTTGCTAGCATTTTTTTCTAAATTTCATCATTTAAATTTAATAAATTAATATTCTTAATATATTAGATATTCCGCCCACATGTTCTTAATATTTAGATCTTCATGCCAAGCTGTCACATACCAAATTTCATTATCATTGCGTGTCGTGGACAGGAGACATGGGTCTAGCAAGGGTAGGACAGGGGAGGGCAGTTGCTCCCCTGAACATTAGAAAAATAAAAATGTTAGTATTAAATTAAGAAATTCCAAACATGTTTTCTTATAATTAAAAAGCAAAGAATTTATTAATATTTATTACAGCTTAATTTATTTTTTCTAACGGCTGACACATTTTTTATTTATTTATCAGTTAGGTGAAAAAAATAATTTTGCCCACTCCTGAACAAAATCCTGGCTACGCCCATGTCAGGCCATATTGTAATTTTCCCTAAAACAAGGCATGGTCCGCCTCCATTTTCTAAATATATAGATCTTAATGCCAAGTTAACACATACCCTATATCATTGTCCTAGCATCCATAACAGAGAAAATCTATCTATATTATAATTACGTAAGCGCATTTTTTGTGATGAATATCAAATCATTACTATAGACTCAATTTTCATAAATAAGGTAACAATTGAAAGATTTTTGCTTTGTAGATGTGCAATAAGGTCTTATTTTACTTAAATATTGTATATTTTTTAAAACAAGCTGAACAAATTTGTTTATGAAAAACCACATCTCTTTGTGCTGCCTAAAAGTATGTGATAGATTTTTATTGCAATGCTATGATAGATAAGTGATAACGGGGCTACTTAACAATTCAACAGAAACATAGAAAGTTTCTATGATATCCCTGGTTCAAAGGTTAAAATATTCCTTACTAAAAAAACCATGGAAAGATACACAATCGAGCAATGCGTTAAAGTTATTCAGGCTTATTATGAAAATGGGCGTTCAAATCAAAATGCATATCGAGCATTTCGTGAATTTTTCGGTCAATTTATTCGTCCAAATGTGCGTACAATCGAAAAAATCGTGCAAAAATTTCAGCAAACCGGGTCTGTAGGAGATGTGAAAACACCAGTGCATGCTCGTACAGCTTGTACTGCAGAAAATATTGCTGCTGTTCGCGATAGTGTGGCTGAAGAGCCGTTCGAAGATATGAATGTGGACGATATGTGGTTTCAACAGGACGGTTCCACTTGCCACACAGCTAACGAAACAATGGCTTTTTTGCGCGATGTCAATTGGCCGCAAAGATCATGTGATTTGACACCGTTGGACTTCTTTATTTGGGGTTATTTGAAAGAAAAGGTGTACGTCGATAAGCCAGTAACAATTCAAGAGCTAAAGGATGAGATAATTCGGCACATTAACGGCATAGAACCTCACTTATGCCTCAGTGTCATCGAAAATTTGGACCATCGGATGTAAGTGTGCCGCCGAGGACGCGGCGGCCATTTGGCCGATATTTTGTTCCATACATAATTGAACTATACCAATATTATCATAATAAAAAGAAATGAAAACAATTTCCTAAATAATTTGTGTTTTATTCAAAATCAACATCGGCCCTTAAAATTTAACCACCCTTTACATAGATACTTTTTATTTTGTCGTTTTAACTCCACACGGGATTACTAGCAATAGTTATTTCTTGTACAAAAAAAAAAAAAAAAAGAAATGGCAGAAAGTACCAGTTAAATTTTGTGTACAAAATTAAAAGACAGATAAAAACTATTACTTTCTGTTCTTTTTTTTTTTTTGGAAAAAAGGTCCCTGATTAAAACAATTTATTTTTGTAGAAATTATCGATGTTATCATTTTTAAACCATTTTTATCTTGCACAAATACTTTTGTCTTTACACATTGGTTGTAAACTATTCGATCTTTTCTGGTCCCAACAGCGAAATTTGGCATCCGCAGCCATTAGCGTCCACAGGGGGAAGGTGGTCAAACAAAATTTATATTAGTATATTATATATGTTACATAATCATAAGCAATTTTTAGAATTTGGAGTGATTCAGTAAAAAATAAATAAAATTAATTTTTTTTTTTATTTTACATGCAATATGCAACATAATTGAAGACATAAATGAACGCATGTGATATGTCGCATTCCCGAATTGTTTGTGTTCTATGCATGGATGAAGGTCTTATGTGCATACAAACAATTTAAAATTAAAAACAACCATGTAAAATTAAAAACAACCAAAACAAACTACTTGACATAGATTGATTTCATATAGATTTCAGTAGAAATGTGAAACTTTAAACTTGATTTTCTCGAAACTAGATAATTGCGACCTTCTATGAATCACCTTTATTCATTCATGTCTTCAGTTATAAAAAAGTATGAAGTTACTGACTTTTACTTCATATATATTAATGCATATTGGCTAAACTTATAAACCGGATTTTAAAATGGAAGTACTAGTATAGATTTACACTCTTAAAGCATTTGACTAAATCAAGAAAGTATTTTTAAACAGAATAATTTAATTGTTTAAAAATAAAATTAATACTAAAATTTATTTAATTTAAAAAAGTTTAATTAAATAATTAAAATTAAATTGCTTACTTAAGACCAACAAGTGCTTAAATTGTCTTAAATATAAATGATATTTTTAATATTTTATGCGTCGTTATATGTCAAATATTCATTTTAATATACATAATAGTATATTTTACTTTTTAGAGTTGCACTCTCAAGTCTATTCGCCTTATATCGTGGGTTCTTGCCATACCTGAGCATTCTAGAATATTTCAATCACACGAATGCTTTCTTAAAAAATTGAGCATCCACTGACAAATAGCTTAAACTGAGTTCATTAAAGTAAGCGATCCACGACATCATTAAAGATGAGCTTATACAGGTCTAAATTCCTTATTATATGCTTGAAATCATAAATTATATTGCTTTAAATTGGAAAATTGTAACATTTTTTCAATAGTTTTTAGAATTCGGTGGCTTGATAGTTATTTATACAATTTTACATTTACAGATCTATTTTGGAAATGACCTATTAAACCAGTATTTTTCATATTTCTTTGTGTTAGTTGTAATTTTTTGATTTCAAAACAATATTTGAATGTTAAAAATAATAAATTTTGATAAAAATTGTCAGCTGTTTTTCATATATTGACAATTTCATTAACAAATTTTGTTTTTTGAGCTTCAGATTTTGTTTTCAAATCAAAAACTTACAACAAACACATAGAAATATGAAAAATACTGGTTTACAATTGTAGATTTTCAAGAATAGGTCTGTTAAACACTTACTTAACCAAAAAAGCTAAAATAGTGATATTTGCTTTTGCCAAATTTTATAAAAAAGCATTACATAGCAATAATCCCAATGTCGTCAAAAAATATTTCTGAACTGGGGTGAATTTTTATTTTGAGCCCATCTTCAAAATATATTGAATTTCTTGAAAGCATGTGTCGAATGCACATTCTAGCCGGACAAAATAAAAAAAATTGCAAAAAATTCATTTTTTTCTCTGAAATACAGCATATAAACACATAGCCATGTTAAAAATTTCAGAATGATTGCTTGATCTCTTATGTTTAAAACGACAGTCGAAAAACTGTTTTTTGTGTATTTGTAAATTATTTCTCAGCCTCAAGTAAGCAATTTTTGTGTTAAATATTCAATATAATAAGTAGATTAATAAACTAAATTTATATTAAAATTATCTATTAGAATTAAAGCACAAATAAAAAAAAAATACGTTGCAATTTGTTAGAATGTCATAACTTTAACCACATATGTATGCAATTAGATTACATTTTTTAACAAGTTTGAGTACTGTTGATAAAATATACATTAAGCTGTAACTTTTTGCAAATACTTTTTTATACTTTTATTTCTTAAAAACTATACGAGGTCCTACAAAATTAGAAAACCTCACGATTTTAAAATATAATTTTTTATTTCAAGGTTGAACGTTTAAAAATGTTATGATTAAATATTAAATAGTGTATTTTTCAGTATAGCCAATTTTATGTTTCAAATATACCCTAACTTCTAAATATTTTTTTTAAGAATGATCATGGTAATCATATTATAAAAATTTTGTCCTGATAGTTCAGTCAAATCGCGACAATATTCACTAAATTTTCACCAAACATCTCAAGGAGCATTCCGAAATAATTACCAAGAACGTGGAGTTTCCACGTAAGTCTTTAAGAAGGCTAAAAATGTTTAATTTGGCTGGTTAGACTGTTTAGCTAATGGAAAAACCTTTCGTTCAACAGCCTTTACGTTAATAGTGACACACAGAGAATTTTGTCAACCGTAACTGTTGAACTTAACCCAAAAAATTGTTAATTTTGCCGATTAAACTGTTTATCCAATGGGAAAACCTTTCGTTCAACAATTTTCGCAAAAAAGCTTATTAATAGTCCAGAACAGTTCATCCAGAATTTGTGCTGTCAAAATTTTCTGAGTGTAAGAATTGTCAACAAGTAATCTTGGTAAAACTTTTATAGCCGCATGTACAACAATACGGCGAGCAAGATGGGGGTAAGGCCAATGTAACAAAATGGTTCTCATAAAAACAAAATTCGCCGCACTGATTGCATAAAAACGAAAAATCGCAATTTATAAATTTTACATAATAAAAAAAAATTTTTTTTGGGTAGAGTGTATGGGTAGAGTGTATGGCCCATGCGCCAGAAAACCCTGGTTTGATTCCCACCTGACACAGAAACTTATTTTAATTGAATTAATTTTTCTGTTTGGCCATGAAAAGCTTCTTGAGAACATTAACCGTTCGAAGTCGGCATAAAACTTGTAGGTCCAGGTCTCGATCATTTTGTGTTCAAGCATTTCACAACACCCACAACACAAATTATCATTAGAAGCTCGGCCAAATTCTTTTCAAGGGCTGAAATAGCCATTTATTATTATTACAATTTTTTCATATATTTGCTTCCACCGAGGATTGAACACACAACGCTTGGATCCATAGTCGGCTGTTGTACACATGGGCCTCTAAGACATTTTTATTTGAGTAGTTCATACTCATCTTAAATCAACAATCATTTCTTTTTTTCTTTCTTTTATGATTGAATTGAGTTTTATAGCATGTCTACACAGAGTTTAGTTTGATTTCAATTTGAGCTGTTCACACAGAGATTTTTCAGCAGAATTGAGTTTGGTTGAGTTTAATATTTCGCAGAACAAAATCGCTCAATATTTTGAACGTACATTACGGTCTAAAAATTTGCATCCCAACGTCTCAACAGCTTTTTTTCAAAACATTAGCATACTTTTAGGCATTTCTCAAATTGAGTGTTGATAAATTCAGAAAGCAAACTGAGTTTAGTTGATTTTCATAAAGCAAAATTGTTACGGTTTATTCAAGAGTTTATTTTGAGTTCAGCGGCAAAACTCAACTTTGTACTGGTAGCTCAAATTAAACTCTCCGTGTAGACATGCTATTAGCCGACTGTTAGGACTGTCAAAAAAAAAAACAGAAACAACACTGAGCGGAGACTCAGTTTGCCAAGTGACGGAAAATTATTGCATTGGTTTTGACAATTTTGACACTGTGAAAGAAAGCATGATCAGTACTATTACTGCGTACTCACGCTCAATTTTTGTTGATGTAGCTAATTCTTTTGCAGCAATTTAAACATTACCTACTAAAATTTACTTCTTGCTAATGGTAGAAAAGCATAAAAGCATAGTTTATAAGTACGACAAAAAATATTCCTTACAATTGGAAGACGAAAAAATTATTCTAATGTTGATTAAATTGTTTTATTTGCTTGTTGTTTGTTTAAAAGTTAGCAAGCTAATAATATTTAAATTTATATATGTATAGTTTTTTTATGAGAATTTGTTGTTTATTAACCTGGAACGAAAAAAACAACAACAACACTGCAGGGTCAGTTGCAAAGACTATTGAAATATTGCAAAGAGTTGAAATATTACCAGCATAACGACCACTAGATGGCTGAAATTTATCAGAAAATATCTTATAATTAGTAATCCCGAGTAGCGTTAAAACTACTTACTTACTTACTTAGGTGGCACCTACAACCGTAAGTCGGTTTCCGCCTGTCGTAAGAAATTGCGCCAGCCATTTCTGTTTCGCGCTTGCTGGCGCCAGTTGGAAGCTCCAAGTTTCGTCAGGTTGTCCTCTATTTGGTCCTTCCAACGGAGATGCGGTCGTCCTCTTCTGCGTTGACCGCCGCTGGGTACCGAATCGAGTATTTTCTTCGCTGGAGCGTCATCTTCCATCCGCTCAACATGACCTAGCCAGCGAAGCGTTAAAACACCAAAATAAAAAATATGAAGTGATAGGTAATTTTGTTTTGATATTAAGAACTATTTTTACCTTTGAACCAAGGATTTCATAGAAACTTTCTATGTTCCTGTTGAATTGTTAATTAGCCCAGTTATAACTTATCATAGCTTTTCAATAAAAATCTATCACATACATTTAGGCTTACTTACTTACTTAGGTGGCCGTAACAACCCGTGTCCGGGCTTCGGCCGACATCATCAGCTCTCGCCAGGCGCCTCTGCTATGCGCGCGCCTTCTCCAATCGGATACACCAAGTGCGGTTAGGGCTTCCTCAGCCTGGTCCATCCATCGGAGGCATGGTCTCCCTCGTCGTTGTTGACCAGCGACCCTCGCCTCGAGCACCTTTTTCGCTGGAGCTTCATCGTTCATACGATGGACATGACCCAGCCAGCGTAGTCGCTGCACAGTTATACGCCGAACTACGTCAATGTCATCGTAGAGCTCATACAGCTCGTGGTTCATTCGGATGCGATAGTCATCGCCGACTCGAACGGGACCGAAGATTTTGCGAAGAACTTTTCTCTCGAACACCCCCAGAGCGGCTGCGTCAGTTTGCGAAACTACCCATGCCTCAGCGCCATAAAGCAGCACAGGTAGAACGAGCGTCTTGTAGAGTGTTAGTTTTGTCGATCGAGAGAGGGCTCTGGAACTTAGTTGCTTACTGAGACCGTAGTAGCACCTATTAGCAACTATTGTTCTTCGCTTTATCTCCAGGCTGATTTCGTTTTTGGTATTAATGGCGGTGCCAAGGTAAATGAACTCCTTGACTACTTCAAAGTTATAGCTGCTGGATGAAACGTGGGAGTCTAAACGCCGAGCTCCCTTGTTTGTAGACAGCATATACTTTGTTTTGCCCTCATTTATCGTCAAACCCACTTTGGGTGATTCCTTTTCGATAGCGGCGAAAGCAGCGGTAACATCTCTCTTGGTTCTGCCGACAATATCAATATCATCAGCGTACGCAAGGAGCTGGACGCCTTTGTAGAAAATGGTGATATTACGATGCACACCGGCCTTTCGTACGATCCCCTCCATGATGATGTTAAAGAGATCGCAAGACAGTGGATCGCCTTGCCTGAAATCTCTTTCGGTATTGAAGGTTTCGGAGAGGTCATTTCCTACCTTGACGGAGCTACGTGTGTTGCTCAACGTCATTCTGCAAAGTCTAATCAACTTTGCAGGTATACCGAACTCAGACATTGTTGTGTATAGGCAATCCCTTCTCGGGCTATCGAACGCAGCTTTAAAATCGACAAAGAGATGGTGTGTGTCAATTTGATTTTCGTGGGTTTTCTCCAGGATTTGTCGTAGCGTGAAAATCTGGTCTATGGTGGACTTACCAGGTCGAAAGCCACACTGATAAGGTCCAATCAGTGTTTTTGTAATCGGCTTTAATCTGTCACACAGTACGCTTGAGAGAACCTTATATGCGATGGAAATAAGACTGATACCTCTATAACTTGCGCAGATTGTTGGGTCTCCTTTCTTAAGTATAGGGCACAGTGCGCTGAGGTTCCAATCGTCGGGCATGCTTTCTTCTAGCCATATCTTGCTGATGAGCTCATGCATGCGCTTTATCAATTCATTGCCGCAGGTTTTAAACAATTCAGCTGACAGGCCGACAGCACCCTTTGCTTTATTGTTTTTGAGTCGTTGGATAGCAACTCGAACCTCTTCATGGCTAGGTGGTGGTACTTCCACTCCGTCATTGTTGATTGGTAGCTCTGAACTGCGCTCTCCATGGGCGGTATTGGTGGAATCGTCGCCAGTAAGTAAATTGGAGAAGTGCCGTCTCCACAATCTCAGCACACTCTGCGTATCCGTATTCAGATCTCCATTTTCGTCTCTACAAGTGGATGCTCCGGGCTTGAAACCTTGGGTTAGACGCTTAACCTGTTGATAGAATTTTCGTGCATCCTTCTTGCCCTGGTATACCTCTAGTTCCTCACGCTCACGCTTTTCCTGCTCTCTTTTCTTGCGTCTGAAAAGGCGCCTCTCTTCCTTCCTCTTTTCGCGGTAGTTTTCTCGCACGGCTCGCGTTGCAGCTGACTGCAGCGTTTTTCTGTATGTGGCGTTTTTTACTGCTGTCGCGATGCGACACTCCTGATCGTACCATTGGTTCCAAGGTTGCGGGCGCCGGAAACCAATGACTTCTCAGCGGCAGCGCGCATGGAGTGGGATATATGCGCCCAAAGTCCGCCGGCGTCGTCGGGTCCAGAGGTTGGTTGGTTGAGCTTAACCGAGAGTTGAGCGGAGTAGGCTTCGGCAGTCCGTTGTAATTGCAGCTTAGCGACATCTAGCTTTCGTTGCAATCCTGTGCGTATGTTCTTCGCATTGCATAATCGCATGCGGATCTTGGCTGCAACAAGATAATGGTAGGAGTCAATGTTGACTCCCTGAAATGTACGCACATCTAGAACACTAGAGGCATGCCTTCCGTTGATTACAACATGATCAATTTGGTTTCGCGTTTTTTGATCCGGGGACATCCAGGTGGCCTTGTGGATGTCGAGGTGCTTAAATCTGGTGCTACTAACTACCATGTTTCGTGCCGCGGCGAAGTCGATCAGTCTTAGACCGTTGTTCGTGGAGGTCTCATGAAGACAGACCGACAGTGGGGCCAAAGATGCCGAGATAAAATCGCCGAGGACTATTTTCACGTCATGGACCGGAAGGTGGTCATATTCGTCCTCAAGACTAGCGTAGAAAGCGTCTTTGACTGCGTCGTCCTTTTCCTCCGTCGGGGCGTTCGTGCAAATAAGGCTGATGTAGAAAAATTTTGCCTTGATGCGGATCGTGGCCAATCTTTCGTTGACAGGTGTGAACCGGGAAACAAGGTGGCGTAGTTTCCGGCTAACGACGAATCCACATCCGTATTCGCGCTTCTCCGCATGGCAGTTGTAGTAGATATCGCAGTGTGCTTGTTTAGAGCAGTCTTGCCCTTTCCATCGCATTTCCTGGATGGCGGTGATGTCAGCCTTTATTGTTTTGAGGGCTTCCGCCAGTTGGATAATGGCACCTTCCCTATAAAGGGTCCGGACATTCCAGGTGCATATCCGTAAATCATTCTCCGTTTTTCGTTTGCGGTGGTCGTCAACGTAATTGGGGTTCTTATCCGAGGCTGGTTTAGTTTTCATTGGACAGAAGTAATGTGGCGGGACCCAAACCCTGCTCACATTCCATGTTTAAGGTCTTTGGAGCGACCCGTCACTCAAATTAGCCGTCAAACTGACGGATGCCAGTTTGACGTTGCCTAGGGAACACCACGTGGAGGTTTGAGTCGACTTGAGACGATTTCGACATGGATAATGCTAGCCTCGCCAGGTTGAGGCGGTCAGACACGTTGCCATATGAAGGTTCGCCTCCTGTTCCCATTTAGGCGTCACAAATAAATTTGGTTTTTTCATAGAAAATTATTTCAGCTCTTTTTTAAAAATACACAATATTTAAGAAAAAATTAGATATTATTGAACATCTATAAAGCAAGATCCTTCAATTGCAACCCTATTTATGAACATCGCGTGTACAGTATAGATTTGATAGTCATCACAAAAAATGCGCTTGGTTAATAATACACTCAAAAAATTTCGTGTGTAAATATTACTAATAACTTCGTACATTCTACGAATTATATTTGTGGCTGAAAATCACGAATAAAATTCGTAGGATGTACGCATATTGGTACTTATTAGGAATATTTTATTCGTATTCGTAAAAAAACATTCGTATATTGTACGAATAATATCGTTACATTTACGCATGCTTCTAATATCATTCGTACATTGTACAGTGCAATTCGTATATTGTACGAATATTATTGTAATATTTACCAATGCTATTGGTATTTATTCGTACATTATACCGTGCGATCAGTATATTGTACGAATACTATTGTAATATTTACATATGCTCTTGTTATTCATTCGTTCATTATACGATGCATTTCGTTTACTGTTTTCAAAAATATAGTGAAATCTACTGAGTGTCTGTTTAGTCTAAAAAGAAAAATTTTAAATAAAGAATTGCTGCTAAAAATGTCGATTTAACTGTTAATTTCATATGCCATTGCACTTACCATTTACAAAATACCGGCAACGTAATTGATTGCTTATTATTCCAAAGGGACAAGTGATTTTGATAGGGTTGCTTCTTACGCTGTCTTATTATACGCAATACGCATCAAATTTGGTGCGTAAAGTTTAACGCAAATTGTTTCGTAAAGTTCATTTAAAACTAGTAAGGATGGAGCTTCGGCAGGGTACCGAATATACTTCATCGTATTGGAGTATATTCGAAGTTTTTAGGCATACACGATGGTTTTCATCCGATTTGGCCCATTTTCGAACTTGATCTTCCTTTTTTAAAAATAAACTTATATATTGAATTTCATCGCGATAGCTTTTAAATTGCGGCTGTAATCGTGTCGACAGACGGACAGACAGACGGACACACGGAAATCGGCTCAGGAGAGGATGATGATCAAAAATATATACATTTTTCTATACCTGCCACGCCTCCTTCTTGGCGTTACAAACGGAATGACAAAGTTAATATACCCCTTACGCAGTACGCGTTAGGCGTATAAAAATTGGCACTGCGTAAAAACTTACGAGATACGCGGTTACGTAGCCCATACGCAGTGATCCTCTTATTGTGTAATTTGTCGCAAAAAGCCATTAAATTTTATAAAGAGCCTTAGTGCGAAGATAACAGCAAAAAAAAAGATGCAATCACATTTTTCTACATAACTTACGCGTTTTTGTTTCGCACCATATTCAAGACCATGCTGATAATTATTGTTTTAATGGTTTTTTTCTGTTTCTTTATTCTCTCTCTTCGTTGGTGTTTTTGACAGTTGTTGGTCGACAAAAGAACTGCCACTCCTACCTTGTAATTATTGTATCATGGATGTGATGTAGGCGCTGAGCTTAATAATTGTTGTGAAGAGAGCAAACGATGCGAAGAGATACTATTGTGACTACCAAACAAAGGTGCTATACTACCTGAGGGTGTAAAATGCTGTGAACTCGGAAAACCCAGCAGTGAAAAAGAACTAGAAAAATCAAAACCATCATAATTAGCTGCTGAAATAACAGAGCTAGAACAAGATTGATTAATATTGGTTAAGTCACTTAAGAGAAAAGCACTCTTTTTTTTGCCTTTGTTCTAACTGTCAACGTAGCTGTTTGCTAAAATTTGTACAGAATCATGTTTTTTTTCTTGATTTCTTTTCATCCATTCTGACAGTTCGACCGAGCTCCTCTCAAGTGACTTAACCTATGAACCTATGAATCAGCTGTTGTTCTAGTTAATATTGTTGACGATCGACTTGTATCCATGTATAGTATAATAAGACAAAGTAGTCTATAGTGACAAAGTAGTGTCACAAGGTATATTTAACATGGTAGTGTTGTCTCGAAGCGGTGGGTACAGCACCTGTCAAAATCAGGTTTTTGGGAATAAAAGCAAAACAAATAAAGAAACTTGCAAATTATAATATATTATATGTTTGGCAGCTGCCGTACCCACTGCTTTGAGGCAACACTACTATGCTAAATATTCCATGTGTCCACGATGCTATTTGAAGAAAGTGTGAGCTCCAATACTAACGCATTAAAGAACATAGAGACATTAGATGAGGTGGAGAAAGAAATGTTAGAAATTACTGCAGGAGAAAATATACTAGTTTCGGTTGCTATATTTGTTGATGTTGAAGTTATTGACTTACTTGTTGTTGTTGTTAATATTTTAGTTGATGCTGAAGATATTGAAGTTGTTGTTGTTGCAGTAGAGCTGTTGGTGGTTGTGAATATGAGTGCTGAGGCTCTATTAGCTGTGTTTTTAGTCCAGTGTCGGCCAAAAAACACTTGCACTGTTCTTTTAGTTGTGTACTACTGCGCGTACTTGTGAGAGCGACAGAGACATACAGGGTTCACGATGCACGCGTGCATAGGCTCTGGCCAACACTGATTTAGTCGCACAAAAACAAAATATTGAAAACACCGTGTAACTGATGTACAATATCAGTAAAACATGTTATAAATAAAACATAAACAATTTAAGTATTGACAACAGTTTGTTAAGCCCAAACAAAATAACATTTTTTAACTGATTAGGGAAACTCAACTAATACTTCGTACATTATACGAATAGTGCGTACGGTCAACCTACGAATGAATTTTTCTACTAATATTAGTTTTACTTCGTAAATAGTACGAATTCATTAGTAAATACTACGAATGAAATGAAAAAATTTACGAAGTTATTCGTATGAGAAATTAACGAATGCTATTATTTATATGAACATATTTATTCATACAATGCACTAATACGAATTGTTAAATTTTTTTACGAATATAATTAGTATATACAACGAATAAATTCGTGAATATTACCACTGGCATTAGAAACATTTCACGAATGAATTCGTAAAGATATTACGATACGAATAGTACAATGCACGAATATTTTTGACACGAATATGATTCGTAGCCATTTTACTAAAAAATTTTTTGAGTGTATAGGGAGTGTATTGGGAGAATTTTAAAATAGGTCTGACTTACATATAAAAAAAAACATGTTATTATAGCGGCTATTGTGAACTGGTTAGTGAGTCCGATTTTTGCACTAATACTTCCTAGTAAAAACCTCAGCCAGGGCAAGCAACATCTTACCATTCAACTTCTTCACCTTCAGTGAAAAATTACAGTGGAGAATTCCAGAAGACATTTAAACTCTTTTGAAGCTTATTTATATTTAACACCAGCATTGAAAACTTGGTGTATTGAAAACTTGAGTTTTTTCAATCAAATATCTGAAGTTAAGTCTTTGGCTCAAATAAACACAAATAGGCGTGATATTCTTAAAAGAATTATTAACATTATATAAATAATATATAAAATATAAATTAGCTTCAGAGAAAATTAACAGGAGGCAGTTTATACGTTACAAGATGAGTTCATTGATCATGGACATTTTTTAGAATTGGTTCGATAATAAGTAAATATGATGCTTGTCTCAAAGAATATGTTAAAAGTCAATAGTCAAGTATGCTATGAACAAATTATAAAGGAAGAGGATCTTTAATTTATATATTTTTAAAGGTATGTTATTTATATTTTATTCCTACTTTTTTGCCCGTTTTAGGCTGGTAAAATGCCCATTTGTCGTTTTTTCACGCCTGCGTGAATTTTTTTAGATATGCGTGCAATTTTTTATTTTGGGATTTTGACTAATATTGACAAAGGCTATCGAGCTATCGCTTGATTCATATGCGTTATTATTTGAAAGGTATCTTCTTCAGAACATACTGCTCCTTTATTTATGACTGGAAAATTTATTTTTTTAACTTTAAAGTATCTTAAAACATTGTAAAACGTTTTGAATAATGCCTTGAGGGCCGGCCAAGTCATTATTTTCCAGATCAAATTTTAGGCCCCAGTGCGTCACTGTTCAGCTCACAGTAGTAAATTGCAACTTTTGGGAGAAATATTTGCATATGAAAGTATGGTAAAGTTAACAAACAAACAAAGAATTCCACTACAATGATAACATACATAATAGCTGTATTCCCGTGGCACTGGATCAGATCAAATCTCAGTGGAACAGTTTTTAGTTAAACTTTATTACAATTTGGCACCACTCGCGAAGAAGTGTCAAAATACGAATACGAGCATCAAGACCAAGGTTCATTAATACAGGTTAAGTCACTTGAGAGAAGCTCGGTCGAACTGTCAGAATGGATAAAAGGAAATCAAGAAAAAAAAACCTGAATCTGTACAATTTTTAGCTAACAGCTACTTTGACAGTTCGAGCAAAGGCAGAAAAAGAGTGCTTTTCTCTCAAGTGACTTAACCTATATTAATGAACATTAATCAAGACGAAAACTCTTCGAAGAGTACTTCAGATTTGCCAACTCTGTTCGTTTTGAAAAAAATGTTTTAAACTTGGCAGCATTTTAAGATCAGAAAAAGAGCCAGGAAAAGAGCTGGTTCCAATTTTTGTTTTTGCATTGTGAATAAAATAGAGCCACGCTCTAGATCAACGATCACGGGAATGCAGCTAATGATAACTAAAAATAAGTTTTTATAAAAAGTTATTTTTTTGTATTAAAAATAGTAAAAAGTTTTAAAAATTGCGATCAATTGCTTGCTTTTTACAGGAAAAAAAAGTTAGTTACAGGATTATTGTGATTAAGATTAACAAAATAAATTAAAACTATATTCAAATTCAGTTTACGCTTACTTTTATCGAGTTTATCTGAACAGATTGAGTAATGTGAGACCGTTTAATCTATCTTGCAACATCGTGCTTCTTAAATAAGCATTGGTAAATTAAATATATTAGAAAATATTTGTTTGTTGCACAGTTCTAAGGCTTCAAACACTGTCTTTTTTCCATCGCTAGTTTTATTACTTTATACCAAACATTCAGTTTCATTTTTAAATCATCAAAATCACTTTGCAAATCATTTTAATAAAATCCAATTAGTTTTTCAAAAATCCCTAATATTATATTATATAATAAAGTATTAGTACTTCATCCACAGCTTTATCTGGGGAACTAAACGCCCTTTCACCCTAGTTGGTCATTCAATGGGTGGCGCCATTGCAGTGTTGTTTTCCACTTTTTTTAAAATTAAATTTATTCACTTTTTTATTTATGCACTTTTTAATAACTTTTTATTATTATTTATGCACTTTTAAATTAAATACTAGTATATTGTTAAAAGTTAACAAAAAGTACATGTTTCACAATTTTCGTTTTGCTAATGGGTTTTGCTTAAAATTAACCATCACCTGTTTTTAACAGATCTAGGGACATTTTAGGTGAGAGAGATACGCTACCAAATAGAATGAGAAAATACGCTAAATAACCCAAGTGGTCAGAATTAGAACTAAAAAATTTAAACACGTATTCTGAACGAATAAAACATGGATAACTACCCTGTAGGAAAATCAACTAATTGTAAAAGTAGTTGATAAAGTAGTTTTTTGTCAACCACAACTAGATGAAATTCTGACTTTTTCCATAGAACGAACTAACATATTTTGTATGGTGATGTCCGCTAAATAAGTCAATTGACTTTCGTCTGCATATATTTTCAACTACTTGGTAAATAAGTTATATATAAATTATTTTTTAATGACTTTAAAATAAGCAATTGAAAACTATTACTGATGGCCTAAAGTTAATAATATTTGATGAAATAACATGGTTAAATATATATAAACTTGCAATCTAATAAAAATTTGCAATTAAAACATGTCAAAATCAGAGTAGTTGCCGCCTTAATATAATTCAAAGTAGTTCATATACCGGTTTATTTTAAATTAGTTTTTTATCTAGTTGTTTTTAAAAACAAATTAGTTTGTTCCTATAGGGTATTTACTTTACTTTTCGTGTGAGTCACTTTGATTGTGTTCTATTACTCTTTTTGCTACGATAATTTGGGGGAGGGGGCTTAAACCCAAAATGTTCCTTTGGTTGCGCTACTGATATAGATAGATATATTCCTGTTCCCATTATTTAAGCTTTGTTTTGTTTTATACCGTTGCTACACACTTATAATTTTTTGTGACATGAGATGCTATTTGTATATGATTCCAGTGCATTTTTTTTATCGTTTTTTAAAGTAGGCCTTGCATTGATTGATTTGGAAACAACAAATGCTGCAACAATAACGAATGCAACTTTGAATCTGAAATTCGTTTTATTTTTAGATCTGTGAATTTCCATATAAATATCGTATCTCTTTCATATAACTTAAATGTAGTTTTTTACTCACATTTAAATCGAAATTAAAAAAAATTGCATGCTGCGGTATTTGAACACACAACCTACTGGTTACGAGTTCTTGCATTACCAATTGAGTTACCAAACTGCTGAAGTTATTTTGGTCGAAAGTAAAGCATGAGAAGTATATTACTAAAATATTGTACTGGGAATGAACTTGTCAATACATACACTTCGCGTCAGCAGAATAGGTTCACTGTTTTAATGAAATACCAACCATTGTTTCTCTTAAAATGAGCATAACATTTTTTACATTTACATTTTTACATAACATTTTTTGTTGCCGTTTTTTCTTAAGTGTTTTATTATAAAAAGTTAGGTAAAGAGAAATTGTACATAGAAAACTATTAATTTTCTGTTGTTGTTTTAGCTTTGGCATTACAAAACTATGCACTTTTTGGTGCGTCATTGGAATAGGTTCACAGTTAACATCTTCAGTTTCTTTCAGAGTTTCAGAAAGATCGGTACTAAAATAAATAATAAAAAAGGTGTTACAGTATTTTGAGGCAGTATGGGACGCGGAAAAACTTTAAGTTCGAAGGAAAAAGTTAAAATTGAGGTGTACAAAGAGCAAAACTTAAGTACTCGTGAAATCGCTAGCAAAATCGGATGAAGTCAAAACGTAGTATGGAATTTTTTGAAAAATAAGATCGGCTATGTAAAAAACATAAAAGGTGTACATATTCTGCTGCATCAGATGCAGATAAGAGAGCAATTATTCGGAAAGCCTCCAACTCTTGCCTTTCAGCATCAAAAATTAGACAAAAAGCTGGGGTAAGCGCCAGTCTTTCAATCGCATAGCACCTAACACGACGTAAGATTAAGAAAAAACAACCCCTAAACCCTGAACTGAAGGAAAATCGGTTGAATTTTTGTAAGAATCACATGACTTGGAAGGGAGAATGGCAGTACATAGTTTTCTCAGACGAAAAGAAATTAAATTTGGATGGATCGGATGGTTATAATTATTACTTTCATGATCTAGTAAAAGAGAATATTTTTTAACTCGTCACCATAACTGCAAGGGAGGTGTAATGGTTTGGGGGGCTATAACATATTTTGGAACTATTGAGCTGGAGTTTCTAAGCTGCATAATGACAGCAAATTTGTATAGAGCGATGCTTTTCCAAAATCTCGGAATATTTTTGGACCCCTGAAATGGATTTATCAACAGGATAACGCTCCTATTCATACGGCACATATCGTTACAAGCTGGATTAGTGAACCAAAATGTTTAACTGTTGTCATGGCCTCTATATTTTCCGGATCTAAACATTATTGATAAGATAAGTTCGGAAAGTGTATGACTCCAGTCGACAATTTGAAGACAAAGAGTCACTCATTTCTGCCATTAAAGTAGCTTGGAGTAAAATTTCTTTGAACTACTTGAAGCAACTTTATGATTCCATTCCAAATCGGATTTATTAAACTATCTTAAATAAAGAAGGTAGCACTCATTAATAAAAATTTGTTGAATAAAACAAAAAAAAAAAAAAAAATAAATTAAGATAAAAAAAATATTTTCGATTCCATTTCATCAAATTAAAAAAAGTGCATATTTTTGTATTGCCAAAGTTCAAACAACAACAGAAAATTAACGGCTCCTTTATGTACA
This sequence comes from Coremacera marginata, assembly GCA_914767935.1. Lineage (NCBI taxonomy): Eukaryota > Metazoa > Arthropoda > Insecta > Diptera > Sciomyzidae > Coremacera > Coremacera marginata. The sequence goes on from OU612043.1 coordinate 79,711,523, forward strand.
ATTTCTCTTTACCTAACTTTTTATAATAAAACACTTAAGAAATAACAACAACAAAAAGTTTTCCCTTACGCTCATTTTAAGAAAAAAATCTATTCTGCTGACCCGGAGTGTATGTAAATAACACAATTTTTGTGATAATGTTAAAGTTTCTTCAATATATGTTATATACATGTCTGCATCACTTCCCGCCAGTATCGATAGTAACCAATTGTTCCTTTCTCGTTAGTTACTTTACTAGTTCTATACGAACTAACTCCTTTTTTTCTCCTTTTTTGGAATACATAAAAGGGTCAGTCCAATCAAATTCAAGCTTGTACTGCTTATTTTTGTGTTTCTGAAGTCTTGATTTTGTAACAAAATTGCTTATATAGTTCGAAGTAATATTTTCGACAAAAGATGATATATAAGGTGTTTAAAATTCGTTAAAGAACATGAAAAAGTTTAAATTTATTGAATGAAGATTGTTTTCACGATGCCTACAGTTTTTTGTTTTTCATCTTTCTGACTAGTGAATAAGCTGGCCCTGTAGCACTAGTGAAGTTACTAGTGGAACGGTAATGTAAAAGGTAGCAATTAACCCTTGCTTATGACATGTTCACGTGAAATTCGCCAGTTGAATGCAAAGAAAGTAAACTGAAGTAGGACTAATACTGGTGACCTTAGGGCTAGTGAAGTTGGTAATTCTTTACTAGTGCCAATCACTGCAGGGTTAGCATTAAATATCGTTGCAAATGCAACATAAAATACTATAAATCTTGTGGCTGAAATTTTATGCTTTTTTAAATTAAAAATATTTACAACCATTCCGACAGTTTTTGTTTCTTTTTTTAAGAAAAATTGAAAATAGATTATATAAATAAAGCCCTAGTTATAATTGATTAATGATTCTTTTAAATAAACAATAAATTGCCATCAATTCTATCGAATATATTGGAAGATGTATGCTATGCTTGCTTTCGGGTTTGTTCATATTTTGTTCGCTTTGATGCAAGGGAGGCAATGGTGCGATAGTAGCACGTTTAACTTGCAGCCAAATTGTACGCGGTTCGATGCGAGTACGGAAAGGGGAAAATGCATTAATTCCAACACAGGGTTTTCGACAATTTTTTTCTTTTAAATATTTATGAATAAAAATATAATGAACAAAAAAAGTAAAACAGCAAGATCTGCCGTCTGTGCTATGAGGATCGAGCCTGGGTACTATTAAGTCATTAAATTAAAATAATAAATCCTCTTGATAACCAACTGTGTTACGAAAGTAAAAAAAAATGCGATCTAATTCTGTACGTGAATATTGAAATTATGGACAGTAACTGTCATGTGACAAAAGGGACAATTGATATTTCTCCTGATATCGTCATGTTGAAAATACTAGTTGGCTTTATGAAAAAAAGGCAGTTCTTGAACTACTACTGGTATTAAGGCCGACTGCTTTTTAACTATTTGGTGAAACTGAAGGAGGGAATGTTAACCATGCATAGTGTGCCATATATGGCACAACCAAAGAATTTCTCTCCCTACCTGACGGAGAGTAATTTTGGGAAAAGTAATAAACTTTTTGTGTCACACTGGCTTAAAGCTTTAGTTTTTTCCAACGGCCACACTTACAGAACTCAGCTGACTGAGTTATTTAGCGCCAAAGTGAATAAATGCTGACTAAAGAAAAAAGCACAAGAGTATTTCAATAAAAACTTCTTCTTCTTCTTGTTCCTTTAATCCCTAGCGGGACATAGGGTCTGAACTACGCCTACGCGCCAACGTGTCCGATTCCTGGAAATTGTTTTGAGCTCCCTCCAGCTCTTGTTTAGTTGACCGGCTTCACGCTCCACAGTCCTTCTCCACGATTCTCTTGGCCTGCCAGGTAACCTTCCCCTCGCATCAAGGGGATTCCACTCCATTACTTTCTTTGCGATGCAGCTGTCGTCTTTTCGGAGAGTGTGGCCTATCCACTTCCATTTTTGTCTTCTGATTAAGATGTCTAGGGGCTCCATGTTTGTTCTGCGGAGCAGTTCTTCATTAGTTATTGTGTTCGGCCAGAAGATTCGAAGAACAATTCTTAGACATCGGTTTACGAAAACTTGCAATCGCGCGATAATAAGTTGTGTTATTTTCCACGTGCAGCACCCATAGAGAAGCACCGATAAAACGTTCGTTTTGAACAGTCTAACTTTAATGCTGGTGCTCAGTATGTTATTTCGCCATATGTTGTTTAACATACCAAATGCCGCTCTGGCTTTTCTGATTCGGCATTCAATGTCTTCCTCAGTTCCACCACCGGCAGCAACTTCACTTCCAAGGTATGTAAAACTGTTTACTTTCTCTATTTGTTGGACAGATACCTCCACTAAACTGCTACTTTCATTTGCGAGACTTAAAACTTTTGTTTTTTTTGAAGTTAATTTTAAGACCCGCAGACACCGCCTCTGCATTTAAAGAATCTGCCATGCGCGATAAATCTGTAAGTCGATTTGCCAGCAGACAGATATCATCCGCATAGTCGATGTGTTGCAAAAAGTTTGTCATCGTCCATCTCAGACCACTATTTGGAAGTTGGTGTAACGCTGCATCTAAAACATCCCCAATGACCAGCAGAAACAAAACTGGGGACAAAATGCAGCCTTGACGGACACCGCTGTGGACTTCGATGGGATCAGATAGTACTCCTTTGTGTAAGACTCGACATTTTGCACCATCATAGGTTGCTTTAATAATAGCGATGATCTTTTCTGGCACACCCCTTCGTCGTAGGGCAGCCCACAAGCAATCCCTGTGAACGCTGTCGAACGCCTTCTCGAAGTCGATGAACATCATGTGCAAATCGGATCTATATTCCGCACATTGCTCAATGATTATACGCACTGTATTAATATGGTCCGTGCACGATGAACCAGCACGGAAACCAGCTTGTGCCACGTCGATCGTCGAGTAGAGGTGGTCTTTCAGTCTCTCCAGAATTACTTTCGCTACTATTTTCGAAACCGCAGGCAGCACACAGATACCACGCCAATAATCACATTCCTTTAAATCGCCCTTTTTCGGAATTTTGATTATGATGCCGTCCGTCCACTCATCGGGGAAACTTTCGTTTCCCAGGCGCGGCAGATGAGTGGACACAGAAGCTCAGCGGAAAGTCTAGGATGAGCTTTGTAAAACTCCGCTGGTATACCATCACTTCCTGCTGCTTTGTTATTTGGAAGCGACTTTATTGCGTCACATAGCTCGTTAACGCTGGGTGGACCTGGATTAATTCGGAAATGGGTGGTTAAATTCGGCAGACCTGCAGCGAAAGTTGGTGCGTCGGCCGCCATTATGTGGTTTAAAACCGACGAAAAATGACACTTCCATCGTGCCAGCTGCTCATCATCCGAGTGCAAGAGTTTGCCGTGTTCGTCTCTCACAGGATGCTCGATCGCGAGGTTTTTGTCTACTAGCTGCTTCGTTATTTTATAAACAGTGCCACTGTCACCACGATAAGCGGCCTCTTCTGCTTTCCGAGCTAAATCGTTTATGCGGTTTCGTTTGTCTCGTCTTACGCTTAGTTTCATTTCTTTTTGCTTTATGCGATACTGAGTTCGAAGTTCTTTACGCCGCTCATTACAACTGGTTGCATTTATACTGGCCTTAAGTGTCGCACGCTCTGAGATCAACGTCCAGGTGACTTCGGACATCCAAGGGCGGAAGCCTCTAGGTGGTCTGCCGACTGCTTCATCTCCTGCTGAACGGTACGCTGTCTTGATGATCTCCCAGTACTGTGTTGCAGTGTGTTCAGGGGTCAAGGCAAGTTCTGAGGTACGATGCTCAAGCAGGTCCCGAAAACTCGTAAGGGCTTGGGGATTTTTCAGCCTTACGGTAAAATATGCAGGCGCTCGACGCTTTGAGCTCGAATGGTGTTTAACTGCTGCGGTGCGAAGGCACATATACGCTATCATGAGGTGGTGGTCATGTGCAATTCCAATGTCGGCGTCTCTTCTGCTTCTAACGTTTAGGAGACAGCTTCTAAATCTGCGTGTGATGGCAAAGTGGTCTATTTGGTTCTCTGTTCTTCCGTCGGGGGAGACCCAGCTGACCTTGTGACAGAGCTTTTGCTGAAACATGGATCCACCTATGACTAGGCGATTGGTGTTGCAAAAATCTACAAACCTCTCTCCGTTGTCATTTCGGTTTCCGACGCCATGCTTACCCATTACATGCTTCAGCTGGTCGTTATTCTGCCCTATTTTTGCATTTAGGTCGCCCATCACTATGATAATGTCTCCCCTGGGTACGCTGTTGTATGTGGCGTTTAACATACTGTAGAAGGTATCTTTTTCGCTATCAGAGGCCAGCTCAGTAGGCGCGTAGCACTGAATGATGGTGATTTTCCTGACTCTACTCTTGAATCTGGCAGTGATCAATCTGTCTGATATAGGTGACCAAGACATCAGACTCTTGTGGGCTTCTTTGGTTAGCAGGAATCCAACACCGGCCTCTCGTTTTGATCCTGCATCTTTACCAGAGTAGAGGAATACAGTGCTACCGGTTGGGGAGTTGTATGTTCCACTCCCGAGCCATCGAACTTCACTTACACCCAGTATATTGATGTTGTATCGCAGAAATTCTCGTTCTAGTTGGAGGAATCTGGCGTTATGGCTAGTTTGAGCGCAATCGTCAAGGAGCGTCATAACATTCCAGAAACCAATCTTTGTCCTTGTGAAATAGCCAAAAGTTGTCATCGTTGAATCATTTATCCGAGGCATTGTTTGGATTTCGTTGGCTAATTGATTTTCAGGTGACGTGGAAGCCATCCAGCTCATCACCCTATCCTGATGATGGGGCTGCCATCTTGCAGAGTCCAGGCATTCTGTTTTTGGGGATTGGATTGGGTAAGGATTTGGGGTAAGGGATGGGTTTAAGGTACCTCTAACCGATGGTTGAGGAGTTGCATACCGAACGTCAAGCTATTAAGGAGCTATGGACGCCCGAAAGCAACCCTCAACCTTAGCTAACCACCGTCACTACGACTTCTGTAGTGGTCATTGCCCAGCCGGCACCCACGCGGAGGGTTTGGAAAGAGGGTTTTTGCCAGCCAATAAAAACAATAAAAACTAGTAAGGGTGGAACTTCGGCAGGGTACCGAAGCTAAAATACCCCCCGCGGCCATAGTATATTCGAAGTCTTTAGCCACCACATACACGATGATATTCAGTTTTATATATTAACGAAAGTTTTCCTATTTTTATGACGTCATTTTGTATGGGAGGTAGGCGTGGTTTTGCACCGATTTTGCCATTTATCATAGGGATGGTTTATATTATATATCAAAGCTAATGTGCAAAATTTCAAGACATTTCATTAATTTTTGTGAATTTTTAAGAGATTTTAAGTTAAAATAAAGCCGCTTTGTATGGGAAGTGGGCGTGGTTTTCATCCGATTTTGCCATATATCATAGTGATGGTCTATATCAAAGTCTATATGCAAAATTTCAAGACATTTCTTTAATTTGAGCAGATTTTTAAGAGATTTTACTTTTAAAATACAGCCACTTTGTATGGGAGGTAGGCGTGGTTTTCATCCGATTTTTCCAAATTTTATAGCCAGGAAGAGCAAAGCTTACATGCCAAATTTCAAGGCATTTCTTTCATTTTTGTGGATTTTAAAGACATTTTACGGTTAATATAAAGTCACTTTGTATGGGAGGTAGGCGTGGTTTTCATCCGATTTGACCCATTCTTGAACTTGATCTTCCTTTTTTAAAAATAAACATATATTTTGAATTTCATCTCGAAAGCTTTAAAATTGCGGCTGTAATCGTATCGACAGACGGACAGACATACGGACACACGGAAATCGACTCAAGAGATGATGCTTATCAAAAACATATATATTTTTCTATACCTGCCACGCCTCCTTCTTGGCGTTACAAACGAAATGACAAAGTTAATATACCCCTTACGCAGTACGCGATGGTGTATAAAAAGAAAATAGTTAAGTGTACATTTCGCCTAAAAAAAAAATCAAGTAAGTACATAATCTATAATTTACACATATTTATTGTTAGATCGGCGTTTCATGTTTTTTAGTGCCTCTTACGAACAAAAGTATGGTTGTGCCTTATATGGCACCTCATGCACTAGGCGCACTTCGTACTAAAAGGCATTGAGATGAGTTTGTTTTGTTTATTTTATTTAAAATCGTTTTCTTTGTTTTTCCAGCCTTATTTCTTTTTCTTTGCTTTATTGTTTTATTTGCTTAACTTCTTTGTTTTTTTTTCGTACTACGATTTTTAACAGACACTGAAATATGAGTAGAGGTCGTAGATTCAGAAAGGCATCCGATATAGAGGAGTACATCTTGGAACTTATACATTTAGAGCACAGCGAGGATGGTAATTTAAATGATGATGATGAATGATGATGAATGCTGATGATATTACTTGGAATTTAGACTAAAATAAGCGTACACAGTTAGTGTTTGGTGACAACGAGACAGATTCAAGTGATGGTGATGATGATGATGACGGAGCGGCTCATGTCGTAATATGCAACAATACTTTGGCAACTGATCTGGAACCAACAAGTATTGATGTAGTCGCAACAACAAATATTGGTGTAGTTGCATCAACAAGCATTGATACAGTCGCATCTACAGGTATTGATCCAATTGATCCAATCAATGAGCACTGTAATAAACAATCCTTGAGCCAAATTCCCTTCCTTATTCAATGATGTTGAAGTAAACAAGAATGCAAAGGATTTTAAAAATGCAAGGTGGCGAAAGAAAAATTTAATACTGAACAATTTCCAAATAATGTTCCACGGCAATGACGATGTATCTAACTTTTCTTATGAATTATCTTCACCATAACAGTTTTCAAATTGTATGCTTAGTGATGCTATTTTGAGCCACATTGTCAATCACACACTTTTGTACGCGAATCAAAAAAATTAACCAAATTTTGCATTTGATATCACAGACCTCAAAAAATTCATTGGTAATCTTTACTACATGGGACTGTATCAAATGAATAACGTTCGTGATTACTGGGGAACTGATGGTTGTCAGATCATAAAAGAAACAATGACGACCAACCGTTTCGAAAAAATTCGATCATTGCTCCATTTCAACAACAATCTTGAGGCTCCTCATTTGGCACCAGGATCAGATCGTCTGTTTAAACTTCGGCCCATAGGAATATAACAAGCATATGGGCGGTGTTGACTTGCAGGATTGGTTCATGGGCCGTAATAAAATCCACATGAAAAGTCGCAAATGGACTAGCCGAATATTTTACCACTTTCTCGATATGGCCGTAATAAATGCATGGATATTTTATTATCGAGTGAGTAACACGAGGAAGGATCCACTACCATATTTAAAGCTTAGCGAGTTTCGGAGAGAGGTTGCTGAGGTACTTTGGGGAGATTTTCAAAATGCGCGTGAGCCACCAGGAAATTGAAATACCTTGAAAAAGGTCGTCCATCAACTACTTTGGAAACAGAAGTGTACCAAAGGTCAAAAAAACCGAATGCAGCACGCATACCACTTAAAGAAATCCGTAAGGACGCTGTCGGTCTTTGGCCAATGTACGATTCGAAGCGTCAATGCTGCAAATTGCCATCTTGCTAGAAAAAATCATTTATATATTGCTCAAAATGTGGCACGCACCTATGCCTGAACGCAACCACTAATTGTTTTTATGATTTTCATAATAATTAAATAGTATTTCATCATATAATTTAAATTATTCATACATTTTCAAAACTTTTCTTTCAATTAAATATATGAAACTTTGAATTACCTATGCTGCATAATGTCCCATATGTGGCACAACCAGGAAAATGCAGTTAACACAGAAGTTACAAGATTGATTGCAAAAGAAATAGCATATTCGTTTTTAGAATCGCGACATACATATAGGTGACTTTTTTGAAGGCAATCGCTGAGGTCATGCATTTAAGGGTTAATAAAATAAAACAGCAATCTTTCCAGAAATTCTATTACTGAGTCAAAATTTCACTTCTACCGTGTGTGGCGGCACAAACAAATTTTTTCTTATAGGGAACGATTTCGCTTTTAAATATTTACCCAGTGAACCAAAACTACCGTTTTTGAATTCATTTATGAACCTTTTCGGATAGAAACGTTCATTTTCGGCACTCATAAATGAACCCTTTTTATATCATTCGTCGGACTAAAATGCCTCTCAAAAACAAACCTTATTTTGTTCGCAAATGAGTTAAAAAAAGAACCATAAATTATCCTCTTTTTTGTTCGGAAATGAGTTAAAAAAAGAACCATAAAAGTTATTTTTTGCCACTCGGAAATTAACCCTTTTTGAATCAATCGCCGGACGAAAATGCCTCTCAGAAACAAACTGTTTTTTCTTCGGAAATGAGTTCAAAAATGAACCATACAAAAGTTCTTTTGTAAAAAACCGAAACGAAATTGAACCCTTTTTGTATCATTCTTTGGACTGAATTGCCTCTCAAAAACAAACCTATTTTTGTTCAATAATGAGTTCAAAAAAATAACCTTTTTGAATTATAAGTTTTATTATTGCATAATACTATTTATAATTACATTTTGATATTTTGTAAAAGAAGAAATGATTATTACTAAAATTAGAGATCAAATTAATCATTGGGTTAATAGGATTCATATACCTGGGCTGGAATTCACGCATTGTGTTGTTCATGATATTGATGTTTCAAAGGGGAAAAGGCGTGATTGTTTTCCAATTTGACAAACTTCCAAATTATATATGAAATATCAAAATAGTTAAGTTTTTAATGGGGGAATTTATTTGATGACATTTGTGCATGGAATGTTTTCGTGGTTTTCATTCTATTTGAGCTTGATTTTAATTTTTGATAGATATGTTGAAATGTTGAAAATTAATTAAATGTTGAAATGCATACGTGTAGCAGTACATCCATCTTGCACTGGTAAAAAAGTTCATATGACGTTTGTACGAAGGTTAACATTTTCATTTTAAGTTCCTATATTAGCCTGATTTTAGAATATAAAAAGTAACATTTATGATTCTTTTGTGAACTCATTTATGAACAAAAAATGGTTCGTTTATGAGAAATTGTTTCCTACTGATATGATAAAAAAAATTATTCTTTTCTGAACTCATTTCAGAATGCAAAAAAAAACATAAACGATTCATTTCCGAACTCATTTATGAACAAAAAATGGTTCATTTACAAGGAAGTCTTACCTACTGAAATGATACAAAAATGATTCATTTTCTACTCAAAATAAGTTTTTAATGAATTTCGCAAAATATGCACAATTTTTCTCTATGGGAAAAGCTTTCACGAATTTAATCTTTTATAACAAGCACTTTTAAGCGACAAAATAAAAAAGAAAAAATTTAAAAAAAAAAATTCTAACCAAAAACGTTCGCAAAACTCTCACCTTACTCAAAACCTTCGCTTATGGTTCAGTGGGTAAATATTCATAGTATTTACTAAGAATTTCAGTTTTCATGATATGTGAATACTGTGAATACTTTGTTTAAGTTTCTTTTTAAATAAAAAAGTATTTTTTGTGATTTTATTCGAATTTTGGGTTAATTTAAAGTGAGCGCATGAAGCATGCTTAAAACAAAGACTGCAACGATTCTTTTCATGTTCTGAAGAATATCTGGCAAATAGGAACAAAGTTCCCAACTAGAAATTTTAAAAATAAAGAACCATTCTCTTGTTTTTAACATAACAAAAACTACTTCCTTTTCTGTACTATTTATAACCTTTAATGTTTTAGTTTTTAAAAATATGTTTCTAAGCAAAAAATAAAAAAAGAACCAACAAAAACAACACCAAAATGTATGCTGATGACACTAGGTGTGTTTCCGTACTCTACACTGTGTAAGATTTGTGTAAGTTCAAACTGAGAGAGTAAAAATGAAATGTGAGAATAGTTGCATAAGTACGGAAACAGCTTCTAGTAAGTTTCAAGCACAAAACAGATGATTTTGACTGCAGACATGTCAAACGTAAATTGCGCCAATTAAAATTATCGTCAATTTGTTTGTGAAGTTGATGCTTGTTCTTACTTTACTCGGAGTCTTGAGTTCTAGCACTCTCTGTGCACTATGTGTGCTCGAGAGAGCGGTTTTATGCTTGTTCTTCTTCTCCCATTTTAAGCACAGAAAGTACGGAAACAGAAAATAGTGTCCCACAAGTTACACAGTAACTTACACAGTAAAGTTACACAGAGAAAAAGATACCAATAGTAATTGGACCAAAACGGAAATGAAATGGAAACAAGTAACCAAAACATACTAAAAGAGTAAAACAGCAACTGCAACAACACCAACAAACAACCTACGACCACTTTTACACCTACAATCTAGCAACTGAATTAAATTCCAGCAAAAAAGTACTCTGCTGAAAAACAATGACAACTAGTTTTTCTTCCTAGGCAAAAGTTTTCATGTTTCACTTAATGCGCGAGGCTATCTGGAAGATTGCCAAAGTCTTGTTAATGAAACGATTGAAATTATTTCGCAACAAGATGGTGACAGTAAAAAAATTACACTAATTATATAATGAGTGGGAAGGGGCATTAGTTATCATGAATTTGGGGCAATAGTTTAAGCCACAAAAATGTACATATTCCAAAATCTGCTCGCATGTGAGTGTGTGTATGTAAGTGCACGATGTTAAATTTAAGAAGCTACTTGATTTACACTAAAGAGGTCACACAGGATGTTATGTTTAAATAAATTAAATGATTAATCATAGCTGTTATCATTTACAACAGATACAGCAACAGACACAATTAATTGTGTTTCATTGGGCAGAAAGTCATGAGATAAGAATATACATTAAAAAACATCACTGTCATCATCATCATGGCGAATATCATCACATCGTTAACGCCATCAGATCAGTCATCAATAGCAACACCAGCCAGCAAATATTTTGTTCGTTATTGAAAACAATTTTAGCATCAAATGGCTACAACGCACCACAACATTAAAAACAATCAAGGCTAGGAGTAAATAGAAAAAAAAAAATGTTGGTCATGTTCATTCGACTGTAATTTTTGGATATCTGTTTTCAATGGTTGACGCAGCTATTAACTTCATCCACTCGGGCTCAGCACATTTCGGTTCATCTATAAATTGTGAAGTTATTAGCTGCCAGCAAGGATAAACGTTGTTTCATTCAAGGGATTTTTTTGGAGAGGAAAAAAATAGACAGTGCATTTCGATTTTTATCATTCCGTGGAATGGAAGAGCAGCACAGTGGAACAAATTATTCAAAAGCCTGTGTATAACTTTTAATTATTATAAAATAATAGCGTTCGAAAAATAAAAAATTTTGCCCGATAAAATTTCAAAAATTGTCAACATTACATTAGTCTACAAACTCAAGAAAATTTTTTTATCCAGAGTCCTGAAGTACTTTTATAGAATAACTTTTTACCCTGATTCTACGTCTGTATTTTGTTTTTCCCTAATAGGACGACTTTTGGAGATACAGGGTGATTTGCATTTTTTAGACTTTGATCCAGTTCTTCTACTCTAGAAACTAAATTGTTTCATGTAAAGTAATCATGTCCTCTGACAGATAATTAAATAAGCTATCCAATACTGTATTACCGGTTTGTATGTCATGTTTCTTTTCTGAGATATTTAAGACTGAAGTTAAAATTTTAAGTTTTTGGGTTTAATATTTTAACATTTTAAGCTTGAACGTCTTTTCTATAATATTTTCAACTATTTTTCAAATACGTTTTAATTTTATATTAATAAAAAAAACATTTTAAAAAATGAAAACAAGTTTTAAATTTGCTCAATCAATTTATATGGAACCCCAAAGAACATTTTTTTTGTAAAAGAATCAAATTTTTCAGGTATTAACAGATCGATTCTTTGCTTTACCGGTAATAGTAATTTTGTTACCGAAATTCGCTACTGGTATTCTGTACACTCGGTAACGCTGTCAAATGTCGTAAGCTTGTTTAAGAAGAAATAAAGGTATTTTCTTCCATCTGTCTGTTCTGCTTGTTGTTGCTTGTTACCACCTGATTAGGTATTTCCTATTTTTGTTTTTGTGATTTGACCTGTTGAAAAGGCAGTATTGGGGACTTCAGTAAAAAAAAAATGTTTAAGAAGAGGTGTAATGAAATTAACTAATAATAAAGGTGTCCTGTAAAAAAATTCCAAAAATTCTTATTTTTTTTTTTTTGAAGGCAGATGTTCCAAGTAGAGATAACAATATTACCGATATATCTGTTTGTTGCGTATGCTCTCAAACTAGTATTCTTGATGCTTGATAATTTCACTCTCTCATACATGTTCTATAGTTATGTAAAAGAGAAATATTACATGCATACTCAATGCTTAGAGAGTGAAACCGATACAAGTTGATATAAGAAAAAATAACAACCACTTTGGCGAGAGAAATTTTGCTAAGGCGAGATGGCGAAAATTTGGCGGTTTCTATATTTTTTGGCGATATTAAAAAAAATATACGAAAAAAAAGCAAACAATTTTCAGCCTTTAATTCTTAATTCGTAAAGCAACAGTGGTGCCACAACGTTAATGTACACCGTAACTCCCTTAATAACTTTTATTTTTCCGTCAATTGTTCCGTCTCTCGCTTGCAAGACAACAGCTTAAAATCCCATTCTCCAAATTTCGAATTAACTTAACTTATCATTCCAAAGTAATTCTATAGATGCTAGTAGTGCGTATAACAATGTTTGTTTAACAATCCTTTCGTTTGCCCCAAAAATAATTAAACCTCAATTTTTAGTTAAGACATCTGGTTTCCTATTAACTTTTTTAGTCATTTAATTAATTTTTGTAGAATTTAATGCGATTTTACCGATATCATGTGGTTGTATGGGAGCTTGACGTGGCTTTCGTTCGATTCTGATATAACTTAAACTGAGAGTGCAAAACTATAATCAAGTCATATGTCCTGTCCATTTTGCAACCTTTCAATACAAATTACTCTTCGCACCTCCTTTCAAACTGCCACAAATTGCAAAGCCTTAAAACACAAATTTTTCAGAACACTGACCCTTTATCGTTCATATCTACACTTACTATAGACAGCCTAGTTAAAATTATCAAGTTTTTGAAAATCACAAATTTATACAACCAAATATGAACAACCCGAAGCATTTTTCAAACTTAGAGCACTCCCTGTAAATTAAACACTCCCTAACTTTGTAAATAATCTTTAGTTACCTACCTACCTACCTACAATTTTTCTTTGCATATACTCCTTGTTACCACAAGGCTTTTATTTAAGTTACGCTGAAGGCCAACGCTGCCAATGCTGTTTTCATAACATTAAACATAACAATAAATAAAAAAAAACAGCTAAGCTTGAGATATTGAATTGCATAAAACTAAAATTGTAAATTTTAAGAATAAAACTTCGTGCATGCTGTTCATTTAAATTTCCACATATTTCCAAAATGCTTATAGATTGCTCATAGTTGAACATTTTTTTGTCGATCTATGTATTAGTTTTTAAGAAATTTTAAAGTTTTTTTTTTCTTATGGCCACTAATGTTACACTGTGCGACATAAGCAATGCTATACAATGTAACAACATAAATGAACAGCTAAAAGCTAAAAGAGAAGTTTTCGAAAAGTTTTCACTTAAAAAAAAAAAAAAAAAATTGTAGGGCGAGATTACTCAAAAATTAGTCGGCCGATTGACATGAAATCTTTTGTGGACCCTAAGCAACATATTTTCAGGGATTGATATCGAGTTTTTTATCTTTTATGGTCTACAAAATCGTATACAACTACTTTTACCTTCTAAGTATAAGCTTTTTTTAGTTCGAACACCCACTTTGAACAACCACTTTAAAAATCCACTATCCACCATCTTGAATTTTCAAATCCTGACATCAGATTCAAAACCAACAATTCCCTAAAACTGCCAACCACGTTCTCCCTTTTAGACAGCGCTTATAAACATTGTTCGTGTTTATATACAGTGTCTGCAAAAAACAAAAAACTTAAACGTTTTTAAAATTTTCTCCTCAATAAAAACCGTCACATCGCCGCCAAACAGATCAATTTTGACGTTAATCTTATTACCGAAGAAATTCGGTAACGAGTTTCGGTAACAAGGTTACTATTACTGGTTACGTGCAGAATCGATCTGTAAGAAGTTTCACTTAAAAAAATCTCGCATTGATGACATTTTAATGAAATTTAAAAGAAATGCAAAGATTTTACAAATTTAAGATATCACCTCAAGGCATTTATTAAATATCAAAATATTTTATTTTGATATTAAGTCTTCGCATACAAGAGGTCGACACCTCGTTTGTGCAGCGTAAAGTTTGTTTTTTTTTTTCAATACACTTCATGTAAACGGGATGAATAAAATGTTTTTGGCACCAGCAAACTTTTAGGTTCACGTAACAAAATGAAGTCGGTTTTTCTTTTCTATGCTCTTTTTGCACTTAAAATGATGGCAAGAAATACTCTACTATCTTCTTCTAAGTTCTGCTAAGTTTACATGACAACAAATCAAGGACAGACATGTACAAAGTTGACATGTGAATTTTTCTCTTGTCTTTGTCATTGTTGGCGTTATTTTTTGTTATTGTCGTTTTTTTTCGCTTAAGTGCAACATTTTAAATCAATTAGTACACCAAGCAACAAAGTTCATCTGCTGACAACATGTAAAACTTTGCTTCTTTTATCCTCCTTTCCTGCTCGAGGGCAAAAATTTACTAAAGAAGTTTTGTAGTTTCAAGGATCAAGCTTTAATGCAGTTATATTGTGGTAATTTTTCGGCATAAATATTATAAGTCAAGATTCAAAGTAAAGAATTGTAAAATTGTGACTGCCTGAAGTATAACTTCGTGACAGAAATCATTTTTCTCCAGACTCTTTTTTGATTTTTATGTTCTGCCTGCTATTTTATGCTTTACCTTCTTAACTTTCCATGCCATTGAGTATAAGCAATCAGTGTTGTTTACCCTACAGCGTGCTGCCCAAACCTACAAAATCCACCTAGTAAGGAATCATCAATCTTTTCTCGAAATTCATCAATGTTTTTGACATGTTAAGCTTGAACAGAGCAGCAGCAAACAATAAATTGTCATCACCAACGAGTAGGCAAAAACCACAAAAAACACAACGATGACAAACAAGTGCGCAACACAATAGCCACAACAATGAAAGAATAAGCCAACAACAACAAGGTAGGTATTTTTATGAGAGACGCAGCATACCAAAAATACACTTTAATGATTCTAAGCCCATGGAAAAACCTTTGATAAGGTGTAGACAACGTAAATGCTGGGTAATATTTCGAGTTTAGTGTTTAGTTTGAATTTAAAAAAAGCAACAAAGATTCCTTCAATTAATGTGCCAAGAACTCTTTTGGTGTTAGAAATACCCAAGATAAATAAAAATTATACTAAGATTTTCCATTGGCCTTATAAAGCAACAAATTTTCAAATGAAAGCGATACTAACATGTCTGCCATTGATAGCGCCTGCCAACGACATATTACTTCCTATTTGTTGGACATGGTAACACCGACGCGTCGTTGAGCAGCATAAAAACAACAGCCACCCACAAACTTCCTCATCTCTGCTAAGGCCGCATGTTCAGGACGTACACCTTTTTCGCTTCAACTAACTACCAGTCACCAGCTAGCAAAAAAAAAGTCAATCATTATTTGCAGGAATCCTGTTGAAAATTATGCGTACGCTATTCTCACCCACTACAGGATGTTTTTTTGTTTTTTTTTATTCTTCTCTTTTGTTTCTGCTTGGTCACAGTATAAAAACAATGAGTGTCGGCAACACTGTGCACAGAAAAACACAAAAAGTGGGCAACACATCCGTTGATGATAAACGGCGCTATTCTGCTTACATACAACTACATCTTCTTGTTGGTTGTCACCATGCCGATGTCTGCTGAAGAACGACTCTAGAGTCAGTGGTTGCAGCAGATGAACGAACGCACTGAAATGAGCCGTAGTAATGATAAGCGAATAAAACCATTAAGTGATTCCACTTAAATGAGCGCATTAAGGCAGCAACATTCATGTACGGTAGGTTTTCGTCCTGGTTGTGATTTGGGTTGGGTTGGGATGAAAAAAAAAAGAGTCTGCAAATAAATTGAGAAGAATACCGTCGGCATTTAATGCACAATAGATAGATAACGTCAAATAATACTAATAAACGGTTTAAGAATTAATATTTCTAAACATGATAACGCGTTTCTTCCCACTAAAAGATAAGAAAATTGAATATCTATATTAGCCTTATATCCTTCGAAGAGCATACCGAGAGAGAAAATATTACTTTAAACTTATAAACATTTTCAAAAAACACAATCTGCATAAAGATCTGAATAAAGTATTATTTCCAAGCAGTGGCTTGGACATGATTTGGCTAAGGGGAAAAAGTTTTAACAAAATGTATACTTGTTTATTTTAGAGTACCTATATTTTAATATTGTGGGCTATAATTAAAAACTAGTGTACATTGCACGATAAAATTCAAAATTGAACCGGACTGTGCAAATAAAATAACAACGGTTAATTATTCTTCAATATCTATTTTATCACCTTCAAAATAATCACCATCGGGGGCGATACACATATGGGCATCTCCCAGTGGCACGGACACCAAGAAACATAAAGAGCCGATATGTATATTTAGTGCTCTAACGCGCTGAAAGAGTGCTACATTTTAGAAATATATTGGCAAGATATAGTATAAATTAGTACAAAGTTATAAGCAATAATACAGTGAAAAGGACGCGACAAAATTATGTGTTTTTTGTAGCTCTTAGAGAAACCCAATCAGCCATTTAGAAATAGCGATTGGATTAGGCTTATATACAACACAAAAACCAAGCCTTTTCCAAGCACGCTTGCGTAAAAGACAAAAAGTTAGTTTTGCACAATAATACTTGGAAGGACTTGCTTTAAGTTTGTGTTTTTCAATCATACTTGAAAAATGTCAACAAAAATAATTTATTCGTATCGATACATTTTTCGTTTTTCTACTTTTATAAGTCAAATCTTAAGTTTATTGGGATTGTCAAACGAAAGATGGCTAAACATATTAGTTGAAATAAATAATATTAGTCGGTTTTCAGTTAAGTCGTTTAATGTAATAGTTTATTTCTTACTTTGATTTGATAATTTAGTTTGATAGGCAATTCGATAGATATAAAACGAACGTCGTATGTTGAGATCAAAACGACAACTGACGGCTTGTCGCATTGAGCCAGTTATGCAGAAAATATGGCCGAATAGATGACGGTGCTCTCGCTCACACACGGGTTGACAGTTCGGCCATTCCTGTTAATGAATCTTCCTCGATTTCAACAGAGTCTTCATCTACTTCGCTGTCTAGATCTGAAACTGTTTTGCACCAGGGCTTCATTATATACAAGGAAAAGGTAGAACAATACTTGCGCGTAGAAATTTGCATTCCAGGGACGTCTTCGATGAGATATCGATCTTTTCCAAGAAAACTTGTTATAAGGTAAGGTCCGCGAAATTTAAGTTTGAGTTTTCTTGACTCATCTGTCGACTTAATATTTCACTACTACGAGATCATCTTCAGTATAAATGGTTGGATTGGCGTGTTTGTCATCAAATCGTGTTTTCCACTTTTCTCGTTCAGCGGGTATGTTTTGTTCGGCTTGCGTTTTTGTACAATTTTTTGTTTGTTTCTTCAGTTTATATTAAATCATTTAATAGAAAATATTATGTTGTTTAATTTACCTGATTAATATAAGTATAACACGTTTTTCCAAATGCAAAAATAAAGCATAATTAAATACTTATTTTCAATTGTAAAGAAACTTGGAAATAGTTTATTTAAATACTAATATAAAAGTTTAAAAATTTGGAAAAAGCTTATTTAAATAATTATTTCCATTTGTAAGGAAATACTTGGAAAAAAATTATTTAAATACTTCTTCCCAATTGTAAAGAATGACTTAGAAAAATCTTTAAAAATGCTTTAAAAAAAGGCTTATTTTAATATGTACTTATTTTCAATTGTTAAGAAACACTTAGATAAAACTTTTAGTAACGAAATATTTTTCGAAGGGATAATTTTTGTTTATTCTACAATAACTAATTAACATTTTCCAATAGTAATCTAAAGCTTTTTCCAAGTTAGATGCTTGCGTTTCTAAGCTTGTTTAAAGCTTATTCCAAACTTGTTTGGCTGATTGGGAATATACAAAATTTAGCTATTTTTGGAAAACTTGTTTTTTTATATAGTATATACATGTAAATAAAGGTCAAAGGAAAACTTTTCTTCGTAGACTTAAGAAATATGAGAATTATCCCTTAGCTTTTTTTTAATTAGGTATAGCACGAATACGGACGCGACATCATGAACGCGAAAAATTTTCCCAAGGGGAATAATACAGTAATGATGTTTATTGCAACTTAAAATAAAGTTAAAAGCTCTTACAGTTCGATTCTGTCGTGGTAGCGTGAATCTTATTACCGAAGAAATATACCTCTTGGTAACTATTACACCCTTTTGGTATTCACAACCAAGCGTTACAAGTGAATATTGTTACCATCTCCTTAGGTGGTAACAAGCAAAACAGCCAGTTGCAAGAAAAGAGCTTTATTTCTTCTTAAAACAGCCTACGACGTTGGACAGCGCTACCGAGTAAGATTACTATTACCGGTAATGCACAGAATCGATCTGTCAAGTGTGGTTTATTTTAACTTTTTTCTTTAATGAATAAGCGGTTCGAAAAACTTCAATAAATTGTCTGTCGAAATATGAAAACCAATGCAAACTTTTAACTCCTTTGATATTTGGAACATATTGTCATAACTCTGACAGTTGAATAAAAAACTCTGAATTTGTTCTTCAGATATATGGGCATTTCCATCGTAACTCACGCGACATGCGTACGACTTAAAGCTTCGTTTTCTCGGAAGTTTATGTTATTAATGTAAAAAAATTTCGTATGTACATATATCTTAGAAGAAATAGTAATGGTATGATATACAAAATTGTTGTACCTGTTACTAATTAAGAATAAGAGTGGTAAATATGGGCGTAACTCACACGACAAAAAAAGGAACTGTGCAGGAAACAAGCACGTTTAGATTGTAAAAATTCAGCGAATTTTACCATATAATCTGCTTTTGTTTTTAATTTTTTAATAATTGGAAAACAGTGAAGTTTCATAATCAACCCACTTTACCGATGAACTTTGCTTATTTAAAAATATATTGAGTTTCCAAAAAAATATTTGCCGTAACTCACGCGACAAAATTTCCCTTAAGAAAATGTGTAATCAAAGAAGAGAGAAAAGAGTTTAAGAAGAGTAACTAACATCTTTGTTCGGCCATCGTCGAAGCTTACTAGGTGTCATGTCCTATATCTTCAGTAGACGAAGGTTTTAATATTAGTTTAGACTTTGAAATTTTCAAAATACGAAGTTCATATATATCAGTATTTTACTAGGTTAAAAAAATTGAATTTCGAAACACACTAAATTTTTTGAAGCGAAGCTTTTTACTTCCCGTTCTATGATTTGCTTGGAGTGAAATCTAAAAAATTTTCGACAGATTTTTTCTTGGAAATTTGATGGTTTCTTTGTTGCTAGGGCTTATTAAAACAAGAAAATTTAATACTTTAATATTAAATACTAAAAATATTTTTTGGCCCGCCCGTGGGGATCGAACCCGCGTTCTCTTAAATTAGAGTCCAACACACTATCCATCAAGCCACAAAGACTCGATAGAAGCAGTTGTTAATTCAATATTAATTATAACGGAAGCTATGCTGCAGTAGATCGTCACCATCTATCAATAGATAGAGGATTGTGTATTTGCTATGCTACAACTAATAAAAATTTGCTTTAATTTGCCACAAGGTGTATCCAGCATCGGTGTGTTTGTATTGCGAATGCGTTTGTGGTGTTGTTGGCAGGAAGAAAATTAGCAATGCCCACAAGTGCGTTGACAACTGCGTTTTTAAGTGTAAAAAAAATAGATGATATCAATAAATATGGAATTAACAAACGCATGCATGACATCGGCAAGGTATCTAAAATGATTGTTAAATTTTGTTTCGTGAGCGTTCTTTAATATATATTTAATATATATTTTTATCCTCATTCTGTGATTTGCTTGGAGTGAAATCTGAAAAATTTTCGACAGATTTTTTTCTCTAGGTAGTACGCTGTTGAAGGAAACAATTTGTTCAGTGCAGCCAAGTTCACAACCATGTGTGGAGAGTTAAAGTGGAGAGTCGCTGGCATTATATGCCCGTATATGTAATTGGAGTGGAAATTTGACATTCAACAATAAAAAAATAAGCAGCAAATATGTTTTCTGTATATATGTAATTTATTTTATATTATTTTAAATTTTTGTTTTTAAAAGTTAATTTATTAAAAAGAAAAAATTATTAAGTTATCAAATCTATGTAACTGGGAAAAAGCTTCGCTCTCTCGTGTGTCCAACGACGCACCTGTGTTTTTCTGGTTCACATTTTTGTGGAAATGCCCATATATAAAAGGTGGACTCCATTAATGTTTTTCTAAGCACATTCATAAAAGATGGAGCATCAAATTATTATATTTTCTTAATTAGATCAATGCACTTGTTTAAAAACTTTGAGTTACTTGCATTTAAAACGTTTGTCCACTAATGACAACAATCAATGTTTTTTGCACAAGGACGCGACATTAGGATGAAGGAAGAAGCAAACTAAAAAACTTCCGTTATTCGAACTCCGCTTTCTCTCGCTTTTTCTAATGCATAATTTGTTGTTAGTATCATAGAAAACTATTAAATCAAAGTAACAATATAATAAATCTTGAATAAGCTAAAAACACATTGAAAAAATGTGGGTATAATTCGTTAAAAGGCTTAGAAAAAAATTGCTTTCTTTTACATTAGTACATTTTGGTCAAAAATTTAAAGAATTAAAAATTATTTGACATTTATAAATTATAGATATTTAAGCTTTATTATTCGATAATAAAAAGTTTTTCTAAACAGTTTGAATTTTCCACTAGTGATATACCTTTTCTTGGAGATGCCCCTATGTATTGTACAAAATTGGTTATACAAAATTCTGAGAAATTTGCACTCATGTTGCAATTTGGTAGTTTCAACCGATTGATTTCATCTTCGGTGGGTCACTTAATTTCGCTGGGGTTTGTTGATATACCGTTGGAAAAGTGATTTTATAGTCTTTGCCATGAGATATCAAAATAAGTTTTTGTTAGATAGTTTTTCTGTTAGAAACAATAACGTGAATCAAAGTCGTCAAATTTTAATTAACCCTGTAGCTCCTAAGAATGTGAAAATAGACCCCCTCCCCCTCCCATTCGATTTTTTGCTCAGCTCAACATAACCTTTCACCTCCGTAAATAGTTGCACTCAATTGCGGGACACCATGTATATTAAAAGATGCATCAAATTAAAAAGGATATATAACTTAATAATGTTAATACGAGTACATATTAAATTTATCAAAATCGTTATTATATTACTTTAACATCATGTTAATTTAAAAAATTTTATCAATTTAAAAAAAAGTCACATCAATTATAAATTCCCACGAAAATCCTATGAAAATCTTAGTTTTCCATCGAAATACAAGAACACCCACATATTAGCATTTCATAACGAAAATGCAACCTTGCATTGGCATGGCATGTTAAACGCACGAGCTAGCCGAAAATTTTTCTACTCATTGCGTTGATCGTACTTTATCCTTACTTTTAATTTTTACGGTATGAAGTCGACGCAAAGTAAGAGTCGAATATTATATTATTATTATTATATTATTATAATTAATTAACTGAAATACTCTTTGTGAATAAGTATTATTAATAATGAAAAACAAAAAACTTTTTAGATCAGCATCGGTGAGCTCTGCGATGACGATTGTATTATTATTGTGATGAAGATGTTTAGGCTGTATTATAGAGAATTTCAGTTAAGTTAAATTCAATAATGGATATACAAAATCGTTGAAAAAAAATAATTACGTTATCTTTCAAATTTTGGCGTGGTTTAATTGTAGGAAAAGTTAGTTAATACAAAAAATATATGAATTATTTTAAGAATATTCGTTTTTCTAGTTTTAACTAACTTTCAGTTTTAAGTAGATAATTTAAAGTGTATAATTAAACTTTAGAAGAAAAATTGTTTTAAATTTGGATTTAAGTTTTAGAATATTTTAAATGTCTTTAAATGATTGAAGTAAGAATTCATATTAAATTCAACCAATTTTAATTCATTTTTAAATTTAGTTTTAAGTTGTAAACTAGTTGTAAGTTTAGTTCAAGCTTTAAAACTGGTTTTTGAGTTTTAAATTGATATAAGATGAATTTAAGGTTTCCAATGTATTTTCTAAATTTTCTTAAGCATTTGAGTTTATAAATTTAGCACGTTTTTATCCTTTTAAGAATTACGAATTTTATGATTTAATATATATTTATGTTTCCGTTAATTTATATGAAGAACCTTTTGGTTCCCTACGATATCTGCTCGTGCTGGTGACGTAAGTTTAACGAGCGTCTGTTAGCGTTTAGCTTAAGTTTTTGCGAGCGTGTACAACGTTGTTATGCGAGGTGGTGAGCGTTCTTCGTTGTCCACTTGTACAGTCACGTCTTATGGTGAGGCGCGAAGACCTAGCTAGTGGTTGCGAGAAGCATTGTCGGTCCTTGAAGGCACTTTAAGGTCAGTCGAAGGACACTTTGAGGCGAACCGACTTGCTGCAAGCAGAAACAGTTGCAGCAGTGGCGCATTGGGTTGAATGCGTGGCCCATACGCCAAAGAATCCTGGTTCGAATCCCCCACCTGACACAGAACGTTTTTTAAATTGAATTAATTTTTCTGTTCGGCCGTCACCTCACTGCAGACAATGGCAAACCTCAGAGAATAAAACTGCCATGAAAACCTTCTTGAGAACATAAGCCGTTCAGAGTCGGCATAAAACTTGTAGGTCTACTTCTCGATCATTTGTGTTCAAACATTTCACAACACCATTGAACATAAGAAGCTTGGTCAAAACCCTTTCAAGGGCTGAAATAATCATTTCGTTTTTTTTTCTTTTTAAGTAATTATTGATAATATGAAACTATTTTGGCCTGTTTTTGATGCGTTTTACACAATCTTCACTTGTACCCATTTCTGTACAAATACCTTCTCTGTACTTGCCCTGCCCTTTCAAGTAGACGATCTAGGTATTTGGTCACCCCTTTTTAAAATGGTCTAAGGGACCTTGAAGATGTGAACGTCAGGCATCTGCTAAGGGTTGTTGTAAGTTCGGGGTGGTTTGTCGACGAGTAGTGGAGGGGAGTGATCCTGTAACCTAATAACCTAGCCTAACCAATATACCGCTAGGGATTAAAGAACAAATAAGAAGATATAAAATGAAATGTTTATTTAGGTTTCTATAGTTGGACTATTCGGAATCTGCATAAAAGCAAAAATCTTCTTCATTTACATCTATGTCAATATTTTTATGCAAAACTCGAATTTGAGAGGCTGTTTCAAACCATTCCAGCTCACGGATGGCTATTGCTAGAGTCGAAATATTTGGGGAATCATCTAACATAAACCAAGGATTATTTTGAGGAACCGACCCGAACAATTTTTTTTCCTATGGAGCGTGTTGAAGTTATACTTTTGGCGTGTTGAGGGTGAAACTTTTCTTTTTGGCTTTTTGTTGTATTCATCAAAAAAATACTATTATTGGGATCAGATACCAGCAATGAGTTGACCTATTTAAAAATTATCTTCACTTAACAGTTCTTCCCCTATAAAATTAAGTCGTAACCAAACCAAATTTTAATTAATAAACTCTAACATCAACTTCATAGACTTCAATAATTTTTTGTAACAATTTTTTTTTTGTTTTTGTTTTAAGTCGCCGAATCTAGTGTCTTGTGCGACATTGTGGGCTAACGCGACCGTTGTCAGCAAGCGTATTGTTGTTTTTTTATGTTTTTATTGTTGGTAATTTCTTATTGTGCTTATGTCATTAGTGTCCACAGATTTTAGGAGTTAACTCCAGGGTTCGCAGTATCAATGAACCAAAGTATTATTCTAACAGCCTAAACGTACGAATATTTGCTGCTAGTGTAGCTTATGCTATGCGGCTGCAGCCGCATGCATTATGTGTTTTTGGTGCATATGGGGTACAGTGAAGAACATGGAAAACGCATCAGAAACAGGCCAAAATAGTTTCATATTATCAATAATTACTTAATTATCGTACAAATATATAATTTGTATTAAAAGTATTCATACTAAGTTCAAATTGTAGTAAATATTTATTGTAAATAAATTGTTTTAAGTGCTGCACTTACACCCCTTGTGCTCCAAAGCCTTCATATTAAGGATATTTAAATTGGTTGTAAATCAGCTTTATCACTACCATCCAACAACAAAAAAACAATTTTAAGAGTTCATAAATAATATAATAAAAAAGTTAATGAATTATTATCAATAATTAAAATTTTTTACTCGTTCAAACTGGAGTTTTTACCCGTTCATCCGATTGTAAACTATTTCTTTTTTAACTGTCTACATAAAATTTACTAAACCCTAATTTTTGCGATTGTAAACTATTTCTTTTTTAACTGTCTACATAAAATTTACTAAACCCTAATTTATTCCCGTTTTACTATATTATCTGCGTCTACTTCGTTGGATGCGGTGAAAACAAAAATTGTAAAAAAAAAATTGCGACTTTGTATAGCGTTGAAAACTGAAGAGTTATTAAGTTTTCTCCAAATCCAATGACAGCATACGATTCACCAAAATCGAAATGGTTGACCAAGTTGATTTAAAACTAATTTCAATATCCTTTAAATAATCAAACATGAGACTATAAAAAAATTCCAACAAAACGACAGTTGTTGCATTGAGCTCTCTCAGTTTTTGAGATATAAAACTAAAATTTCGCGATTCTTCATTTTTAACCTCCACCTTTCATAATTATTAAGAGGCTATCTTATTTTTATTTGATGATTTGACTAGTCCCACACAGCAGAAAACTCACTCAGGCCTTATTTATTCAGACTTATTCAGTTCAGATTTCAAGCCTGAAATTGAAATATAATGCAGGCTTCCTTTTTACAGACCCATATTATACAATTAAATTAAACAAAAAATTAATTCTCTTTTATTTCAGGCCGGATTTCACATATGAATTTTGAAATAAAAATTGTTATTCAGACTAGAAATTATACATACAAATTTAAAAAGAGTTATACCAAATTTCAGGTCTGAAGAGGCGGACACTATTATGAAAAAATCAAGGGTATTTCCAAGGAAAGGTCAGGCCTCGGTCATGCCTGACAGACTTGAATTCCAGCCTGAGCAGGCTTGACATTTTATGCTGGGCAGATTCGATCCTCACATAACAGACGGCAACCTTGCTGCTTAATTTTTTTGTTAAAAATATTTTTTCCGTGCTCGCATTGAACCGCGACTACAAGTTCAACAAGCTGCCATCGCACCATTGCCTCTCTTGTTTTAAAGCTAACTAAATGGAACAAAGCCAAAAGCAGGCGTTGTATACATACTTAACTTAACATACTTAACTAAGCATATGACATACTGAAGAAAATTGTCGCTTTTTTCCACTACATCCGAAATAAATATATATTGATGGTTCAGCTCACAAAAGTGATTAGTGAGAAATTGAAAATGTTCAGCAACGCTGATTTTGTTTTTGAATTTCGAACATTTTAGTACAAAACAATTATTTTAGACTTGTACTGATCATCTTCCAATGAGATTTCACTTAATATAATTTTACACAATACAGATTACTAGCAGGGCCCAGTGGACGTTCCAGAAACTATACTTTTTTATTTGTGGGTGGTGAAAGGGGGTGTGGCAAACATTTTTTTACATTAAACTATCTCGTGCTCGAAAGCAATCTACTGCCAAAATTCAGCGCAATCGGCCCAGAAGTTTTTAAGTCTTAAATCTATAAAATTATTGCAGAGTACAATAATTGCGTTTTGACTCTATTGCAGTTCAGGGCTGCAGAGATATTGAACATTTTCTTTATTATTGAAATACAATTTTATGCTAAAATATTCAAAATAAATTGATTTTTAGTAACATACATATTCAATAATTACCATAAAAAAGTATTGTTAAACAAAACGCAAGTAATAACTTATCAAAATCTCTATTTGTTTGAATTCATGTTGAAGGGCCATCCCTGGAAATTTCAAAGAATGAACTCGTTTCTCTTATTTCTTCTAGTTGTTAGCTATTTGCAGCGAGCTGTCAAAAAACGCAATCTACGCAAGAAAGGTTGAAATTATATATTTATAATATATATAAATTGCGTTCTCAAACGTTACGCACGTAAACGTTGAACTCGCTCCCGTAAGCTTTCAAGTATTTCTATTATGATTGCGCCAGCGAGTAGATGGACGCAAATGAAAACGCAGTTAATGAACTTCCAGCTTTAATTGTTTTTTCTTGTTTCATAAGGGACCACACTTTCTCGATGGGATTGGCACCGGGGCTGTGAGAAGGCCAATCTAGTGTTTGCACCCCATTCTTTTGTTTTCATGCCGTACAAAGGCGACTCCGATGCTTGGGATCTTTTCCATACAATGCTTCAGCAGATTTCAGTAGACCATGTTTGTATAATTTGCACATGTACTCTGCATTCAGATTTTATGTAAAAGCTATCAATTTCCCAAAACCGTTTTCTGAAAAGCATCCGTACACATGAACTTTCAATTGGTGCTTGACTGTTCGCTGAATCAATCTTTCGCCGTTTTTTGTCCAAGCTTTCTTAAAGCGAATAAAAATAACGAAAGAGGGCTTGTCAGTAAAGATAACGTTGCTCCAGTCACGATCCAAATGTTCATAGGCCCATGTTAATCTTTTCTCAACGTGCTTTTTTGTTAACAAAGGGTTTGTGTTGGTACTCTTGTTAGAAATGTCTGATTCCAAAAGCCTTTGCCTGATTGTGAAAGTAGAAACTTCGACTCCTGTCTTAGTTTGTTTTTGTTTCGCTCATATCAAATAAATTGGATATAGCCTTATCCACCTTTTTTGAGCTCACTCGTTCTCTACCTCTGCCCTCAGCGTTGTCAACATTACCAACTTCTTTGAAGCGCTTAATCCACTTATTCACAAATGGATTTGAACATTTTGTGAATTTTACGGCGGCTTTAGCACTCATTTTTGAGCCTTCTGGATGGTGAACCAAAAATACAACTTTAAATCGATTTTAAATTTGGCACTCATTTCGAATTGTAGTGTTTAAAACAAAAGTAGGCGTTCGAATGGCAAACTTGCGAAATAGATAATATGCAATATATTAAAAATCTACCGCTAGCCGTGAGTTTTTTTAATACACTGGAAAAATATGCGAAACTCTCATTTTTCTCACATACTGTATAAGGTTGTCGCAAGGGAGAGAGCGAGTACCCATAATTGTCAAATTGAAGATCATAGAAAATCTGCAAATGCTCTCTATTTTTCCGTTTTTCTTTCGTAGTCATTCGAAAAAGTTACTGATTTTGACAATTGCGGGTACTGAGAAGAGAGTACGATCAGCCGCCCGACAACCTTATAATTCAACCATGATTTTGTTCAATACTTGGTGGCTTCCCAGTGAACCAAAACTACCGTTTTTGAATTCATTTATGAACCTTTTCGGATAGAAACGTTCATTTTCGGCACTCATAAATGAACCCTTTTTATATCATTCGTCGAAGGTCTACAGTCACCTTCATACCAAAAGTAGGGAAAAAGGACTACACGCTACCTAAATCCTTCAGACCAATCAGCCTCACATCCTTTGTTCTTAAAACAATGGAAAAGGTGATAGACAACTATCTAAGAACTGAGATTCTGGAGAAAGCGCCAATGCACCCTTGTCAGCATGCATACAGGGCGGGTAGGTCCACAGAATCCGCCCTATACCAGCTGACAAGCAACATCCAGTCAGCACTCGAGAACAAGGAAACTGTACTATGTGCCTTTCTAGACATAGAGGGAGCTTTCGACAACACATCCCACGAGGCCGTGAAAAGGTCGCTGTACAAGAAAGGGGTACACAGTATGCTTAGCGCATGGATTTGCCAAATGCTTAGCACTAGAACTGCAGAAACGAAAGTGGGAACCACCACAATAAGAATCAAAATAACCAAAGGCTGCCCCCAAGGTGGAGTTTTATCCCCACTGCTGTGGAGCCTAGTTGTGGACGAACTCTTATCGAAGCTAACCGATACTGGCATAAAATGCCAAGGCTACGCAGACGATATAGCCCTAATAGCAAGAGGCAAGTTCGAGAATACACTCTGTGACCTAATACAGAGAGGGCTGAAAGTAACAAAGGAATGGTGCACCACAGTGGGGCTTAACATCAACCCAGCAAAAACAACCATAGTACCTTTCACTAACAAGAGAAGCCTGCCAAACCTCAGAACGATGAGAATGAACGGCACTGAACTCCAGGGATGATATTTGGGGGCTTTTAGGGCTTTTTTGAGCCCTTTTTAATTGTAAAAGCCCCGAGGCCCTTTTTAGTCGTTTTAGGCCCTTTTGAAAAAATTTAACCCAAAAAAAAAAATAATCGCAATTTTTTACAAGAATAGTTTAATGGTTGATGTCTGTTGACAACATTTATGTACTATGCAATCGTTCTACAAAATTTTAAATTTGGAGGTAGAAAATGGAGGTAGGAAATATTGTCCACAGAAAAATCGCACAAAAAATAAAATTAAAGATCACTTAAACCAAAAATTCCCAAAAAAAAAAATTAAAGAAAAATGTAAAAAAATCACCCAATAAAAACGAAAATATGCCTAAAATTTTGGAAAAATTGCCTAAATCTTGCATCTTGGTATCGGAGTGCTTGACAAGAATAAGCTCTCTTGAATTTATTAAATAAATGAATATATCTGGAGAAAGAAATAAATATTATTCATTAGTAGTTATCAATAGGTATGACTATCGCGGGACGGGGACTGATTTTAACTAAAAACTTTTAATTTTAAAAACATGATGATCGAGTGATAGTAATAGTTATAACCATTTCACTAGTAGTCAATGTATACTATCACTCGAAAACAAAAAGTGAAATAGTCCTAAAAAATTAGGTGATTTTTGTATGGTAAATACAAAATACGGTTTCAAAACGAAAATTAACCGAATTTTGTATGGATAAATTTTGGGTAATTCTTATTTAAAGTCTATATTTCCTATATCCTTTTTAAATGTTCTCATTGAAATAAGTTCTGGTATATACAGCCATGATCACATAAGAAGCATACTTTTTAGTAATCTCAACTACAAATTTTGTTTGTTTTCCAAGTTATATGAAAAGATTGAGCCCTAAAGGCTCCATCGTAGTCCTGACAATGCCTTAATATACGTACAAATTAATCAATTTTGTTATCAATTCAATATCAACGCTAAGAAAATCAGGCCAGTACTACACCCTGTCTACACCCTGATGAAGTTTTGGTGGCAAATTTTAAACTTATTTCTTGGTGATTGTTTTGTCATCTTATCAGATGTAATTTGACTTAATTTTCTTCTTGCAAAATTCTTTATTCTAAAATTGTGGTCATTTATGAAACTATTTTTTGTTAAATTCAGCCATGCCTCAATATATTTTTTGACATGGGTGAATTTTTTCTACTCAATTTCGTCCCGCTTCATTGATTCGTCTTCTTACAAGTCTTAACGGAGAAGAGTCTACATTAAATTGCTCATTCATTTCTGACATTCTACGACTATTTAAAAGTGGATATAACCGATTTATATTGCTCTGCAATTTTTGCTAAAAATTTTTTTGCAGAAATACACTATATCTAAAGATTGTTTTTACCATTTTTTTAATTAAAAAAAATTTTGACACAAATAATGCGTAAAATAAAATATATATGAAATAATCACCTTAAACACTATTAAGATGGAGAGTGATTTAATTTAATCATTAAAATTAGAGCTTGCTATATTTGTGATCAACCAAGAACTTCCTTCCATGTTCGGCTTAAACGGCACAAACGAAATAAAACACGAAAAAGTTAAAGTTTTTTTGATTTCCCAAAACTGTTAATTCGAAATTTCGAACTAGAATTTTATTTTCACCCAAAATAAACTGGGCTTTGTGAGATTATTAAAAAGTGTGCTATTTGTGAGACCATGGCATGACCGTGTGACCACAAAGAAGGCCTTCAATATTGAATTGCCACTTTATAAAACTAAAAGCCCTATTAACGTCAAATTGGCCCAATTTTGGTTTGAATTCTGGCCCTTTTCCAACTAAGCCAATATCATCCCTGCTGAACTCCCTCTCAAAGCAGAAGTAAAGTACCTGGGACTTACACTAGACTCTAAACTTCTCTGGAGAAGACATGCGGAGGAAATTAAAAATAAAGCAACTCGCGCACTAATGGTATGTAAGAACCTGGCAGGGAAAAGCTGGGGCTGTAACCCTACAATTCTTCGCTGGATGTACACCATGATGGTGAGACCAATCCTCACCTACGGAGCAGTAGCATGGGCCAAAAGAACCAAGTTATCAGTAATGAGGAACATGCTTACAAAGGTACAAAGACTTGCCTGCGTATGCATTACAGGAGCTATGAAGACCTGCCCCACAGCAGCATTAGAAGTAATCCTCGACCTAACTCCTCTTCACCTCTTCATAGAGGGAGTAGCAAAGCGAACCCTGATAGGCATTGCAAAAGAGGGAACAGGATTAGGAAAAACTATCAGCAACAAAGAGAAAGAAGTTATCGCAAGGCAGATACCGTACATCGATCAACCAAGAGACGATATAGTAAAAAGGTACAACTTCGAAAAACGCTTCGAAATTAAGCTTGGTACCAAGATGGAGTGGGATAGTGAAATAATATCGCGAGTCACAAAACCACACAGTATAACATGGTACACGGACGGCTCCAAAACACTGGAAGGTATAGGTGCAGGGGTATATGGACCAAGAACCAGGCACTCGGTACCTATGGGGACAACACCCAGTATCTTCCAGGCGGAGGTCTTAGCAATACAGCTGTGCGCACAATTTAACCTGGACAGGAGTTACAAAGGTCAAGACATAATTGTGATGTCGGACAGCCAAGCAGCAATCAAAGCATTAGCATCCTGTGAAATATCATCAGAAATTACATGGGAATGCCTAACAAAACTGAATGAGCTAGGCAAGAATAACACCGTTACTATACTCTGGGTCCCAGGACATAAAGGAATTCATGGTAACGAAGAAGCTGATGAATTAGCGCGACGAGGCGCAGCCACACACTTTATAGGACCAGAACCATTCTGCGGATTGGGCACACACACTATCAAAGAAGAACTAAGAAGGGAGGAGAGACACAAAAGATCAAACCTCTGGAAAAGCCTCCCAAAGCTAAAACAATCCAAAGTGCTCCTCAAAGATTTTAACTCTCGGAGAGCAAAATTGCACATAAGCTTAGGCAAACCGAATCTAAGAATTCTTACGGGGTTTCTTACAGGACACTGTAAACTGAAATACCACCTGAAGAAATTGGGCATCGAAACCGACAGCAACTGCCGTTTCTGCGAAGAAGCGGAGGAGACTCCAATACACCTACTTACCAACTGTGACGCAGTAGCTCGCAAGCGCAAGGCAACACTGGGGAACTACGAGCTGAGTCAAGAGGAAATCTCATCCATCGAACCGAAAAATATTCTCAAATTCATCAGAGAACTAGGTCTGTATGAGATTCTGTAATCCGTCAAGAGCGGAGCATCAAGAAGGAGGTACAATAGATCTATATAGGTCGCAGTGCGCATCTCCAAACAAAACATTAACATTAACATATCATTCGTCGGACTAAAATGCCTCTCAAAAACAAACCTTATTTTGTTCGCAAATGAGTTAAAAAAAGAACCATAAATTATCCTCTTTTTTGTTCGGAAATGAGTTAAAAAAAGAACCATAAAAGTTATTTTTTGCCACTCGGAAATTAACCGTTTTTGAATCAATCGCCGGACAAAAATGCCTCTCAGAAACAAACTGTTTTTTCTTCGGAAATGAGTTCAAAACTGAACCATACAAAAGTTCTTTTGTAAAAAACCGAAACGAAATTGAACCCTTTTTGTATCAATCTTTGGACTGAATTGCCTCTCAAAAACAAACCTATTTTTGTTCAATAATGAGTTATAAAAAATAACCTTTTTGAATTATAAATTTTATTACATATATAATACATGTATAATTACATATCGATATTTTGTTAAAGAAGAAATGATTATTACTAAAATTAGAGATCATATTAATCATTGGATTAATAGGATTAATATACCTGGGATGGAATTCACGCATTGTGTTGTTCATGATATTGATGTTTCAAAGGGGAAAGGCGTGATTGTCTTCCAATTTGACAAACTTCCAAATTATATATGAAATATCAAAATAGTTAAGTTATTAATTGGGGAATTTATTTGATTACATTTTTGCATGGAATGTTTTCGTGGTTTTCATTCTATTTGGGCTTGATTTTAATTTTTGATAGAAATGTTGAAATGTTGAAATGTTGAAAATTAATTGAATTAGTTGAAATGCATACGTATAGCAGTACATCCATCTCGCACTGGTAAAAAAGTTCATATGACGTTTGTACGAAGGTTAACATTTTCATTTTAAGTTCCTTTATTTACCTGATTTTAGAATATAAAAAGTAACATTTATGATTCATTTGTGAACTCATTTATGAACAAAAAATGGTTCGTTTATGAGGAATTGTTTCCTACTGATATGATAAAAAAAATTATTCTTTTTTGAACTCATTTCAGATTGCAAAAAAGAAACATAAATGATTCATTTCCGTCATCATTTATGAACAAAAAATGGGTAATTTACAAGGAAGTCTTACCTACTGAAATGATACAAAAATGATTCATTTTCTACTCAAAATAAGTTTTTAATGAATTTCGCAAAATATGCACAATTTTTCTTTATGGGAAAAGCTTTCACGAATTTAATCTTTTATAACAAGCACTTTTAAGCGACAAACTAAAAAAGAAAAAATTAAAAAAAAAAATTCTAACCAAAAACGTTCGCAAAACTCTCACCATACTCAAAACCTTCGCTTATGGTTCAGTGGGTTATTTCTAGATGACGCTGCGACACAGAGCGCAGCTGACGCTGCGTGCGTTAAGCAAAAAAAAAAAAAAACAAAAGAGAAATCGGTTTTGGTATAGTCGAATTTCGGCCACAGGCGATACTAGTTTATATTATAACACTTACATATTAACTTATTCAATATTTTTAAATATCGTTTCAAAAATTACAATTTCGTTGAAAAAATGTTTGATAGTACAGTACAACTTCTCTAGTCCGGACACGCGCCAATCCGTGCACTCCAATAATCCGGACACTTCCATAATTCGGAGAATTTAGAATTTTTATCTCTACAATCCGGACAAATTTTTTCTTATGTAAAAAGCCAGTTAAAACTCTTATTTTACCAATTTTGTCATTCGCACACTTATTGACATACAGTATGTCAAGAATTGCATTACACATTGAAATATAAAGTGAATTTTTTAACTCACTTAGCAAAAAATTTTATATTTTGTTGATGCACATACAATTTTTGTATCAGTTATGGTTATTTACAGTATTTACTAAGTAATAATAAAAAAAAAGTACTTATATAAAGCAAAAGAATTAAAAAACATAACATAAACATAATCTACTCCCTTTTGCAAGTGTCAAGAAATGCATTACACTAATTTTTCCAATGCCTTTTTGCAGCAATTCAACACTGTACAGTACATTTCCCGTTATTTTTTCTCATCATCTCGTTGCATTGATATTTTTGTTTGATCGTTTTATATATTAGGTGCTAGATTTTAGTTTTTTTTTCATCCTTGTTTCAAGCTTGTGTGTTAAAAAAATGGTGGGTCAAAAAACATCGTCTGATGTGGTTCAGTTGATATACTATAATCGCCAATTGGGAAAAAGTGTGCAGGAGTTATCGGACATGTTTTCTAAAACAAGAAAAACTATTTATAATATTTTAAATCGAATTGAAAACGAAGGTACATTCGAACCAAAGCTAGGAGGTGGCCGTAAGCGGAAAATAACTAAACGTGGAGAGCGCGCATTGGTAAGAAAACTTGAAAAAAATCCGACTGCTTCGACGAGAATACTTGCTAGAGAACTCAAGGAAGAATGTGGTTTAATTGTTTCCCATGAAACAGTACGACAGGCCATGCTTCGCAACAAGTATTCATCAAGAGCTGCTCGTAAAAAGCCACTACTTTCTGCACAGAATATTGAAAAGCGATTCTCCTTCGCATCAATGCATATTTCTGAACCTGTAGAATATTGGGATGACGTCATATTCTGCGACGAAACGAAAATGATGCTATACTACAATGATGGACCGACTAGAGTGTGGCGAAATCCGTTGACAGCATTAGAAAATCGCAACATCATTCCAACAGTAAAATTCGGAAAATTGTCTGTTATGATTTGGGGATGCATATCCAGCAGAGGAGTGGGAGACTTAGCATTTATCGAAAATACAATGGATGCCCAACAATATTTAGGGATCTTAAGAGCCCATTTGACCAGCAGTGCTGAAAAATTTGGTTTGATGAGCGGTAACAAACCAAATTTAAAATTTTACCAAGACAACGATCCGAAACATAAGGCGAATATAGTACGGATGTGGCTGCTATATAACTGCCGAAAAGTTATGGAAACACCAGCCCAAAGTCCGGATCTAAATCCCATAGAAAATGTGTGGGCCCTTTTAAAAAAGCAGGTGGCCAAAAGGCATCCAAAAAACAAACCAGCGCTTAAAACTGCAATACTTGAAGAATGGCAAAAAATACCAAGTAATTATGATATGAAAAAGTTGGTAAATTCAATGAAAAAACGGCTACAACATGTGATTGACGCCAGAGGTGGCCACACTAAATATTACATATCCCAAACCTTAAGTTTTAGTTGCTAAAGCCCTTTTTTTAAATTTTGTGTAATGCATTTCTTGACACTTGCAAAAGGGAGTAGATTATGTTTATGTTATGTTTTTTAATTCTTTTGCTTTATATTAGTACTTTTATTATTACTTAGTAAATACTGTAAATAACCATAACTGATAAAAAAATTGTATGTGCATTAACAAAAAATAAAATTTTTTGCTAAGTGAGTTAAAAAATTCATTTTATATTTTAATGTGTAATGCAATTCTTGACATACTGTACGTACATGCATTGTCTGCTGTACAACGATTGTAGAAATTTATTAGTCTTGTCACTACTTCAGTTAAATTAGGTTCTTTTTTGTAAACGAAAACTTGTGTACATATTGTAATTATTACATTTCGTGGCTATTAACGCAAAAATCAAGTGATATGTTTTCAAATACTAAACGCAAACACAAAACATTACTTTTAAAAGAAAAATGTGATATATTAAAAAGTCTTGATTTAGGTAAAACTATTAGGCAGGCTGCTGAAAAATTTAAAGTTCCCAAATAAAAGATTTTGGATATTAAAAAGAATAAAAAGAAGATAAATGAATTTGTTTCGACTACGTATCATGAACCAGGTAACATTTGAATAATAGCAATATTTTAAACCATTTTAATAAAATTAAAGTTCGTTTTAGGAAATAGAAAAGTGATGAAAAAATCAGAAAATCCAATAGTAGAAGAAACCCTGTACACATGGTGTACACATGGTTTGTACAACAAAAGAACAATCATATCCCTATTTCATCAGAAGTTTTAAAAGCAAAGGCTAAATTATTTTATTTACGGATAACTGGAAACGACGATTTTTCGGCCAGTACGGGGTGGTTAGATAAATTTAAGTTACGGTATAGGATTCGCCATCTAAAAATTTGTGTTGAAAAAGTTTCCAGTGATATAAACGCCGTAGAGTCTTTTAAAAAAAAGTTTGCCGGTATTGTCGCTGAAATGAATTTGAGTGAGGAAGAAGTTTACAATGCAGATGAATCTGCTGCTTTCTGGAGAGTATTACCTGGTAAGACATGGGTGCATGCAAATGAAAATCAGCCCCAGGAAGAAAAATTTCCAAGGATCGTGTTATATTTATGCCGTGCTCGAATGCTGCAGGGACACATAAATTGCCTCTTTTGGTAATTGGTAAATCTGTTAATCCAAGAGCTTTCAATGCTAAAATACCAGTGCTATATAAAGCAACCAAAAAGGGATGGATGTCAACGGAATAGACCATTGAAGGCATTATTAATATTGGACAATGCTCCTTCCCATCCTACAGTGGAAGTAATTAATTTTAACCCAAACTTCAAAGTGCTTTTTTTACCACCAAATTGTGCGCCAATTTTACAGCCTATGGACCAAAATTTAATGCAAAATATAAAAGTTGATTACAGAAAACAACTATTGCGCCATATTTTATCAGAAAACAAGGACAATTTGGAGCAAGTTTTAAGAGTTTATTCTGAAGAATGCTGTTAACTTGTTGGACAGAGCTTGGCAAAACATAAGTGAAAAAAAATATGCAATGGCCATTATGGTCTGCATTATGGCCAGAGCTTGCATCGCACTGGGACGATGAAGACGAGATACCGCTTCAAGATTTACGCCTTGAACTGCAGTCCGGTTCCATTAATGCTGATTTAAAATCGATTCAAAACATGATCCATTCTATTAATCTCAATAACGACGTCACTGAAGAGGATATAAATGATTGGGCAACTGGTGTATATGAATTTGCATTGGACTTCTCCGATGAAGAAATAATGCAGCACGCTAGTACAACTGAATTGTCATTGCCTCTTGTAGCCTCTGAAGAAGACGTAGAAGCGATACATGTAAAAACGAAGATCTCTCATGCAGATGCTAAGAATCATTTGCAGTTTTCATTCAGTGGGCTGAGGAGAATGATTTGGATATGCAAGACATTTTATTATTGAAGAGGCTAGAAGAAAAAGCACGAACAAACTACCTCAACAATATAGTCCAACCCAAAATAAGTTCATTTTTTAATTTATAGTATGTATTTATACATTGTATAGTATGCATAAACTGGTATTTATACATAAATATACCTACATATTAATAAATATATGTAAAATTAAAGAAACACTGTTTCTTTTATTGCATCAATATTGTTTGAAAATGTTTACTTCCATAGTCCGGACAACCTCGCTAATCCGGACGAGCCTAAAACTATATGTGTCCGGATTATCGAAGTTGTACTGTATTGCAAAATACTTTGAATTAGTGGCGTCCAAAAATGTTATGAAATTGGCAAATATTTTTAATGTAATGATTTTTATATGAAAAGCATACATTCTTAAAAGACATTTTACCTAATTTTGTTGAAATTTAAGGAGATTTTTAAATAAGGATTGTGAAAAAACGGTTAGAGATTTTTTTTTTATTTTGCATAAGTATTAAAAATAACAAAAACATTTTTTGTTTTTTTTTTCGTGACATCACTTCCGCGTCACACGTGCGTAAATGAAGCAGCAAAAAAAAAAAAAATATGGTGTACAGGATATCTGAAGTTTGGCTTACCTGAAAAAAAAAATTTGGTGAGAATTTAAACCTAATATGAGGGTCTTTTAAAAAAAAATAATTAGAAAAAATGGATACGCAAAGTCAAAATTCAAATAAGGCCTAAAATTTTTGGACCTTAAAAAAAAAGAACTCAAATTCAGACCCTCACAAATATATTTTTTTAATTACTCACTAATTTTTGAAGTAAATCGTAACCTTGGAATCGTTATTACGCAATCTTGCACCTAGTTTTCAAGCATTAAAGTAAGAAAACTGCCAAGAAACATAAAAGTTACTTTTTGTTTAATTGAAAATAAAGCTTTATTCTTATTAGAAAACAGTTTTGCTAAAGTTTTAATAGTTTTATATTTAGATTGTGCAAATAAAAGGATTTCGGACTTATGACCCTTCAACTGAAATGTCTTTAACCCCTTATCCTTTAACCATTTTTCGCTTAAAATTCAAGTTGTGCCTGTTTAACTGATAAAAATTGCTTGAATTTTTAAAAATACCCATTCGTCAACTGATTAACAAGCAATCAAATAAAAAAATACATAATAAACATTATTAAAAATGTTTTTTACTAAAATGTATTTTAAAATAAATTAATTTTAAATTTTTAGCATAGTACAAAAATTGCTCAGTACATTAAAAAAATATAATGTACTCGTTTCAAAGTTTTTAGTATTTAGTTTTTAAATATTAGTTAAGTTTTTGTAGAAAGACTCATAGCAGTTTTTAGGAATGTGGTTTTTATTTGCCACATCTTTAAGGCCCTTTTTTCTTTACTTCTAATAGCGGTAGTCTTTCGGAATATACCGAGCATAGTTTTCAATTTTTAAGGATATTATTGATAAGTAGTAAAAAATTAGCATATTTTCTTTTGCGTCAGAGGTTGAAT
Source organism: Coremacera marginata (assembly GCA_914767935.1). Taxonomy (NCBI): domain Eukaryota; kingdom Metazoa; phylum Arthropoda; class Insecta; order Diptera; family Sciomyzidae; genus Coremacera; species Coremacera marginata. Next base: position 79,749,919 of record OU612043.1, read on the forward strand.
AGTAACATAAAAATAAACTTTTGATTAGTTTGAATATATACGAGTACTACTTACTTGATGCAACTTCAAGGCTTAGAAGGCTTCAAGTTGCTCTTTCTTAAACATACTCTTTGATAGTTGGTATCTTTATCTCTTTAAGTTACGAGTTCAAATCGCTGCTGCAATAATATTTGAATAAAAATGAATATATAATAATAAAAATTAAATTTTTGTTATAATTATAATCTTGTTATTATTTAATTAATCTATATATATATAAAATTGTAAAAAAAAAAATCTGTACATTAAATATTTTTTTGAAATTCTTTTTGCGATGGACATTTTGAACGACGCTGAGTTCGAAAATCGCATTTTTAAAATTTTTGTCTGTCTGTCTGTCTGTCTGTCTGTCTGTTAAAGCATCACGCGAAAACCACTGGATGGATTTAAATGAAACTTGGAATCTAGGTTCCTTATATACCCGGTCATAACATAGGCTACTTTTTATCCAGTAAAAAAGGTTGGACCCGGTAGGGGGCGCTGCGATCGAAATCCAGGCATTCGTTTTTTCAGCTTACCTCCGAAACCGTTCCACCGATTTGCATGAAAATTTGTATCGAGAAGTTCTCGGACACGCTGAGTTTTTTGACTTATCAACACCTTTCTATCTCAAACACTAGAGGGCGCTGTAGTACAAATATTTTGAAAAACCTCGAAAAACTCCTAAACCGTGCATCCGATTTACATGAAAATTGGAATCCAGGGGTTTTCTGATACGGTGAGTGTTTTAGACTTAACTTTGTTGTGCTATCTGGAACACCAGAGGGCGCTGTAGTACTAATATTTTAAAAAACGTTGAAAAACTCCTAAGCCGCTTTCCCGATTTACATGAAAATTGGTAGGTATATAGAGGTTTTGGGATACGGTGAGTTTTCATGACTTATAAACTGGGTTTTATCTTGAACACCAGAGGGAGCTGTAGTACAAATATTTTAAAAAACGTCGAAAAAGTCCAAAACCGTTCATCCGATTTGCATGAAAATTTGTATGTTGAGGATCTCGAACACGCTGAGTTTTTTTGACTTATCTACTCTATTCTATCTCGAACACCAGGGGTCGCTGTAGTACAAATATTTTGAAAAACCTCAAAAATCTCCTAAGCCGTGCATCCGAATTGCATGAAAATTGGAATATAGGGGTTTTCTGATACGGTGAGTGTTTTGGACTTATCTTTTTTGTCATATCTTGAACAACAGAGGGCGCTTTACTCCAAATATTAGGAAAATCGTGAAAAACTCCAAAACTGTTCATCCGATTTGGATGAAAATTTGTAAATAGCGATTTTCGAGTAAGGCAAGGGTTCTGGTGCTCTATTTTTTTGCTCTTTCTCGAAACTAGAGGGCGCTGTTGTCCAATTTGTACGTGTGTATGTTATTAAACTGTTCCTTAACGGCTGCACTGATTTTGACGAAATTTTTTGTGTGTGTTGAGTGGATCCCTGGATGGTTCAGATTCATAATTGGACCCGGCAGGTGGCGCTACGATCGTGTTTAATTCATTTTGTTTTTATAGCTTATCTCCGAAACCGTTCATCCGATTTGCATGAAAATTTCTACGCTGTTTTGGACTTATCTTTTTTGTACTGTATCGAACATCAGAGGGCGCTATAGTACAAATCTTTTAACAAATCGTGAAAAAGTAGAAAGCCGCTCACCCGATTTGGATGAAAAATTTTACTAAAGGATTTTCGTGTACGGTCACTGTTTTGGCGTTATCTCTTTTGCTCTGTCTCGAAAAGTAGTGTGCGCTATTGTATAATTTGTACGTGTGTGTGTTATTAAACTGTTCCTAAGCGGCTGCACCGATTTTGATTAAATTTTTTGTGTGTGTTTAAATGGATATCTGGATGGTTCAGATTCGCAATTGGACCCGGTAGATGGCGCTGCGATCGGGTTCCACGAAACCATTCATCCGATTAACATGGAAATTTGTATTTAGGGGGTTTCGGGTACGGTAGTTTTTATGGCTTATCTATTTTGTTCTATATTGAACACCAGAGGGCACTACAGTACAAATGTTTTAAAAATCTCGAAAAACTCCTAGCTGTACATCCGCTTTGCGTGGAAATTTTTACATACGAGTTTTCGGATACGGTGGGTATCTCGGATTTTTTTTCTGCGCTATCTTAAGCATCAGATGGTGCTGTACTACAAATCACTTAAGAAATCGTGAAACACTCAAAACCGCTTTAGATAAAATCCGATTTAGATAAAAATTTATATATCGGATATATAGGATTTGATTATCGAGTATGGAAAGGGCTTTGGCGTTATTTTTTATTCTATCTCGAAAACCAGAGGGCGCTGTTGTACAAATACCGCAAAAAACTCCAAACAATTTATCCGATAAGCATGGTTTTTATAAGTGGTTTTCGGGTGCGGTGAGTCTTTTGGCGCTTTGTATTTTGTTATATCTTGAACACCAGAGGGCGCTGTACTACAAAAGACGGTAAGACGCTGCAAAGCGGAATGGGTGATATATATCTTATTTTTTCTATATGTGTATTTTTATCCAAACTTCTTTTCGCATATCAGGACAGCTGATGCCGAATTCTGTGGTATTTTAGGACGCATCAAAATATGCGCAAGTTAGTTGCGTCCTAAGTTGGAGTTGTTTTGACATTGAAATATATATTCAATGCTTATTTAATTTTTGTCCAGTTTCCTCGCGAATTGCCAAAAATTCGTATTTGCTGATTTTTTAAAAGAAATGTTCAATCTATGGAATACAATATAAAACTTGAAAATATATTTTTGCAAGCGGTCGGCGTCACGCACACACAAATCACGATTTCCCCAACGTTTTCTCATAATTTTCAGATGTTGAAGCTACATTTTATTCATTTTGCCGAAGTTACCGGTTTGAAAGATTTACACAAAATTCCTTCTAAAATTTGTGAAAAGTATTTTTTAAATTTACGAATGAGTTCGAAAATTATTTATATTAACTCCCGAGTTAAGCCGGGTATTCAGCTAGTATATAATAATAAAAATTAAATTCTTGTAAACAAAACTGAATTAAAATTTCATTTTATAGATCGAAAAACCATGTCCAAATATATGCGAAAACATCAAAATTTTTATTTGGTCAAATAGCATCTAGGACAAAAAAGTTATCACGTGACAGAATAATTCCAGTACAATTAAAATGTTATTTGTTTTTGCTTTTATTTTTGATTAAACTAAGCATATAAGCATTATCACAGTTATTTCAACAAAATAATGCTAAGAATTAATATTAAGAAACTTATAAGCTTGGAAAAGCGTGACTTCGATGTAATATAAAAATGAAGTTACTACAGCTGCTATTTTATTATATCATTTATTTTATCTGCCCAAAATGGTATATTTGAGAAGGGGAGAATTCCAAAGAATGTTAACAATAATTATTTTGTGTGTTTATTTAGTGATTTAATTCAGTGTTTGAAATTGCTTGACTATTTTCAATGCATATGTGATTGCTTTGCTATGACTATGAAAAAGGAATCAGCGAAAGTAAGAAGCAAATGCAAAAAAGAAATAAAAGATCATTTTGCTTCAGTTAATTGCGCAGAAAGTTGTGCTTACGAAGTTAGCCGAATGAAATGCTTCGAAACTAATTTTAGCAACTGCCAGCAACTAGCTGTTTCTTTCGTTTTCTTTGCTTTGACTTAAGTTTTTTGTCGCTCTAGTTCTTGCAGACGAAAGAAATAGTTAATGCAGAGTTTGAAAATTGCTGCTGTGCTTGCTGCTTCAGTCATTCAGTTTTTTTAAGCTTAAGCCATCTAAGCGTTTATCGATGTTGCGTTTGTACTGAAGAGAAACAGCTCTACAACAACTGAAATACAAGAGTGATGTAAGCAACGATTGTTGTTTTTTGCGTGTTTTTTGTTGATACATACTAATTTTTTATTTTGATACAAATTCAACGAATGTTGTTGGTTCGTTGTTGTATTTGCTGAATGATGACAGGACGAGATTTCAGGAATAGGTTGCCCAATTTTAAAGCATTTTTAACTGAAAAATTTTTCGCGGCTAAAATGATGTAATACGAGTAGTAATAGTAAGTTAAAATAACTCTTAAGTTACTTAGAGTAGATAAGGAAATTGTTAACATACTATTTCTTTATGTATCTACTTATAGAAACCAGGTGCAGTAAAAAAAAAAAAATTAAAAGAATCTATTCAAATAAAGAATAAAATAAATTAAAAAAAAGATAATTATGAATATAGAAATGTGTTATTAAAAACAAATACTTGGAAAAATTAAGAATTTCTTAACCGAGTTCGTCGTCTTCGGACAACGGCAAAGTTTTTGCCAAAACTAGTTTAAGTGATGAAAAGACACATTAAAATTAATATCTTAATGAATAGTTAGGTTATGTTAGGTTAATAAAAGGTTTATGGCATGGACCGAAAATAACATGCTGTTTTAAAAATTTAAAGGATTTTTAGGAATTTTAAATTGCAAATGGAGATGGATTTAAAGTTTACCTTGTTTCATTCACTCATGAAATATTTAAAATTTTTTTATTTTTCATGTTTTATTATAGAGCTCATAAGATAACTTTAATTTTTCAGTTCTATTTTTTTCCTCACAAAATTGCTTTCATTTAAAAAATTCAGTTGAACTAAATGAATATACGTCCCTAGAACGTACCTATTTACTTCCGCTTATATTATGATGATGAGTAACCAAGAGTGAGGATCTTCTAAATCTAGAATATATCTATTAAATACACTGAGGGAAATATGTTTTAAAATTAAATAAAATTGTGTTCATATTAAACGAATATGTTTTTGAAATAGAGCTTTAAACAATTTCATTTAAGTTAAGCACAAATGTTTGTAAAAAAAATCTAAAACAAAAGCTTTTATTTTCAAAACTATGTTTTTAAATACACTTTTAATTAAAGAAAACATTTTCAGTTTAAAAACATTTAAATTAAAAATGAAATTTAAAACAAAAATTTTTATATTGAAACAAATATTTTTAACTCCCATTTTTTCGATGCCATATTTAATTGTTTCGTGTTTTTGACGTCAGATTCGTGTTCAGCGACCCCTGGGACCCCTCGAATACAAAATGTAAAGTCCATTCGATGAAGTTTGTTTGTTTTATTGCGGCTTAAAATATTGAAATATTTATATATTTTAATAATAAACTAGTTTTTATTTCATCTAACCTTTTAATTTTGTAAGTCCAATTAAAAAATATTTTCAAACAATCAAATGTTTTTTCTCAGCTTGTTCTCAATTGTCTGCTCAATAATTCCACTACACATAATTTTTTAATTCAATCTCAGATTGCGACGTATTTTTTGTTATAAAAAAGAAGTAATAAGAGAAAATTATAAAAAAAAAAAAAATGGCTTTATATGAGAATGAGAATATGAAATGAGAATTATACAAATGAAATTTAAACACGCTTGTTTTAAATTTTGTTTTGCAGAAACTCAAACGCGCTTAATTTATATTTTAAAATTTTTTGTTTAATTTTATGTCACTACAAATGTCACTTGTAGGCAGTTGTGTTTTAATAAACCATTTAAACATATAATTTATTTTAATAAACCATTTTCAAGTTTTATATTGTATTCGATAGATTGGACATTTCTTTTAAAAAATCAGCAAAAACGAATTTTTGGCAATTCGCGAGGAAACTGGACAAAAATTAAATAAGCATTAAAAATATAAATTTCAATGTCAAAACAACTCGAACTTAGGACGCAACTAACTTGCGCATATTTTGATGCGTCCTAAAATACCAGAGAATTCGGCATCAGCTGTCCTGATATGCGAAAAAAAGCAGTTTGGATATAAATACACATAAAGAAAAAATAAGATATTTATCACCCATTGCGCTTTGCTGCGTCTTACCGTCTTTTGAAGTACAGCGCCAAATACAAAGCGCCAAAAGACTCACCGCACCCGAAAACCTCTTATAAAAATCATACTTATCGGATGATTTGTTATGAGTTTTCTGCGGTATTTGTACAACAGCACCCTCTGGATTTCGAGATAGAATAAAAAATAACGCCAAAGCCCTTTCCACACTCGATAATCAAATCCTATATATCCGATATACAAATTTTTATCTAAATCAGATGAGCGGTTTTTGTGTGTTTCACAATTTCTTAAGTCATTTGCACTACAGCTCTATCTGGTGTTAAAGATAGCGCAGAAAAAAAGTCCAAGATGTCCACCGTATCCGAAAACTCCAATGTAAAAATTTTCACGCAAATCGAATGTACAGCTAGGAGTTTTTTGAGATTTTTAAAACATTTGTATTGCAGTGTCCTCTGGTGTTCAATATAGAACAAAATAGATAACCCATAAAAACTACCGTGCCCGAAAACCCCTAAATACAAATTTTCATGTAAATCGGATGAATAGTTTCGGAGATAAGCTATAATAACAAACTTCATGGAACCCGATCGCAGCGCCACCTACCGGGTCCAATTGCGAATCTGAACCAACCAGGGATCCATTTAAACACACACAAAAAATTTTATGAAAATCGGTGCAGGCGTTTAGGAACAGTTTAATAACACACACACATACAAATTATACAATAGCGCTCAATTTTTCGACACAGAGCAAAAGATATAACGCCAAAACAGTTGCCGTACACGAAAATCCTTTAATAAAATTTTCATCCAAATCGGATGAGTGGCTTTCTACTTTTTCACGATTCCTTTAAATATTTGTACACAGCGCCCTCTGGTGTTCAAGATAGAACAGAGTAGATAAGTCATAAAAACTCACCATATCCGTAAACCTCTATATACAAATTTTCATGCAAATCGGATGAACGGTTTAGGAGATAATCTATAAAAACAAAATGAATTAAACACGATCGCAGCGCCACCTACCGGGTTCAATTGTGAATCTGAACCATCTAGGGATCCACTCAAACACACACAAAAAATTTCATCAAAATCAGTGCAGCCATTAAGGAACAGTTTAATAACATACACACGTACAAATTAGACAACAGCGTCCTCTAGTTTCGAGCAAAAAAGATAGCACCAGTACCCTTGCCGTACTCGAAAATCACTATTTAAAAAATTTCATCCAAATCGGATGAGCAGTTTTGGAGTTTTTCACGATTTCCTAATATTTGTACTAAAGCGCCCTCTGGTTTTCAAGATAGCACAAAAAAAGTAAACGCAAAACACTCACCGTATCAGAAAACATCTATTTTTAAAATTTTTATGCAATTCGGATGCACGACTTAGGAGTTCTCCGAGGTTTTTCAAAATATTTGTGCTACAGCACCCTCTGGTGTTCGAAAGAGGAAAGAGTAGATAAGTCAACAAAACTCAGCGTGTCCGAGAACCTCAACATACAAAATTTCATGCAAATCGGATGAACGGTTTTGGAATTTTTCGACGTTTTTTAAAATATTTGTACTACAGCGCCCTCTGGTGTTCAGGATAAAACCTGGTTTATAAGTCATAAAAACTCACCGTTTCCGAAAACCTCTGTATACCAACTTTCATGCAAATGGTATAAGCGACTTGGGAGTTTTTTGACGTTTTTAAAGTATTTGTACTATAGCGCCCTCTAGTGTCCAAGATAGAACAGAGTAGACAATTCATGAAAATTTACCGTATCCGAAAACCTTCATATACAAATTGTTATGTAAAACGGATGCACGGTTTAGGAGTTTTGTGAGGTTTTTCAAAATACTTGTACTACAGCGCCCTCTGGTGTTCGAGATAGAACAGAGTAGATAAGTCATAAAAGCTCACCATATCCTAAAATCCCTATATACAAATTTTCATGCAAATCGTATGTACGGTTTCGGAGATAAACTATAAAAACAAAATGCCTTAAACACGATCGCATCGCAGCGCCACCTACCGGGTCCAATTGTGAATCTTAACCCTCCAGGGATCCACTCAAACACACACAAAAAATTTCGTCAATATCAGTGCAGCCGTTAACAAACAGTTTAATAATATTCACACTTACAAATTGGACAACAGCGCCCTCTAGTTTCGAGAAAGAGCAAAAAAGATAGCACCAGAACCCTTGCCGTACTCGAAATCGCTATTTACAAATTTTCATCCAAATCGGATAAGCAGTTTTGGGGTTTTTTAAAATTTCAGAAACCCTATTTCCCAATTTTCATCAATTCGTATGCACGGCTTAGGAGTTTTTCGAGGTTTTTCAAAATATTTGTACTACAGCGCCCTCTGGTGTTCGAGAGAGAATATAGTAGATAAGTCAAAAAAAAACTCAGCGTGTCGAGAACCTCTACATACAAAATTTCATGCAAATCGGATGAGCGGCTTTGGACTTTTTCGACTTTTTTAAAATTTTTGTACTACAGCGCCCTCTTGTGTTCAAGATAGAACCTAGTTTATAAATCATAAAAACTTACCGTTTCCGAAAACCTCTATATACCAACTTTCATGCAAATCGTATGACCGACTTGGGAGTTTTTTGAGGTTTTTGAAAATATTTGTACTACAGCGCCCTCTGGTGTTCAAGATAGTATAGAGTCGATAAGTCTTGAAAACTCACCGTATCCGAAAACCTCTATATACCAATTTTCATGTAAATCGAATAAATGGCTTAGGAGTTTTACGACGTTTTTTAAAAAATTTGTACTACAGCGCCCTCTGGTGTTCAAGATAGCACAAAAAACATAAGTCCAAAACAGTCACTGTATCATAAAACCCCTATATTCCAATTTTCATGCAAATCGGATAAACGGCTTAGGAGTTTGTCGAGGTTTTTCAAAATATTTGTACTACAACGCCCTCTGGTGTTCGAGATGGAAGAGAGTAGATAAGTCAAAAAAACTCAGCGTATCCGAAAACCTTTTCATACAGATTTTCATGCAAATCGGATGAACAGTTTCGGAGATAAGCTGAAAAAACGAATGCCTGGAATTCGATCGCAGCGCCCCCTACCGGGTCCAACCTTTTTTACTGGATAAAAAGTAGCCTATGTTATGACCGGGTATATAAGGAACCTAGATCCCAAGTTTCATTTAAAGCCATCCAGTGGTTTTCGCGTGATGCTTTAACAGACAGACAGACAGACAGACAGACAGACAGACAGACAGACAAAAATTTTAAAAATGCGATTTTCGGGCTCAGCGTCATTCAAAACGACCATCGCAAAAGGAATTTCAAAAAAATATTTCATGTACAGATTTTTTTTTTTTACAATTTTATATATATAAAGATAGATGGGCGGTAAAAGGAGGTGTAGCAACATTTTTCCTGAATCATCTTCTACTGAAGGAAATTTACTGTCAAAATTTCAGCAGAATCGGCCTAGTAGTTTTGGTGATACAGCATTTTTATTGATTTGTGAGCAGTAAAAGGGCGGTAAAAAAAAACAATGTTATAATGTTTCATTGTCAGCGAACTTACATATGTTTGCTAAATTTCAGCTTAATCAGTTACCAACAAGTCTTCGATAAATGGTTTGCAAATTTTGACGGACGTTCAAACACGAACGAACGAAGCAATTTAAATAAAAGCTTATACAAACTAACTGACTGAAGCAGCAAGCTTTTTAGATTATCAATTACAAGAACTAGAGCGACAAAAAAGTCATGTCAAAGCAAAGGAAACGAAAACAACAGCTAATTGCTGTAAGTTGCTGAAATTCAATTTGAAGCAGTTCATTCGGCTAACTTCGTAAGCACAACCTTCTGCGCAGTTAGCCGAAGCAAAATGATATTTTATTTGTTGTTCGTATTATCGCTCTGCTTTTGCATTGCTGCTTATGCCGTGTTGAGTAAGTATTTGCAAACGAAGTTTTCTATTTTGCTGAAAAATATGTAAGTAAAGCACAAATTTGTGTGCTGTTGCTATTTTGAAGTCAGCAATTCAAACACTGATTTAATTACGTTTTAAACAATAACGTCTTCGAATTATTTGTTTCGTATAATTTAAAAGTCGTTTAAAACTGCGGGCAACCTAGCTCAAAAACTACCTGACCGTTCCTTACAATATTTGGAAGGACATTTTTTAATAACATTTTAACCAATCTGAATGAAACTCGGTTAACTTCTTCTACAAGCCAGTTTTGTTACTCTTCTGTTTTCTTCCTATTCGTAGTGAAAAATTTCGCTGTATAAAAGTCGAGACCGTTCATGGTATCTCCATGACGACATCCAATCACCCAGCGGCAAATAGGCAATACACTTCATCGATGAAAGGCAATACACTCGTAGACGGTAATGTGCACATGTTCGTATCCACTTTCAACTTACTTTTAGAATACAATGGCCGCTTTGTAGGCAGACTGGCTACATTTTCGATTACAAAATATGCCAACGGTTAGTCAAGCTTTCTAGTCAAGCACAGAGGCTACATTTTTGATTACAAAGTATGCAAACAAGTAGTCAAGCTTCCTTCTCCCATACAGAACGTTTAAATTCATATATGAATAACATAAACCAAGTGTACTGCCTTTCATATATGAAATATTGGAGTACTCCGTAAATTTGCCGCTGGGTATTTGCATATATAAATTCTAAGAGAAATAATTTCACATCACTTTACCTTTCTTATCGTTTATTCCATCAATTATGGTAGTTAGATTCCTTCAATGGAACCTAAATGGATACTATAATAACTACGATGAGCTTCAACTAATTATCAGTAACAGTAACAAAAACTCACCATCTTTCCTATCCACATCTCATGCAATGGCAACTCACCCACACATTTTTCTACTCATTCCACTCTTACTAACATCGATCTTTCGATTTGTTCACCACCCCTTAATTTAAATTTCTCTCGGTCTGTAGATGAACACCTTCATGGAAGTGATCACTTCCCAAATCTTTATCGAACTTTTCCCTCATAATAGTAATACCCAGATATCAAAGCCAATTAGGTATAAAATACATTTAGCCAATTGGAGCAAGAACTAGCTGCTAAAAAAATTGACATCAACCGTCTTCAAAAACTAAATATTAACCAATATGCATCGCTTCTCCAAAAATACATTATAAGCTCTGCGAATGATGCTATTCTGAGAACATCTAACAAAACTCACAAAAGGCAACTTTGTTGGTGGAATAATTTTTTAGTTTCACTTCAAAAAGAAAAACAAGCATGCTGGAAAATGTTTAAAAGATATCCGAAAACAATAAATTTATTAAATTTTAAAGAAGTCAATGCCTTATTCAAAAATAAAGACAAATAAAGACATCTAAAAGAAACTCTTTCATTAAATACACAAGAGATATAAGCCTCTACTCCTTCTAAGCTGGGATTAAGTTCATTCGAATCGTTCAGCTCGAATCTTATTGAAATACTTTGAAAGGAAAAACTCCAGGACACGATAAAATATCATACCCTATATTAAAAAACTTGCCTAATAGTGAAAAAAACTTACACTGCGACATTTACAACAGAATTCTTTCTACAAGTGCTTTACCATAACAGTGGAAAATGGCCACCAATGTACCAATCCCAAAACCAAACAAAGCTAAAAACAGCTTATCTAGCTATCGACCTATATCCTTGCCTTAGTAAAGTTTTAGAAAAAATAGTAGCTAAAAGACAATTGGTTTCTAACGGAACGAAAACTGCTCTCATTTAAGCAAACAGCCTATAAAGCTGGAAAAAGCACTATGGATTCTCTAAATATCTTCAAAGAACCATCTTTCTGTTTTGTCAATAGATGCTGAAAGGGCTTTTGACAGAATTGGCTTACATTCGATTATAGATACATAGACTTCTGCGTTGGAAATTGGGAAGTAAAATCGTAATGTTAAAAATTTCCTTTCAAATAGAAAAATGCAGTTAAGGGTTAACCATAACTATTCCCATATTTTCCACTAGATAATGGTTTCCCACAAGGACCCCCCTTGTGGGTTATCTTATTCCTAATTTCCTTTGACAGTCTTAGTAAACTAATCGATGAACAAAGGTTTTTTAAACACACCGTCTATGCAGATCATTTGTATATATATCGTCAATTCAAGGATTCTTCCTCGTTTATCGGTACAACAATTGAACTGTTTTCAATTCTCTCAAACTGGGGTAACTATAGTGGACACAAAATATCTTAGAAAAAACAAAACACCTAAAAATCTGTAAAAAAATAAGTTGTAATAACCCTGTAGGAAAATCAACTAATTTAAAAGTAGTTGATAAAGTAGTTTTTTGTCAACCATAACTAGTTGAAATTCTGACTTTTTCCCATAGAACGAACTAACTTATTTTGTATGGTGATGTCCGCTAAATAAGTCAATTGACTTTCGTCTGCATATATTTTCAACTACTTGTTAAATTAGTTATATTTATATAATTTTTTAATGACTTAAAAACAACCAATTGAAAAGTATTACTGATGGCCTAAAGTTAATAATATTTGATGAAATAACATGGTTAAATATATATAAGCTTGTAATCTAATAAAAATTTGCAATTAAAACATGTCAAAATCATAGTAGTTGCCGCCTTAATATAATCAAAGTAGTTCATATATTGGTTTATTTTAAACTAGTTTTTTAATTAGTTGTTTTTAAAAACAAGTTAGTTCGTTCCTATAGGGAATATTAACATTAATTTTAACAATACAAACATAACTAATGTTTCTATGTCTCTAAAAATATTAGGATTAGTATTCAACAACAAGCATCTGTGGAATCATCATATAGATTTATTGTGTAAATCATTAAACAGTAGATTAATTATAATTAAATGCCTAAGCAGCATTAAACTAGAATGTAACACCAATTCACTAATCGACATAGCACGTTCCATCATTCTCTCAAAAATCGATTACGGCCTACCTATATTTGGCGCAACTATGAAAAGAAACAAAAAATCAAAAGCCTTTATCATGCTGCTGTTCGTCTCGCAATGGGTGCGTTTCGATCTACACCCATCCTAAACATACAAGCCGAATCCGGGCTACCAGAAATTGAAAACCGTTACACTCAATTAACAAGAAGAATAATTTTTAAAATAATCCACTCAGAGAGCTTTCAAATAAATTAAGTGGTTAAAAAACTATTAAAACGAAAACGCACTCCTAAAAAGAAATCAGCATTGTACAGAGCTATAGATTTTGCAGACAACAACAACTAAACATTGCATTGGCTCAAAACACTAATCGAGCTCCACCTTGGCACCTCCGTTTCTCAAGCATTATATTGGAACTCAACAATTTTTTAAAAAAATTAAACTAATTCTGAAACGTTTATTCAAATGTCCTCAGAAATACGTAACCAATACAGTGACTGGAAAATGTTATACACTGATGGGTCTAAAACACTCACATCAACGGCTTTCAACATTGTTAATGAAAGTAACAACATTTTGCAACTCGGATCCTTACCATAATACTCTTCAATTTTCACTGCCGAATCTAAAGCCATTTTTTATGCGTCCAATTTTGCTAAAAAATAACAAAAAAAAAATTCATCATATGCACAGATTCCTTATTAGTCATTCATGCCGTCAATAACCTACAAAATAACAACTTAACCATATCGCAAATAGACGATATTCTTATAAAAAGGTCTGGTATAAAACTTCTATGGTTACAAGGACATAAAGGTATTACGGGGAACACACCGGCGCCAAGCTTGCAACAAAATCAACACTCATCACTATCTCCTCAGAAAACAAAAGTGACATTGGTAAAGCTGTAGACAATATCTTCTCAGAATAGAGCAAATTCAAATGGGAACACTATTCGCATTACTACAAGACCATCAATCCAAATCAGTTAACACCATCGTATCAATATACCATTAGCCGGAAAAAAACAATAGTCTACTCCTGCTTAAGATTGGGAAACACTAGGTTAACATACCAACACTACTTTACACGTGAAACAGCACCACCTTGTCGTTTTTGTCACACAGACCATTGGTCATTTGATATACGAATGACCCGAAGTAGAAAACATGAGATCTAGATATAACATACCACCAATTCATCTACTCCTTACAAAAGTTTCATCAACTAACATCAATAGTTTAATATACTTTTTACTAAAGCTAAACATATATTATTATATTTAAGACAATTATACTTTTAGTTTTTTCCTATATGTATAACAATCCTAGATAGCCGAAGGCCTCAGATGCTTGTTGCTAGTTTTTTAAGATTAAAATTGTAATTTTGTTACCTTTTTAACATTCAATAAAAAAAGAAGCTTTTTAAAATCGTTTTATTAAAAATTTAAAACAAAAAACAAGTAAAATATGCAATTTTTTTTTCCAAGTACGTATAAATTTTGAAGACTTTTTTTTCAAATTCTGTCACATTCAGATAGGAGATATTTTCATTACGTTTTAAAATTTAAAAATTTTTTTCGGGCCAACCTAGGAGCTAGCAGAGTGCCCGCAGTGCGAAAAGAGGTCTTTTACAACAATCGTTGTAGACAGCGCCATCTTTGTTTTTTTAAAAAATAACACTCTTTTTTAAACATAAATGTATATTTTATCAAATTTGAAAATTGTAAAACTCGAAACAAATTTCTTTTAATAGAAACGATCACCTCAATATCATTTTTTTACTCTCCTCTAAATGTATTGCCGGCCTTAATGAGCATTCCAGAATAATATCCAATTAAGTTAACTTTCTATGTATGCCTTAGCTGCTCCCTAGGAAAAATCTTGCGGACGCCCATGGCAATAGTTATAAGAAGCTGGGTGATAGTAAAATAAAATAGAGGAATTGTATATTTTCTTAACTATACTTAAACTGATTTTGAAGTTGTTTTCTTTGTTGGCTTCAGAAGCTTGTGCTTCTTTGTTGGTTTAGAATTTTTAAAATCTAAAAAAAAAATTATTACATTTTTTAATACAAATGTACCATTTTAATGGAATACGATAAAAAATTAAAAAAAACACTCAGTACCGTTTGGCATGCCAAGCCTATCTGTGGTAATAATATTTTTCCGTCAAGGATTTTTTGTGTAGTGACAAGAACACAAAAGTAAGTGTTTTTCATTAGCATTCTAATGCTTCCGCATGCGGTTTTGTACGGGTTAAAAAAAAATGGAACAACATATATAAATCCTTCCGCATAGGGGATCCAAATTGAGCAGCTACTAACGTCTTTATGAGTTTTTCCCTTCATTAACCCTTAACATCAAGCAACATTTATTCTTGATGATGAAAATGACCTTACTTAAGTGTTAGCAGACAATGAAATTGTTTTTTTTCCTTTGTCATATTGTTTGGTGGGATGCGTCTATGGGTTCTTTTATTCCCAAATATTTTTCGTATTCACTCTCTTTATTCCTGTTATTCGCCTTTTATGCTGCTGGTATTTGTTAAGATTTATGTGAATGATATATGTATAGTATTTGTAGAAATAAAAACCGAAAAATTGGGCACATAAGGTGTGGAGCTAGTCAGTGTTAAAGTGTGCGAGGAGCAGTGGTTGAGTTGGTTAGAGGCTTAGAAGGCAAGGCCATAAAAATTGATTAAAACGTTCAACAGCTACAAAATGGGGTAAATTGGAAAATTGATGAAAACGACTTCGGTTTGTCGCATTATTAAAGGGTAGGCAATTTGATGTGCAGACAATATATTGGCAACACATGGATTTGGGACTTAGCTATGGGCTTTATTATGTTGCTGATAATGCTAGTTAATATGCCGGCAGTGCAAGGTGGGTAAGAATACAGTATAAAATTTTGTGTATGGTTTTAAATGTGGACATAGTTTAAATAACAATATTGTTCTCTTGCTACACAACAGTATGCCTGGTGTTGAATACACACTTAATTGAATTTATCAGGTTTGTGGTCATTTTGTTCTAACCACATATATTATGATTTTATTACGACGTCTGCATATAACGACAATACCCAAACTGTACGCTGATCACCCACTTCAACATTCAGCTCCAAACCCCTACTCATGTTACTCATTCAAGCGCATAAAAGTCACTTACATTCAGATGTATAAATATATATATATATATATATATAATTTTTTTTTATGGAAAATATGTTGCTTAACTTCGCCCGAAATCAGATGCATGTGTTAGCAAAATAATTTCTGCTGTTTTTCCAATTCGTTAATCTCTGCTTGCCATATTTTTTCTTTGTTACCATTTTAGTTTTAGCAGTGTTAAAATGTTGACAAATTTGTTGGCTGTCAACACAATATAGCAGCAAATCGTGCGTGTAAATAAGTCTGCCGTTACGCATTTATTTTAAAAATGGCGTAAATGTGACAGCAACAGATTAACAGAGTCAAGGGTAGCGGAACGCACGAAGACGCGATGTATTCTTTTGTATAAAATTAGATTAGAGGAAAGTACATAAAATAAAAAACAATTATTTATATCTGGCCCAAGCGGATATCACTTATTATTCCAGTAACATAAAATTTTTATTAAAACTAAAAAAAGAGTTCGTGTGTCTGTTTTACTGGAAAAGACAGATGACATGAATACATTTTATTTCATCAGCAGATCATTTCTACTAACTGAAGTAAACTCATTTTTTATCAAGAGAAGGATCAGCAGAAGAGTTCTGTTTACCAGAACCACGTATCGTCATAGGCGACAACATGGTGGTAGGCCTTATTAAGCCTACCGACCGAGCAAAAGAGTCAGACCGACTCGGAGCAACGTACAAGGTGGAAAGAAGCTGTTAAATGCAGGCAATCAAAGGCAGCCGTGAAGTGGTCTCGTAGTGAGGCAGCAAAAGCAAAGTGGGAACTAGAATGGTGTAGCTATAGTATCTAGTATACTAACCTGTCAAAAGTTTAAATATACTAAATGCACAGAATTGTACAGAATGCGTAGTACGTCTGTGGCTCGTAGCTGTATAGTTGTAGCGCTAGTTGAGCTTACTTTAACCTTTGAGTACTACGCTGCTCTGAAAGTTGTATTAATGATGCTTTTTTAGGATCGAGTATATCAAATCGATACTGCAAACGTTGTCGGTACCGAATTAAGTGTTCAAAATTAACAATCTTTGTAAAATCGTAAAAATTTATAAACAAGTGTTCTCTGAAGCGCTCACGCCACATAGTGGTTGAAAGTTGGAAATAAATATCAAAATTCATAACATCTTTTGGTGAATTTTTTTCTTTGCTTTGCTTAATAATATTCTAAAGCCTGTATGATACATCATTAAATTGATCAGTGCAAATAATAACTAGAGCAGTTCAAATAGTACGAATGCATAGATTCAATTAGTGTGAGTGAGTACGCATATAGTACAAATGGGAGCAAAGAATGGGGGACGGACTGTATTTTCATTGCATTGTTTCTGCCGTTTCTTTCAATTCGCTTGTCGTTTACGATCAAATATTTACTGTGAAATATTTTGCTGTTAAAAGTGGTATTCAATGAACGACGTATTTGTGATGTAAGCTGCGTATGTGTGGTAAGTTGTATGAACTTACGGCACAAACGCTATTTACACCACAAATACGGCGTTAATTGAATACCACTAATAATGAATTTGACATTTTTAGAGTAAACAAAACTATTTAAGAAAATTGAATGCTGAATTGGAAGTGATTTGTGTAGCTAAAATGAATTTATTAAATGCAGCTGCTGTTAAAAACACCAGAAACAAAAAAAGTAACAACGTTTATCCTTTTCTTACAAAATATATCTGTCCTGCCCACGCGCCTTTTGTTTTCAGATTTTAAAATTGGACAAAAAAATGAAGTATCATACGGGCTTAATTAGCATGATTCCAAAATATTTAGCTGAAATATTTATAGGTTTTCTGTGGAGACGCCTTAAAAGTCGATTAATGTTAAAAGGTTTAAAAAATTTTGTAAAATATTGAGACTTTTCAAGAGTTATTACTGACAATTGAGAAAATGTATTGCACTCTTGGCTTTTTTTATTTACAAAAAGCATTATTGAGAAAGATTTTTGTATACTTGAAAATTATTTTTTATTTAATTTTTACAATAAATTCCTTATGCAGAGTTGATATGACAAAAAAACGTAAATTTATTTTTTAGCAGAGTAAAACATTATGGGGATGTAAAACAATCCCCCATCTGACACAAAAAGGTTTTTCAATTGAATTAGTTTTTCTGTTCGGCCGTCACCTCTCTGCAGACAATGGCAAACCTCAGAGAGTAAAAAACTGCCATGAAAAGCTTCTTGAGAACATAACAGAAGCCGTTCGGAGTCGCATAAAGCTGGTAGGTCCAGCTCTCGATCATCTGTGTTCAAACATTTCACAACACACACAACACAATTGACCATAACAAGCTCGGTCAAAGTCGAGGGCTGAAATGGCCATTTCGTTTTTTTTTTTTTTTCTTAAAACATTATGGATGTCGACGGTATTTTAAATAAAGAAATGTTTTTATTGGACTTTAAGTTGAGCGGTAAAAAAAAACTGACGGAATTTTTTGCGCCCTTGAACAACATTTGGTAAAAACTAAATGCGTTTCGAGGAAAATATAGACTTGTTTCGTATCAAGGTTTATTACTATAATAATTTTCATTACTATGCTCATGTCATTTTTTGAAACGATCACTTCGTACGAAAGTGCTGCATACTTTAATTGTCTAGTATGGTACCAGCAACAAAATCATAAGACATTATTTTGTGCAAGATAGCCAGCGGAGTCAAAATTTGTTTAAAGAATTAAAATGAAGCACGTGTTTTTTTTTTATATATTATGTCATAACTTTTGGCTAAATTTGAGAGTTTATTATTATTAAACCTATTATTTAACATATAATCCAAAGTTATGTTAAATAATTAGACATGATTTCATTTGATTATTTTAGTTTAGTTTGGTTTATTGTCTATAAATTTTTTACATTTTCTCAGACGAGCAAATAAGTAAAGGATTTACAAACATTAATACTTAAGGATTAGGTTATAAATATCATACATTAACTCAAGAATAGTAACGATTAAGAGTATATATAAAAATATTCTTACTATCACTGAAATCAATATTAATTTTGGACCTAAGAAAAATATGCTCATTTAGAACTCTATTCAAAGGCTCATACATTAAATAATTTGCTCTACAAAAGTTAATTTTAAAATAATCAAAATTATGTAGATCTCTTCCGGGAACATTGAAATTAATTGCACTTAACAAATATGGACAATCAATGTTGCCACAAACAATGTCAAAAAGAAATATTAACGACTGAATAATACGCCTAGATTCAAGCGATTTTAAATTTAATAACAAAAACCGAGCATTATAGGACGGTAAAGGTTCGACAAAATTTTTTCTGTATTCGTTCAAGCCTAAGCGTATGAATAGCATAGTAGGGGTTCCATATAAAAGAGGCGTATTCTACACGAGATATTACAAACGATACGAAAAGACACAAAGACACTTCAATGTATATGGATCGGAAAAGTTAGAACAATTTCGCCTTAAAAAGCGTACATTGAATAAGATTTAGATAGCGTGCATGACAAATGTCTAAGAAATGAAAAATTTGCATCAAACCAAACTCCCAAATCTAAAATTTAAAGGAACACGCATAAACTTGGCGTTACCGAAAATCAATAAAATCCGGATTGAAAGAGATGCAAAACCGAGTCACTGTCTGTGACACAATGAATTCAATGGATATTC
The DNA here is from genome assembly GCA_914767935.1 of Coremacera marginata. Lineage (NCBI taxonomy): Eukaryota > Metazoa > Arthropoda > Insecta > Diptera > Sciomyzidae > Coremacera > Coremacera marginata. The sequence continues at coordinate 79,769,482 of OU612043.1, forward strand.
CAAGACTCCAGGCGGAAGTTGCAGACCTTAAATTCCAAATGGCAAAGCAGGACAATGCAGCAGTGGCCTGTGATTTGCGACTATGTGGTATTCCCTATATTGCTCAGGAGGATCTTGTCGGAATATTTAGTACGATTTGTACCTCCATTGGAATTATTACTCCGGAAATTAAGTCTGCGTATCGAGTTAAGTAAGTTTTTCAGTTAACTGATTTTGGCATGTTGTAATTGCAAATTTTTATTAGATTACAAGTTTTTATGTATTAAACCATGTGTATTAAACCATGTCGTCAAATATTATTAACTTTAGGCTTTACTAACATTTTGTTTCGAAAGGACATATTTTTTTATTTACGACATGAGCTGCAAGATAGGCGTGGTAAACACACTTTAAAACTGATAGACTGCCTCAAAACCCTGTAAAACGATTAAAAATTCTTTATTATTTAAGATATTCAAATTACAAACTAGTAGTGTTTAGCAAACATTGGACAATTTGGACTTTGTGCGGAAATTGATACATTGCTTAACCATTCAGTAATCACCTCATCACTTCAGTAATAAAGACGCACGCCTTTCCCTACGTAGCGTCGAGTCTGCTCCATCACTTCATTGCGATTGATACTTAAAATAAGCACTAAGCAAAATATCGGTGTGTCCATCGACCATGATTGATGGTTGCAAAGCGTAGAAAATCCCGCAGACACGCTTGTTTACCTCATATTTTGAAATGAAGCATCAAAAAGCTGTCTTGTGTTAAATAACAGGCGCAGTATCCACACAATTCCGATCAGTTGGATCGGCACCTTCGCTCATGCACCCAGGCTGTGGCGTGTCCGTTTTTAGAAAGTGCTTCCGTAAACTGCATTCACGTAATGAATTTATGAATATATTTTTAATATATACACAGCCAAATAAATGATCTCTTTGATGTATAGAAATTTAAAATTTTTGTGCTTTTATATTCATCTTCAGTAAGTGGAATATTAACTTGTTTTCAATTGATTTATTTTAAAGTAGTTAAAAAATAATTAAAATTTAACTAATTTAACAAGTAGTTGAAAATATATGCGGACGAAAGTCAATTGACTTATTTAGCGGACATCACCATACAAAATATGCTAATTCGTTCTATGGAAAAAAGTCAGAACTTCAACTAGTTTTGGTTGACAAAAGACTACTTTTTCAACTACTTTTAAATTAGTTGATTTTCCTACAGGGTAGCTACAAAAAATTTTTTTACAAATGCGCAGGTTTACATATGCAGAGATTGCACATGGTCGTTGTACTATAAAACTCCATTAAGTGTTTATATACATATCAAAAGAAATTAAATTGTTTTTTATTATATATACTCCATATCAAAAATATATTGAAATTAATGCGTTAATCCAAAGGGATCAATGGGTTAATGTGTCCTTCGGCACAAACAGCGAAATGAAATTAATTAAACTGCTTTATTATCTATCATATCTACCACAATGTTTTAATTAAAAAGCAAGCACAAAATGTTTGTGAAATTCAATTTTTTTAATATGAATTTTAATAAATAGTCCTTCTAAATAAATAGACAGGCTGACAATGGCTTTTGGCAATATTACAAAATTTTTGAAAAAATGTGGCAGTACAGCTAGATAAATTGTGGCAACCAAATCACAACACATCAAAAACAGCCTCTCGGTTAATGGAGTAATAAACATATATATATATATGTATATATAAAAAATTATAAATAAAAAAATGTAACTATAAAATAAATATAAAAAGGTACAAAAGATTGTTAGAAAAGGGACTAGAAAAAAAAAAAAAAATTCTACCAAAGATAAGACATAAGCACACCAATGAAATCCTCCCAAAAGCACTGCAAATTATTATGAGTGCATTGCAACAACAACTGTAGCAACAACTACAACTACATTTACAACCAAATCAACAACAGCAATGGTGGAAAGCAGCGGCAACATTATAAATACCCCAGCCTTGACGATGATGACGACGTTGAAAAGAGTGACTGCCTCACACAAACATTTACTATTATTAATGCTACTAAATACTAAATAAGTGAAAAAAATGCTGTATTTTGCTGCAATTGTAGTTAATTTTTTTCTTTTTACTTGGCCTACAGCTGCAGTTAAAAAAAAAAAAACTAAAGAAATGCTACATTTTCGTCCTATCTGTGCATTTTTTTTTACATGCTGGAAGAGGCAGAAAATATATGCAAAGGGCACGAAATGTAACTAAATTAAAAATACAAAAAATGGTGACAAAAAATATTCAGGCACATGAAATAAAATGAGCGAAAGAAGACAAATATTCCTGAAAAATACAATTTTAATTTAAAAACTTTTAAAGGATTTAAAGAAGAATCAATAATTGAAAAATTATTATGAAAAACAAACATTTCGTTTTACGTATGTATGATTTCTCAGAAATATTTTTTATACACAAAGAATCGTTGAAATATGGTGCAAGTCGAATATCTAAGAACCAAAGCTCAAAATTACATTTTTGCATATAATTTGGTAATTCCAGATAATTTGAAGAAATACTTAAAAAAAAAAAAAATAAACCTTTTATTTGATACCACATTTCCTTTAGATAGAGAGTCTAGCGACAACGAATTTGCATATCATATATTGATTTCGGTGATTTTTTATTTTCGGTAATATTAGGTAATTTTAATTGAATACAATTTCGAAAAAATTTATTAACCCATTACTTCCAAAGCATCGAAATAATTGTCTTTTTGTGTTGAAATCATTAAATAGAGATCTTAGTACATTAAAAAAAGTAATATAAATTAATTTTTGAAACTAGTAAGGAATTAAAGTACATTCGAAGCCTTTAGCCACGACAGACACTATGACATTCAGTTTAATATATTTTCGAAAGTTTTCGTATTATGATGACGTCACTTTGTATGGGAGGTAGGCGTGGTTTTCATCAAATTTTGCTGAATATCATAGATATCGTTCATATTATACGCCAAAGTTCATGTGCAAAATTTCAAGACATTTCTTTGACTTTTATGTATTTCTAAGAGATTTAATTTTAAAATAAAGCCACTTCATATGAGAAGTAGGCGTGGTTTTCATCAGATTTTGGCAAATATTATAGAGATGGTTTATATTAATTATCAAAACTCATGTGCAAAATTTCTAGACATTTTCTTAATTTTTGTGGATTTTTAAGAGATTTTACATTAATAAAAGGCCACGTTGTATGGGAGGTAGACGTGGTTTTCATCCGATTTTTTCAAATTTCATAGGATTGACGTAATCATTGATTGAAGTAAGATCAAAGCTTATGTGCAGAATTTGAAGGCATTTCCTTAATTTTTGCGGATTTTTAAGAGATTTTACTGTAAAAAATAAGTCACTTTGTATGGGAGATAACGTAAAAGCATATATTTTGAATTTCATTGCGATAGCTTTAAAATTACGGCTGTGATCTTTTCGACGGACAGACAGACAGATGGACAGACAGACGGACAGACAGACAGATGGACAGACAGACGGACACACAGAAATCGACTCAGAAGGTGATGCTGATCAAAAATATATATAGTTTCCTATACAAATTTAATAGGAATAAATTTAATTTAATAGGTATAGGAAACGCTTACGCAGTAAGCGTTGGGGTGTAAAAATGTATCCCTGGTTGCTGTATCAGACTGTTATTATTAGGAAATTATTATTAGAAAAAATTAGAATTATTAGAAAACCAACTTTTTTTCAAAATTATCACTATTAACATTTTTAAATATAATTTATATGATTATTTCGTATGATAAGGAATGAAACAATTACTGCCAAGATTTTTTTGCTATTTTTCACAAAAAGTTACAGTTTTTTTTTAAAACCTTGCCTTTGGAAACGCCTTTGTTTGTTCCTTTTCAACATATAGTAGCCCAAATTATCAAATCTGACTCGTTGCAAATTAACTTCCAAAGTTAAGATTTACTTACTCTGCCTACCGATTTTTTCCTTCAAGAATAACAAAACTTTCGTCTAAAATCTAGCAGAGGAATGGTATCGCTTTTATTTACTTGGTGGTAAACAATCCATGCATTTACTAGAGACATATCCAAAACTCTAATAACTAGAGGCCAGTACCATTTTTTACCTCTGAAACTGATTGGATACTTGGAGATTAACCATTCATGTTTATCGACTCCTCCCATATTTTTATTTTAATATTGAATAAGTCTTGGCTGATTCATGGCTGCTCTGGCCTTTTCTGTCTTAGAATATCTTTTAGTTTTCACAAAAGGTTCCACAGTATCGAAATTAGCCAAAATACATACTAAATTGTTGTCATGCCATTTCACACATAATATTTCACTATTTTTATCAAAGCGGTGATCGAAATAGTCTCGCTCTTTGTTTTTCATTTCCTGTTTTGTCATAATAGGACATTTCTTAGTTCTATTGCCTCTTACTGTGCTCGTAGCTCTGAAGCCTTGAGATTTCAAATCAATCAACGATTGCATACTACTGAAAAAGTAATCGAAGTAGCCAACATGGGCTCTAGAATCCGTACACACTTCGAGCAACCTTTTTACTACTCCTGAGCCCAAGCTATCGCCATCAGAGGTATGAGTATCTTTTCCTGTATATAGTGAGAAGTTGAAACAATAACCACTAACTCCACATAGAGCCCAAAACTTGTAGCCAAACCTCACTGGTTTACCTTTTATAAATTGTTTGATCCCATGATGGCTAAAGTATTTGACAATCATTTCATCAACAGCTAAATTAGATTCAAATATCCCAAACTTTCCAAATAATTCATTAGCTTTATCGATGACCTGGCCTGGTCTTATCTACAGACAGTAATGCCGCGTTTCCATGTGATCTTTCAGTATCTTGTCTTATCCCATATCACAAAACACTTGCTATAAAGAGCGAGATGCAAATATGTACCTTTTCCTATAAACATTTGACATTTGCAAAATTTGTGAATAAATCATAAATTAATTAAATTCTGCAAGTTTAATGAATGCAAGACGTGCTATCATACGTGCTAGATAATTATTATTGTGATAATATCTTGCTTTAATTTATTATTATTTAAAGTGTCTCTGCTGGCACTTAGAATTGGATTACTCAACTTGTGAAGACTTATTCAAATGAAGAGCAAGCAGCAATCTCTAACAACTTGACCAGCAACAGCAGCAAAATTGCCAACATTAACTGCCACACTCGCTTGTAAGAATCAATTAATTGTACACGCCCAGGTGAAACGAATTAAAGTCATTGAAACCTTGGCATCCGCCACAATACAAAACAGATGACGAACAAACTTACTATAGCAATAGTCATCGCGCTTGTTGTACTCATTTGTCTGGTGGTCAGTGGAAACTTTTATTTTATGTGCTACTTGAATCGCAATCCTCGATTCTTTATGTATAGCAATAAGCTACTGTGCAACTACAAACCAGCGCCGTCTGAGAATGCGTTGGTTCTATGGGATATTGCTAACTGGGTGAGTATCAAGTGCCCCTACCTGTATCGTCATCCATTTTACTTTATGTCTTATCTAGTGGCCGCAAGAAAATGAAATATATCCGCTGTATGACTCTTCAATGGATCAACTCCTGCAAACACTTCGACGCGAACCTATAACCAAAGTCACCAACTGGGCACACAATTGAAGCTGCTCGTTAAGTTAGCTAATCATCAGAAGCTTATCTTCAAGCCACAGTGGTATGAACGTGATGCCATCATCGAAGGTCCCGTCTATGATGGTAAAGATCGACATACTGCCGAAATTTTTGAATTTTATCTAGGCGCTGCGCTCGATTTTTGCTGGACACCCATTGTGGTCGGGCGTGTGGTGAATCTGTGAAAAAAAGCAGATCTCTTCGATGCACAGTGCTGCGAAATGGCATGCTAGACGGAAAAAATTCGAAATCTAATTTCTTGATTCTGAACATGTAGAACTCTTAAGAAATATCCTCTGATGTCAGAAAAAAAATTTTATTTACCTCCGCTTTCTAGAAAAAATACTAATATTGTTGAATGTTGAAAGCCCAAAAAGTGATATTTTTGAAATTTTAGCTTATGAGTTTTCTAGTTATATTTAATTGTATGTTAAAAATATTTCTCAAAATCCAAATGAGCTGAAACTGCCAGGCTTCATAAATAAGATATGTTCTTTTGAAATGAATTCAATAATGTATCTTAAAAAATGTTCAAAAATGTTGGCGGTATAAAAGAATATATATAGATATGTATGCGTAAAAATGAAAATTTGGAAAAACATTTTTGGAAAATAAAAAAATACAAAAATTGAAATAAATTTATTTTCCAATTTGTATTTGCTTGTAACTTTTTAATATTTTGTTATATTGCCAAACAATTGCTGATATTGCCGCACAAAACTTGACAGCTTGACAGAACACAAACTACAACTATAAAAATGAATATCATATTTATAGCATGTGATCAACTTTTATAGCAAAAGTTCAAGAAGTTGAACTTTTTCGATCTCCTAGCATCACAAGAAATCACAAGGGATATCACATGCTATAAAAATTGAAAAAGTATGCCTGTTTCACACTCACATTCATCAATGCTATAAGATAGGGTTCACATGCTATTTCTTTCTTGCAAAAAATGTGATACTAGAAGATTATAGAAGATCACATGGAAACGCGGCATAACAATATTGTTGTTAAGAGAGCCTTTCATGATCTTACTACTGTTGATGAATTCCTTCCACCACTGAGTATTTGGTACAAATCCGACAGAGAAAATATTGTAAATTCGAATTCAGTTGAAAGCTCTATAAATTCAATTTTAAAAAAGCTGACTTTTTGAAGTTGAATCATTTGATTCACAGCAAGCTCAATGTAATTTTAGAATACTTAAATGAAAATAGTCTTGATACTTCCCTTAGTTTTTATGTGGAACTTTTTGCTATGTTTCTTAGTCTGCCTCAAATTTGCGAAAAATTCTGCGTACCCTTGGTACACGAAGGATTTAAAATCTCTTCGCAACAACAGGAATAGGGCATGGAAGAAATACGTCTGCAGCCTAGACTCAAATGACCTAGAGATTTACAAGAATTTGTTTCTGGAATTTGAAAATCGCTCAGCTACGTTATATAACGAATATTTAAATGATGTTAAGATGAAAATTTTGTCTGATCCAAGAAAATTTTGGGGATTCATAAACACAAATAAGAAATCCGATGGATTCCCTACTTTGTTAAGAACTCTTGATGGATTTACTGATGATACCGTCGTAATTTGTGGCCTACTTGCCATTCTTTTTAAAGAATCATTCTGTTCAGATTCTTTTTATCCTGATGGAGAGTACTTTGAATATATGAATTCCGTACCAAGAGTTTCTTTGGAATCTATATCCATCACTTCAGAGGATATTTTAAAGTATATTGGATCGATTGAGAAGGACTTTGGCTCTGGACCCAACGGAATCCCTGCCGCAGTGTTAACAGAATGTGGTCCCATTTTGAGTCAACCACTTTCTGTATTATTCAATAAATCAATTAACGAAAGTTTTTTTCCACTTCTTTCTTTCGATAAGTCCTATTTATAAAAGAGGTTGCAGAAATTATGTCAGTAACTATAGGCCTATCGCTAAGCTCTCATCGATTCCTAAACTTTTTGAGCGGATTGTGTACGATCGGGTAAAATTTCATTGTGGTGAAGCCATAACAATTCGTCAGCATGGTTATGTTAATAGTAGATCCACTGTATCTAATCTTATCGATTTTAAGACATTCTGCTTAAATTCGATTGACTCTGGTAACCAGGTCGACTGCGTTTGCACTGACTTTAGTTAGGCATTTGGTAAACTACCACACAATCTAATCTTATTTAAACTCGAGTTAATGGGATTTCCACAATATTTTGTGAACTGGATTAAATCGTATTTGATGGAGCGATCTTATCAAATACGTTTCCGAGACGTATTGTCTTCTGAATTTATTGCTGAATCAGGAGTTCCTCAGGGTAGCCACCTTGGACCAATTCTGTTTATTTTAGCAATCAATGATGTAACTCACATCATGGAAGACTATCATCTGCTTATCTATGCGGATGATATGAAAATATACAGAACGGTTGATTCTAATGACAATTCCGATCTAATCCAGTCTGATCTGAAATCCTTTGAAGTTTGGTGTTCTAAAAATAATATGTTTCTAAATCCAGATAAATGCGGAACTATGACATTTTCGAGTTAAAGGAATAATTTTATTTTTGATTATAATATAAGAGATATTGCCTTAAATCGTGTAGATACCGTCAAAGTTCTAGGTATATGCATGGATTCTAAGCTATCGTTTAGCATTCACATTGATTATATTTGTAAAAAAGCATCTTCAATGCTTGGGTTCATAAAACGCAAGGAATTAATTAGCATGAGTACAACTACAACGTTGTTTTATTCAATCGTGTGTCCTCACTTAGAGTATACAAGTCAAGTTTGGTCCCCAAGTTACAATGTGCATGTTGATCGAATAGAAAGAATCCAAAAACGTTTTGTTCGGTTTGCTTTAAGGGTCTTAAGTTGAACGGACACATTAGAACTTCCTCCTTATGAGGATCGTTTGAAACTGTTAAAGCCTTTAAGTGACTGAAGGAAATCTGCAGATATCGTCTATTTACAACAACTCATAGTAGATGTATTCGATTCTCCAAAACTTCTTTCTCACATAAATTTTAACACTAGGGTCAGTCCGCAGAGATTGATCATATAGTGGGCGCTCGACTATTTCAAAAAAAAAATTTTATTTTTTTACCATACATTTCGTAATGTTTCGGTATGTTAGAACTGCTTTCAAAAAATTTTTTTTGTTGTATTTGCAAAATGGCGGCCATATTTGTCATGCAACCACGAGCGATTTTTGCATTTTATAGAGTTCGCGGTAATGATCATATCTCAGCTCCTATTAAACATACAGTAATAAATTAAAAAACATAATTTTATTTATACTTTAGGCTATTGTTTGGCATATCATACTCAAAATTAATGAGTGTGTTTATTAATTTAAAACTTTTGGGCTAATCGCTTTGAAAAATAAGAAATCTCAAATTCGCCCCAACTTTGGGGTCAAGTATCTCCAATGGGCACGGGTGAAAAAATTTGAAATTAATGTTGAATAAGCTACGTAATAAGAGGATTCTGATGATATAAAAATGAAAGTGGTTTTTAGGGTTCATTTAAAAGATATAGCTTTTTAAAATTCGTGCATTTTATTACATGAGGTATGAGTATTCTCAAATGATGTTTGAACTTTTTTTCATATAAAATATGGTAAATGTAAAAAAATAAATTTTTTTTTTTTATTATAATAGCAATCAATATTTAATAAAATAAATAAAGAAAAATCATTAGACTCTCTTTGTATATCAGAATAAACTGGGTTATACTTACGCCAATTGGTTGTCCTGCTTGTATGCGATGCGACTTGATTAGATTGTTCCTCGACGCTATCAATTGTACATGAGAATTCCACTTTACCAGCCACATCTGACTCCGGTAAACTCCCATATCATCATCACAACCTTCTTCCATATCACTCATTTCATCTCCATTCTCTGGAGGCAATATAGTAACTTCCATGTCTTTCAAATCCTCATCACTAGAATTATCGATATTTTCTTGAAAGTATGCAATTTCGGACACATTCAAACTCTTTTTGTATTTTTTTTTCACAGAATCCATGATCTAAAAATAATAAAAAATAAATAGATACGATTATTAAATAACAAGTAAATAAATAATAAGTAACTACCTAGTTATATTTTATATCATTTGAAATAAAACAAAGTCGAAATATTTTTACTTGCTTGTTCAATCTTATGGTATAATCTAAATTAATTCACACACAATTTTTCATTTATATTTTCTAACTTCTTCTATATTAATCACAAATGAGTCTCAAAATGTGCTGTATACTGCGGTGTTAATTTATCAACTGACGAAAGCACAACACTCGCAAAACAAAGTTTCAACATGCTCGTGAACAGAATTGAACATGTTTTCACGTCAAATAGTAAACACGTACACCCAGTGTCATATTTATAGTACGGCAGTAGTCATTTAAAAGCTATGCATCTTGTGCAACTATGCAACAATATGTTTTGTTTTTATTTTTATTAATTACATATTTATAAAAGGTCTTAAAATTGTTTTTAAGTATTTTTGAGGAAATAGTTTTTTTCTTATACAATATATAAAGTAAAAAGTAATACTCTTTTTAACGCAATAAAACTTATAAAACTAAAAAAAATGTTTTAAAGTGAAGTTAATATATTTCACTTCCAAAAAAAAATATATTTAAATAGAAAAATTGTGTATTAATACAAATTTCATCACAAATAATAGAAAAAAAATATATAAACTTGTAAAGAAAAAGTTCAATATAGTGTCCTAATAAAAAAAAGGATGAGTTAAGGTGGAAACATTGTCGAAAAATTTCCGGGCTTACACATATATTACACCGGCCCAAAAGAACGAAGTTTCTTTTTTTTTTGTAAGCACAGGGATAAAAATGTTCGATTATGCATGAAAAACATGCCCTTCAAATTTGGTACAAAAATATTGATGTTTAGTACTCTCAACGTTAGGTGGCGCTGCTCCTGTCATTAAAATTCAGTGAACTATATACTCGATAATCATACATGATATGAATAATAATAAGGTTATTTAAGGTTCAAACTTACGTTTTTGGACTCGCAGAAGATGATGAAATAATTTTTGATTTGATCCGCTAGCTAGATTTGGAGATATTTAAGAAAAAGCTGCAAGACTTCGAGAAAAAATTTAAAAATTTCATGTTCAAGACTTAATACGTCTTTTACAAATTTTAAAATATTTTTTTTTTTCAATAAACATTTTTGTAGCCAACATTTTTACGAAAATAATGAGTGGTCGCACACCATCCTACACCTTTTAGCTCAAGAGATAAATATATATTTTGAGTTTGATCAACTTGCAAGATTTCAAGTTACATATTCAAAAAGGACTTAATACATCTTTTAAAAAATTGTTCAAACTATTTTTCAATATCCATTTTTTAAGCCAAAATTTTTACAAACATGATAATAAAATAATAATTGCACAATATCCTACATTAATTAGTACTTACTTAGGTGGCCATAACAACCCGTGTTCGGGTTTCAGCCGACCTCATCAGCTCTCGCCGATTAGGGCTTCCTCGGTCTGGTCCATCCATCGGAGGCATGGTCTCCCTCGTCGTAGTTGACCAACGACTCTCGCCTCGAGCTCCATTTTCGATGGAGCTTCGTCGTCCATAGGATGGACATGACCCAGCGAGCGTAGCCGCTGCACAGTTATACGCCCAACTACGTCAATGTCTTCGTAAAGCTCATACAGCTCGTGGTTCATTCGGATGCTTTAGTCATCGCCGACTCGAACAGGACCGAAGATTTTGCGAAGAACTTTTTTCTCGAACAGGCCCAGAGCAGCTGCGTCAGTTTGCGAAGCTACCCATGCCTCAGCGCCTTAAAGAAGCATAGGTAGAACGAGCGTCTTGTAGAGTAACAGTTTTGTCGATCGAGAGAGGGCTTTGCTTACTGAGCCCGTAGTAGCACCTATTAGCAATTATTGTTCTTCGCTTTATCTCCAGGCTGACTTCGTTGTTGTTATTAATGGCGGTGCCAAGGTATACAAACTCCTTGACTACTTCAAAGTTATAGCTGCCGGATGAAACGTGGGAGTCTAGACGCCGCGCTCTCTTGTTTGTAGACCGCATATACTTTGTTTTACCCTCATTTATCGTAAAACCCACTTTGGCTGATTCCTTTTCGATAGCGGTGAAAGCAGCTGTAATATCTCTCTTGGTTCTGCCGACAATATCAATATCATCAGCGTACGCAAGGAGTTGGACACCTTTGTAGAAAATGATGCCATTACGTTGCACACCGGCCTTTCGTACGATCCCCTCCATGATGATGTTGAAGTGATCGTAAGACAGTGGATCGCCTTTTCACTGATAAGGTCCAATCAGTGTTTTTGTAATCGGCTTTAATCTTTCACACACTTGAGAGAACCTTATATGCGATGGAAATAAGACTGATACCTCGATAGTTGGAGCAGATTGTTGGTAAACATTTATTAGTTCAAGATATATATATATCTAAGCTCGGGATTTGAATTTTTGAATTTATTCGTCGATTTGAAAAAACTTTTCACAAACTATTGAAGGAATTTTGTGTGCATCTTTCAAACAGCTAACTTTGGCGAAATAAGCAATATGTAGATTCAACATCTAAAAATTATGAGAAAAACTTAGGAAAATCGTGATGTGTGTGATCGTGATCGCTTGCAAAAGTATATTTTCAAATTTTACATTTTAATCGATAGATTGGACATTTTTGAAAACATCAGAGCAAAAACGAATTTTTGGCAATCATTTATGTAAATTTTCTCATAAATAAATGCTCTCTTTTGACCTCGTGTCATAATCTAACTCTAGCGTTTAATGTGCCAATGAAAATGAGTGCCAACATAAACTTTTGCGCCATTTTTTAAGAAAACATTAAATGTTATGGACCTTCTTGAACAAAAATTGAAAAAATATAAATGCCCAACTGCTATTTTTATAAAGTACTTGTATTGACGTTTCAGACATTGATTTAAATGTATTAAAAAACAGCAAAGCAACTTGCATTGAAATTCAGAACTTTAAATTTCTGATCATTATTTCTTGCAGCAGGTAACATTAACATTCCGATTGGAGAAGGCGCGCGCAAAGCAGAGGCGCCTGGCGAGAGCTGATGAGGTCGGTCGAAATCCGGACACGGGTTGTCACGGCCATCTAAGTAGTAAGTAAGGTAACATTGATAAGTTCAAAAAATAATTTTACTAAGAATTTCTATTGTGTTGAAATTAATGCTATGAGTTATTAACGGTAAATTTTTTTACATTGATTATCCTTACAAATTTTTAAAATAAATATGTACTAAAGTAAATATGTCCTAAATATTTACATACATTAAATAGAAAAATGCACGTTGTAGCCTGTTCGTTAGAGATAAGCTTTACCAATGTTAGCTTAGGTCATATTTGCAGATATTTTTATGGTTAGGAATTCTTTCATACGTTATTTTTATGTTCCTCTAATTTTAACCACTTTTTTTGCAATTTCTTTTCGTAATTTTTTTGCGAATAAGCCATTTTTTTGTAAGTCTTTTTTTTAATGGATAACGATTAAGCAATGGAAATTGAAATGTCAAAACAAAGCCAACGTACGACGCAACGGAATTGCACATGTGTTGATGCGAACTCAAATACACCAGAATTTGGCATCACCTGTCCTTATATGCGAAAATAAGAATGTTGACTATAAATACACATAAAGAAGAAAATGAGATATATATCACCCTTCGCGCTTTGCTACACCTTACAGTATTTTGTAGTACAGCGCCCTCTGGTGTTCAATATGTAGCAAAATACATATCGCTAAAAACTCACCGCACCAGAAAACCTCTTATAAAAATCATACTTATCGGATGAGTGGCTTGGAGCTTTTTTCGCAGTATTTGTACAATAGCATCCTGTTATTTTCGAAAAAAAAAAAAACAATAGTGCCAAAACCCTTTCCATACACGAAAATCCCTATACATAAAACTTTCATCCTAATCAGATGAGCGGTTTTGGAGTGTTTTATTATTTCTTAAGAGATTTGTACTACAGCGCCCTCTGGTGCTCAAGATAGCACATAAAAAAAAATAAGAGTGTGCTTTAGAAAACACGACTGAAGAAAAACTTCTTTAGCTCCATCTATATGTATGTATATAAATATATATGTATAATATATACGTGTGTACACATATACAAATCAGGGGGGAAACTGCCCTCCCCTGTCCTACCATCGCTACGCCCATGTATGTGTATATATGTTTATATATGTATAATATATACATGTATATACTTAAACATATCAAGGGGGCTGCTGCCCTACCCTCGCTACGCCCATGTATATGTATATATGTATAATATACATGCATAAGAATATACATATCATTAGGAAACTGCCCCCCTACCCTACCCTCGCTACGCCCATTTTTATACGTATACGGGGGGACAACTGCTCTCCTCTACCTTACCTTCGCTACGCCCATGGGTATGTATATATGTTTATATAAGTGGTTATGTATAATATATGCATGTATATACATGTACCTATCAGGGGAGAAACTTCCCTCCTTTGCCCTACCCTTACTAAGCCCATGTATATGTGTATATGTTTATATATGTATATACAGTCAATCAAAAAAGTAAGTATGCACCCTATGCTAGTAGTTTCGACTTTAATTTTTCCGTGCACCCTGTGATCAAATTATTGTTCTTTTGCTTTTATTTGAATGCTTACAATGTTAACATATCGCTAAATTAAAATTTTGCCGTTTTCTTAACTACCGTTAGAGTTTTGAGCGCTTGATCCCCGCAAGCACAAAAATTACATCAAAAAAGTTTGTATGCAAAACGCAGATCGCTTATTTTCTTTGATTTAAACAAATCAGTAAAGCTTAAATAACTGGTTAAAATCCGAAGTAAGTTTTTAAGTTGTTATTAAAAATTGTTTTGAAAACATTTTAAAAAAATTTAGACAACAATGGCGCCACGCGGAGTTAAACTTAGTCAGGATATGAAAGACTTGATAATAAAACTTTTTAAAGAGAAAAATTCTCAAAGATCAATTGCGAAAATAATTGGAAAAAGCAACGAAACGGTACAAAAAGTAATTGAAATGTTCAAAATAGAAGGTTCGACTCAGAATAAACCGAGATCTGGACGTCCAAGGATATTCTCTGAACAAGAAAAACGTTTAATTGTACGCAAAGTGAAAGAAGACCCCAAAAAATCTGCACCTAAAATACAATCAGAAATTCAAAATGAAATTGGAAAATCCTGCAATCCCGAAACAATCCGAGGTGTGCTCCATTCAGCTGGATTCCATGGTCGCAACAAGGAATTTTCGGCTATCGAGCATCTATGGGACCACCTTGACCGTCAAATAAGGAAACATAATATAAGAACCAAGGATGAATTAAAGAAAATACTTTTAGAAGAGTGGGAGAAAATACCAACCAGCGTGACTACAAACTTGGTAAATTCAATAAAATTCCGACTTAAAGCTGTTTTAAACCAAAAGGGCTATCCTACCAAATATTAACATAATAATGATTTTTAAAAAACGAATAAAAAATTTGAATTTTTCAGTATAGATTAGGTTGTGCATACTTACTTTTTTGATGTATTTCTATGGATTATTAAGTTTAAGTTAAGAAAAATGTAAGAAATTTAATTTTTTTTTTTAACTTTTTTGTTAATTTAATATTACTTGAAATCGTTTATGTTTCATTTGTTTGAGAACGGTCTTTCTATTATTCTAGGTCACATATATTTTCTTTTTGCGAGTGCATACTTACTTTTTTGATTGACTGTATGTATAATATAAACATGTATATACATATACAGTTTGTCAAGAATGAGTTTTTTACATTAAAAACCAATTAAATTTTTCGATTTCAAAATCAAAAAGTAGTTCTTTTTATTTATTTTTGACTTTTTTTTTTGACTTTCACATGTATAGATAGCATTTAAAGAGCATTAATGAAAAAAAAATGCAAATTCACTGGAAAAATAACAACTAAAGCAACAAAAACATATAAGACTCTATTTTAATATTGGCAAGAAACTGTTTTTATAAACTATACTACAGGCTTTTATATTTAATATATTAAATGAATACGTAATTCTATTCTGAAATTAATAATTTGTTTGTATGATAACCGTTAGCGTCAATAACGCATTGGAGCCGGTTTTTCATCGAATGAATCAATTTTATTAAGTCGTAGCTGTTTGGTATGTTCTGCCATTCCTCAATTATTGCCTTTTTTAATGCTGCTACATTCTTTGGCTGCCTTTTAGCCACTCTTTTCTTCAAATAGGCCCGCAAATTTTCAATTGAACTTATGTCGGGACTCTGAGCAGAAGAATCTATAACTTTGCTGCAATTATAGAGAAGCCACAACCGCACATTATGCTCCTTATGTTTCGGGTCGTTATCTTGGTAGAATTTAAAATGCGGTTTGCTTTCAGTGATAAGCCCAAATTTTGTAGCACTGCTGGCTAAGGTGTTTTTCAAAATGTTTAAATATTGTTTAGCGTCCATAGTGCTTTCGATAAACGCTAAGTCTCCTACTCCTCTGCTTGAAATGCACCCCCAAACCATAACGGACATCTAACCAAATTTGACAGTGGGAATTATATTACGATTTTCCAGAGCCGTCAATGGCTTGCGCCATACTCTGGTAGGTCCATCGTTGCAATACAACATTATCTTTGTCTCGTCACAGAATATTACGTCGTCCCAATAACCTATTGGTTCGGAAATGTGCTTTAAAGCAAAAGATAGGCGTTTTTCAACATTTTGTTCAGACAGCAATGGTTTTTTGCGTGCTGATCTTGATGAATATTTTTGTCGCAGTAAGGCTTGACGCAGTGTTTCATGAGAAACAACAATTCCACACTCTTCGTTTAGCTCCTTTGCAAGACTTCTGACAGAATCATAAAGCGTTCTGCACGTCCAGAAATTTTTGTTACCCACCCAATCAGGGTTGCCACTCTCGAAATTTTTTTTTACCAAATTACCTCCAAAAATTTACCAAAATGAAAAAAAAATTACCAAACACCTGTAATTTTTCAATAATTTTTCAGTAATATTACTGAATAAGTAAGTAATAAGTAAATATTAGTAAGTATATTTTTTACTTACTTACTTTACCGGTTACTTTTTATTTCTTTCATAAATTTTTTTAAAAAATTTTTTTCACGATACTAAAAATTCACAATATGAGTATAATGGGGTCATAGTGGGTTATACTGAGCATAATGGGTCATGAATTAAATTTATTTTGAGTTATTTTGATTTATTGTTTCTACTGTTTCGTTGGTGGCAAAAGCGGAAAAAAATATAGAAAACTTTAAAAGGATTGCTTTGCTACGACTAACAAGTTAACTAACGACTTTTACTATAAATACTCGTACTTTTGTAAATTTTTGAGAAAAAAATATTGAGAAAAAAAATATAAAACAAAAAAATTAAAAAAAAAACGTAACTGATACAAAAAACCAAATGAATTACTGAAATCACCGCCTTAATAGTTAAAATACCTAAAGAATTTAGTTATTTACAAAATTGCATCAATAAAAAAAATCTGTTTTTAACCAACAGAAACCGGTACAAGAAAACGATATCAATTTTAGAACCATCGTATCATTATACATTTAGAAATAAAGTCATCAAATTCCAACAACTCCTTCTATTTTGCCTAACAAATTTACGAGTCATCTCACCGTGAGGTAAAAAAATAAAAATACTGACGTGTACATGAACAACGACGATACACTTTACGAGAAGGTATATTTTGTTCATAGCACAGAATGTGTGTAACGCAGTGTAATAACAGTATTATAATCACATTTTTTATGTGTTTAAAAAACTTGCCTCTTTTTTTTATTAAAGACTAGCTTATACCCGGCGCGCTTCGCTGCGCTCAGCGCTTATTCCCTAAAAGAGGGCGTAGCTTCAGTGAAGCCATGCTTTTATAGTAAGTTCGTACCGAGTTTCATTGATGTGTGACTTATTTCGAAAGCTATACCGAAAATTTTGGGTGCGGAATAAGACCGCGCGCCTCGCCCCTCGCCCAACACCCATAATATGTTACCTGTGGAACGGCATGTGTAAATTGAGGTCGAATACTAAATTCCTAGGCTGTGCGACCTATAATTCCAAAACTATTTGATATCGAACATTTTAGGTGTATGTAAGGTGCCTTTTACGATCGGCACCAGACTTCACAGGAACCCTCTCAAGGCTTTTGTATAAAAATTGGCTTAGCGGTTTCGAACTCTTTACGTGATATACACATATACCCACACACGTATATACATTCAGTCGCCTCACGCTCTTTAGGAAAAAAATTGTTCAGTCCGGTTCTTCAAAATAAACCATGGCGTATGTTATGATGATCCCCAAAATATTTCGACGAAAAATATTGGCTGGTATGGTAGTAAAAAAAAACGGTCAGAAATAAGAGTTATGATAAAGTTCTTTTGCATCAAAAAATCTTACATTTTTCCCGTTGGACCAAAGATAATGCGGATTTTTATGGATTGTTTTAACTTTTTCCATATTATTTTCACTAAAATTCAAACGAATTTTTTCCTATACTACTTTAAGTCAAATAAATTGTAAAATGTAAAAAATGTGTACATTTTTTTGTAATTTCATTCAATTTAGTTCTTCACTTTACACTATATTTTATCATCAATAGATAATTTATTTGACTAAAAGTAACATGGCAAAACAAAAAAATAAAATTAATTTGAATTTTAGTGAAAGTAATTAAAAAAAAAGTTAAAAAAGTAATGAAAATCTGCATTATCTCTCGTCCGACTGTAAAAATTTAAAATTTATTGGTGCAGATTGGAAGAACTTTTTCATTACTATTATTTCTGACCGTTTGTTATTTTTAACTAACACACCATTAAATATTTTTATAAAAAACTCGATTTTT
This sequence comes from Coremacera marginata, assembly GCA_914767935.1. Taxonomy (NCBI): domain Eukaryota; kingdom Metazoa; phylum Arthropoda; class Insecta; order Diptera; family Sciomyzidae; genus Coremacera; species Coremacera marginata. Next base: position 79,788,067 of record OU612043.1, read on the forward strand.
AGAGCATATTTCAAACCATTGCGTGGATACTGGTTGAGGTGCGTGGCTTGAATGCCATAGAACCCAGGTTCGAATACCACCTGACATAGGAAGTTTTTTCAATTAAATTAATTTTTCTGTTCGGCCGTCATCTCTATGCAGACAATGGCAAACCTCAGAGAGTAAAAACTGGCATGAAAAGCTTCTTGAGAACATAAGCCGTTCGGAGTCGGCATAAAACTTGTAGATTCAGTTCTCGATCATTTGTGTTCAAACGGTCGAAGTATTTTTAAGGGCTGAAATGGCCATTTCGTTTTTGTTTTTTTTTTCTTTTTTATTTCAAACTATTCCAGCTCACGGATGGCTATTCCTACAGTCGAAATATTTGGGGAATCATCATAACATTAAGCATTATTTTGAGGAACCGACTTGTTCACCTTTTTTTTTGTGAGGAGCCTTATTATACATACATACATTTTTTACAGATAGATAGATGAGCAGAAAAAGTAGTCATGGCAACATTTATATATATAGTGACCGCCACTTGGTCCCATTGCACCTACGTACCAAGTTTCACTATCAAAACACGTACAGCTCAGAAATTAGAATGATTTTTGAAAAGTCGTCGTAGATAACGTGCGAAACGCCCATTTTTTAAGGGTTCTGGCAGTAACCATATGAACTAATCTACCAAATTTTAGTCTTTTACTCTAAAAAAAGTCTGATAAACATCCTTTTTATAGATTTGTGGGCGTTTAAAGTAGGCGTGTCAACATTTATATATAAAGTGAACGCCAATTTGACCCATAGCACCTACATACCAAGTTTGTCTATCAAAACGTTCACATCTCAGGAATTAAAATTATTTCTAACCGATAGCCCTGGCAGCTAGTGCTGACTTAGTTATAATTTTTAAATTGTAATTAACTATAGTACATTAAAAAAATAAGTAAATAAATAAATTAAATAAAATTATTTCTGAAGAGTGGGCACAGATATAGTGCTACCATGCACATTTTTTGCAAAGCTGTCGAGAGTAAGCGTATGAACTTAATTACCAAATTTTAGTATTTAACGATGATAATCGTCTGATTTAAAGAAGTTCTATTAATTTGTGGATCAAAAAAAAAAATCAAGTGGCGGCCGTGGCGTAGTGGGTAGAGTGTGTGGCCCATACGCGAGAACACCCTGGTCCGAATCCCACCTGACACGGAAAGTTTTTCAATTGAATTAATTTTTCGTTGTTGTTTTTTTTGTTCGGCCGTCACCTCTCTGCAGACAATGACAAACCTCAGAGAATAAAAACTGCCATGAAAAGCTTCTTGAGAACATAAGCCGTTCGGAGTCGACATAAAACATGTAGGTCCAGTTCTCGATCATTTGTGTTCAAACATTCCACAACACTCACAACACAATTGATCATAAGAAGCTCGGTCAAAGTGCTTTCAAGGGCTGAAATTGGCCATTTCGTTTTGTTTTTTTTTTGTGGGTGGTACAATTGGGCGTGGCAAATTTTATATATATATATATTGACTGCCACTTAGAGCACCTGCATATCAAGTGTTACTATCAAACTTGTGCAACTCTGGAATAAGCATGATTTCGAAAAAGTGGGCGTAGATATGGTGCGACCACGGCCCTTTTTTAGCAGTTGCCGACAGTGACCATATGAACTAAATTACCAAATCTTAGTCTTCTACGGCAAAATCCGTCTGATATAAAGCATTTTTACTGATTTGTGGGCGGTAAAAGTGGGTGTGACAACATTTATATTTACATAGTGACTGCCACTTGGACCTATAGAACCGGCATACCAAGATTCACTATCAAAACGTGTACAACTCAGGAATAAGCATGCTTTTGATAAAATGGGCGTAGATATAGTGCGGCCATGCCCATTTTTTGTATATTGGCCGACAGTAACCATACGAACTAAATTACCAAATCTTAGTCTTCTACGGCGAAAACCGTCTGATATAAAGCATTTTTACTAATTTGGGGGAGTTAAAAGTGGGCGTGAAAACATTTCTATTTACATAGTGCCTGCGACTTGGACCTTTAGAACCTGCATACCAAGATTCACTATCAAAACGTGTACAACTCAGAAATAAGCATGATTTCGATAAAGTGGGCTTAGATATAGTGCGGCCATGCCCATGTTTTGTACATTGGCCGACAGTAACCATACGAACTAAATTACCAAATCTTAGTCTTCTACGGCAAAATCCGTCTGATATAAAGCATTTTTACTAATTTGGGGGCGGTAAAGGTGGGTGTGAAAACTTTTCTATTTACATAGTGCCTGCCACTGGTACCTTTAGAACCTGCATACCAAGATTCACTATCAAAACGTAAACAACTCAGGAATAAGCATGATTCCGATGAAGTGAGCGTAGATATAGTGCAGGCACGCCCATTTTTTGTATATTGGCCGAGAGTAACCACACGAACTTAATTACCAAATCTTAGTCTTCTACGGCAAAAGCCGTCTGATATAAAGCATTTTTACTTATTTGTGGGCGGTAAAAGTGGGCGTGAAAACATTTCTATTTACATAGTGCCTGCCACTTGGACCTTTAGAACCTGCATACCAAGATTCACTATCAAAACGTGTACAACTCAGGAATAAGCATGATTCCGATAAAGTGGGCGTATATATAGTGCGTGCACGCCCATTTTTTGTATATTGGCCGACAGTAACCATACGAACTAAATTACCAAATCTTAGTCTTCTACGGCAAAAGCCGTCTGATATAAAGCATTTGTACTTATTTGTGGGCGGTAAAAGTGGGCGTGACAACGTTTACATTTACATAGTGACTGCCACTTGTATGCATAGCACCTGCATATCAAGATTCACTGTCAAAACTTGAAAATACCATGAATTAAAATTAGTGCTGAAAAGTGGGCGTATATATAGTGTGACCACGCCCATTTCTTGTACAGTCACCGAAAGTAACCATCTGAACAAAATTACCAAATTTAAGTTTTATATGATTAAAACCGTCTGATATATAGCAATTTTTTGGTTTGTGGGCGATAGAGCCAATTTGGGTTGTATGGGAGGTACCACGCCCCCTTGCCCAATCAACACCAAACTTCACAGGAACACTTCCCGAATGTTGCTTTAGTATCCCTAAAAATTTCATAAAGTTTGGTTCGGTGGTTTTGGAGTCTATACGTGATATACACACATATCCACATACCCACATACCCACATACCCACATACCCACATACCCACATACATACATTCATTTTTATATATATAGATAAAAGGAATTAAAAAGTGAAATTAATAATTATTCTTACTTTCAATCAGTGTTAATTGTCTAAAATCGCAGTAAATCCAAATCATTTGCATAAATTTTTAAAACGATTCCAATAATATGAAAGAGTTTTCGAAATGATAAAGGTGATTCAAAAATTAAGACATGACTGCTCTAATTTGAAAACAATTATTTTTTCTAAATTTTGAGGATTATTAGTTTTTTTAAGCTTTAAAAAATTACCATAACGATAAAAAATTTACCATTTTACCAAGTCAAAAACTTTTTACCAAATTTGGAAATATTTTACCAAAACGGCAACGCTGACCCCAATGCTTTTGCTCTAATTTACCCTCTTTTTCAGCGCAATTTATTACATTATAAATAGTCTGGCGTGTTACTGCAAACATTTCAGACAATTCTTGAACACTTTTACCCAATTGGTAATTATAATATATTAGTTGTGTCAAATTTAACGACAATCATTTACCAGGCATTTTAAAAGCACAGTTTTCAAATTTGAGGTGCGAACAAAGCAAAGATTTTTAGATTTTTTTATTCATTTTTAACAAAATGATAAAACGACACCATTAAAGTTGTCATTGCAAAGCAGAAGTAGCAGTAAATTGAAGTTAGTCGCGAAGCATATTATAAAGAAATTGAAAAAGCAAAATGTAAAAACAGTTTCTTGACAATACCAAAATAGAGCGTTATTTGTTTTTGTTGCCTTGGTTGTTGTTTTTCAATGAATTTGCAGATTTTTTTTTTTTCATTTATGCTCTTTAAGCGCTGTGTATATATGTGAAGAGTACAAAAAGAAGTAAACAATTAATAAGAAGAACTACTTTTTGCTATTGATGTCAAAAAATTTAATTTATTTTCAATGTAAAAACTCATTCTTGACAAACTATTCATATCAGGGAGGAACTGCCCTACCCTCGCTACGTCCATGCATATGTATATGTTTATATATATTTATATATGTATAATATATACATGTTTTCATGGATAACGGCTTAGGAGTTTTTCGACGCTTTTAAAAATATTTGTACTACAGCGCCCTCTGGTGTTCCAGATAGCACAAAAAAGATAAGTCCAAAACACTTACCGTATTAGAAAACCCCTATATTCCAATTTTCATGCAAATCGGATGCACGGTCTAGGAGTTTTCAAAACATTGTTTTGAGTTTTTGGAGTCGAGGTTTTTCAAAACATTTGTACCACAGCGCCCTCTTATGTTCGAGATAGAACAGAGTAGATTAGTCAAAAAACTCAGCGTATCCGAGAACCTTTACATACAAATTTTTATGCAAATCGGATGAACGGTTCCGGAGATAAGCTAAAAATGCCTGGAACCAGATCGCTGCGCCCCCTACCGGATCTAACTTTTTTTTCTGGATATAAAGTAGCCTATATGTTGACCAGGGATATAAGGAACCTAGATGTCAAATTTCATTTCAATCCATCCAGTGGTTATCGCGTGATGCTTTAACAGACAGACAGACAAAAATTTTAAATTTTTTAGCAGTCTTTCGGACTCCTCGTCATTCAAAATAGAATTTCAAAAAAATATTTCATGTACAGATTTTTTTTTTACAATTTTATGTATATTTATAGATATAGATTTATATTTTGATCAACTTGCTAGATTTCAAGTTATACTCGCAGAGAAAAAATATTTTTATATATGTTTGGTTTCAAGTAGAAAATATTTAAAGGGAACCACTGATTCTTAATTTAACTGATTAAGAACTTTTCTACGAATGCATTATTTTTAGATATAAGAAGATATTAGTTGTGTCCAGAATCGCCAGATGAAATTACCACCAAATTTTTTTTTTCACACTTAATTCTCATTAATTACCACACTCGCAAAATACCTCAAAATACCACAAAACTTCCACAAAATACCACAATACCTCAAATTACCACAAAATCCTTCAAATTACCAAAATATACTAAAATGCATTGATTACCATAAAACTAATTTGATTCTGACAGCATCTTAACATAATTACCAAGATTTTACCATATTCAATAATAGAAAATATTAACTTTAAAAATTATTCAGTTCTTTATTTATTAAAAACATAATAAGCATATTAGTTCAGTTCTTTTTCTTAAATATTAATTAAATAAAAATATACACAAATAATAAATTTGTTAAAATTGATATGTACAGAACATAATTAAATTAATTTTTATACATTTCGCTAGAATAGTGTCAATTCATTCACATCAGCATGAGAAAGGCAAGATATTTAAAGTAATTTTAGATGTTGATGTATTTTGTGGTGTTTTGTGGTATTTTTTTCCCACGGGTGGTAAATATCACACATGTGGTATTTTTTTCCCCACGCGAGAGATTTTTAGCACAATACGTATATACTATGGGAATTATCACATCCTACAATCGATGAAAAATACCATAAGTACTTTTTATAGTGCTTTTCTGGCAACTTTGGTTGTGTCCAACATAATATAATTGTCCTAGCTAAAAAAATTACGTCTACAATAATATGATCGTGACAAAATAGAATTGTTTGCTTCTTCCCAATGAAAATATATTTCCAACACAGTTGAACTCAAAAAGAGGTCAAAACAACTCCGTTATTTTATGTGTTGTGCCTTGACACACATATATCTGTTCCTTTTGCACTTGGACAAAAAATAAACTTAGGTTTAAGCTGAGGCTTCTTGGTTTAAGCTCAGTATGCCGTAGAAACGAAAACAAAATTCCCATAAGAAGTACATTGAGTTTTTTGACAGCGAACTGGCAGCGGAATTTTTTTTGCTAGGTAGTACGCTGTTGAAGAAAAAAATTTGTTCAGTGTAGCCAAGTTCACAACCATGTGTGGAGAGTTAAATTGTCAGAATTTCGCTGGCATTTATGTGCCCGTACATTTATTTGAAGCGGAAATTTGACAATCAACAATAAATAAAAGCAGTAAGTAAGTGTTGGTGTTGATTTTGTAATTAAACAAATTTATTTAGTTTATTAAGTGCTTTTTCTACACACAAAAAATATTGACTCTACATCAAAATTTCGCGTGTAGAATTATATGCCCAAAAATTTTCGTTCCTACAGCATACTAAGCTTTATGCGCTTGCTTTATTAGCTTTTAACTGTTGCCAAGTTTAGTTGTGGTTGAAGAAATTGCTGCGTTTTTATATTTTTAAGTTTCAAGCAGCCAAAAGTGTTTGTTAAAAGTGAATTTAAAATGAGTGTAAACTAAATATAATATAAATACAAATATTTTAATATATTATGATACTTCATATAATATTAAAAACTTTGTGTTAGTTAAATAGTGTTCGGTTACAGGCAAGTAAAAAGTTATAAAAAGTAATATCTGACTACAGGCATATTTGTTTTCTCCAACTGCAATATGTATATTATTAATATTATGAAAAAGAAAATTGTAAGAAAAATTAATTGAAATATATAATAAAAAAATATATTAATAACTACCTTATACCCTGTGTGCGCTGCTACACCCGGCAACTACATTATAAATATACTCAAAATAAATATACTCAATATAAATATAAATATACTAAATATAAATATACTCAAATAATAAATATACTCAAAACTTTTATTTGACCTTTTGTTTGACACCACGCTTATTGTCCAATGCCCGTCCCAGTTTTCCGGTAGCAGAACATTACCAAATAGTAACTCCATTCTGAGTTTCAATGGTCTGTGATTTTTACTTCTAGAGCTATTCAATATCGAAAATTTGGCTTATATGGGCGGAGCCACACCCTCTTGTCTAATTCTCATCCAAGTTTCTATTAGAAAGACATCACCAAGTGGTTACTCCATGCTGAGTTCCAATGTTCTGAGACTTTTACTTCCACGAAAAACTGATTTCTAGCGATTTTATAAGAGAAATCGCATTGGCGAAAGGGGATCCACTATTTTTGCAATATCTCGAGAACCGCTTTTTCGATGTTGAACAAATAAGTTTTAAAATCCGTGTCATAACTGGCTCTATACACCCTAAAAATATGAACAACACCATTGCTCAGAAGTGATGGAGTAGCATACGGACACCATTTGATTTTTATATATATAGATAATAATAAATTTTTTATTTTAATTTTCCTACTTTGTTACGTTCCATTACCTTTCCAACGATTTAAATTTAAGGTGTTCTCTTGAAGTGTTCAGAAGTTATGGCTTAATACATGTAGTAGTTATGAATTTTCAATTTAACTAGCTATCGCCTTTTTTATTTTTGTTTTGATAATGAAACATAAAATTAAAACAATTGGAGGAAAATTTAATGCTAGTTGAATTTGTATTGAAAATTCATTACTACTACAAGTTTTAAGCCATAATTTCTGAACCCTTCAAGAGCACGCTTTTATTTTATATTGTTGGAAAGGTAATTGAACGTAACAACAATTAAGAAAATTAAAATAAAAAAAAAATAAAGGCGTCTGTCGCTGGCATGGTATTAACCTTTGAAATTATGAATGGACCAAATTATTTAAATTTTTCCAAAATATATATATTTTTCCGATAAAATAGACGAAATAACCACTCCAATGATACCCTATTTAAGAAAATAGCATTTAGTTAAATTGATGAAGCTGCGATGTCTCAAAATAGACGCTATTTTGGCACCGAAAAACGATTCTAAAAATTTATAACTTCGTGCTTGGTTTTCTAATCAATAAACAAAAAAAAAAATTTGAGCCAAATCGGAGATGGTCAGTGTAGCTGATATTACACTTCAATGTGAAATGGGCGTAATACTATAATATTTTTATTCAATTCTATCAAGAAATTACACTAAATTTCATAGCAGTTGCAAAAATATCAATTAAAAAGATTTTTCATGCTTTTATCCGCAATCAAAGGCAATATTTTCACATCTTGAAAATTTCTTAATTAGGTTTGACAACATGTTCGTTTGGGCGCATTGCTTAATTTAAAGTTATGCCAGCCATCACACCATATAGGCAAATTTGTCGGATCATCTGAAACCCCTAATGTGAAAACCCAAAGTTGCTCACAAAACTTCTAATTGCATACTATTTACAACAAAGTTTGGTAGGCTTCTAACTTTTATCGCGCATGAAAAATCGACTGTGGAATCGCGGTTTAAACAAAATATGTGATCACATTTGTTTTTTACATAATTGTCAAATGAACATGATACACATTTTTTTGACATATATTGTAAACAAAAGATAACAAACTTAATTAAATAAATTCTTTTAAAATCCCGAAATCCCGGGATATTCTTTGCTAATCCCGGGATTTTTGGGACTTCTAAATGTCCGGGATCCTGGGGTCCTGGGATCGACATCCCTATCCCCGAGTTTCTACATTTTTACACGAATTTGTAAGCTCTTCAAACGCGATAGACAACTTTCAAAATTTTCTTCCACTGGGTTAACTGCAACGTTTAAAACGTCCAATCGGTGAGTAGAACAAGCAAAATATGAAAATAAACTTTCCAAAGTGCCGAAAAAAAGAACGCTTGTAATGCTGCTTGTAATGAGCTCAGCAGTTATAAAGTTTTCTAAAATAGCTTGGCTAAGGTCAACAGCTGTTTTTCCGTCTAAAGCAAAGAACCCCAAAAATATTTCTTTGACTTCAACTTTTTCGTTTGAAATTTTTACGTAGCGAATTACGTAGCCTAGATAGGGTTCAGCTCTACTATCTACTATTAATTATTCCCTGACATAATTTGCTAGAACGCTTATAAATTCAGTTTGAGTTCATGGAGAAAGGCATGAAGTATTTGTTTGCTTTAGACTCAAAAGGTGCTCTTTTATAACTGGATCGTATTATGAAAACATTTGGTTCTATTTAAGAAAATCGCCTTTGTTTTGGGAGGATACATCTTCATTGTGATCCCGAAACAGTAGATTTTGTTTAGCAAGAAATAGAGTCATATTAAGCAATCTTTGCAAAACATCCCTCCATTTCTTTGTATTACGCTCCATCGCAGCTACTGTTTCCATGTCTATGGTTTTGTTATGTTTTAAGCTTACGCCTCATGTTTTCCACTTTTCAAGACAATGCAGATGACCTTCCGATGACTCGTGATTGAAAACTTTTGGATTGAGCTTTTGGATTAAGACCAGTTACAAACTTTGTTGTGGCTTCTGTAGCAGAAGCAGAAAATAATTTGCAACAAAAGCAGTACAAGTTATTAGAGACCAGTGAGAAAACCATCCAAGTTCTTAAAATTTCTTTCCCGTTAGGCATAGCTTTGTAGAACCATGACTTTGTTAGCGTGCGAACCTGAAAAGCGTTAATTGTGGAAAATATTACAATAGTTAAAAGTTATATATTTATGTACTAACATCACCCTTTATATTATTTCTTCATGCTCTAAAATTTAGCTTGAAAGGCCCATCCTTTTTTTGAAAGCAAATACTTTCTTTTTTGAGATTTTCATTCGCAATTCATTGGATATTGGTGTTTTCCAATAAGAAACATCTCCCAATGAGATTGAAAAATTACTCGATTCTTCTTCCAAATTTTTATATCGCAACGTTAGCGCTTACATCAATGTTTTATATAACCCGCTTATTCGACACTTCAAATGGATTCGACTCATGTCGATTTTATTCAAAGTCGCGCATAAATAAAATTTAAGGCCGTCTTCAAAATTTCAAACCCATACACAATGTGTTGAATTGGGGCAGAAAAACGTAAATAAAAAATGTCGTTATTTTAAAAAATTTGTATGCACAATAACTAATGATTTCTAATGATTAACTTAATAATTATCTTTACTAGTAAATAAATTATGGATTTTTAAAGTTTACTCAATCAATTCAAGAAGCATAAGTATTTTCAAACTTGAAAGATTTTAAAAAATTGTTTAAACTTCTGTGATAGATGTAGAGAAACAAGATATGCTGGACTATTTTATATTATTTGCACATCACGAAAATGATTGGATTCCTCGAATTTATTTATTTTTTGGTAAAAAAATTACATATACCTTAGGAAGAGGTCGTGAAACTCAAAAATTAACAAATTTTAGAAGGTTAAACAAAACTATAGGAATTTTTGTTTTTTTTTTAATTTCTATTTTTTTAATAAAGAGAACCCTTTTTTAGGATTGGTACGACCAACGTTGACCAGTCGATACGCCGTAACAATTGTGACTGTCAACGCTAGTCAACGTTGGTCAACAAGCGACCGATCAAACGCTGAATTGCAATTTCAGGATGGCCTTGTTCACTCAAACATAGGAAGTAAACACTAACGTAACAATATTTAATAATAAAACATATACCTTGTTTCATCGTCTTGTGTATCAACGGAGTGCATGCTAGCATCAAGTACATCGGATGGTGAAGGAGTAACGAACTGCCTTGAAGTACCCGCAGAATCTTTCTCCAAATTTGCTGCTCGCTTTATATAAGTCAGAATGGCGTCAGATTGTTTTTTTTTCATTTATAAGTTGCTCTTCATTTGCTTTTCGTTGCTGGTAACCACTTGGTCTTTTAAATTTATGAACACGTGACATGTGACATTTTGCTTTTCTCAAAAAATTTAATAGAAATCACAAAAATTTAAAATACAAGTAACAAGTGCACAGTAACAATTAATGATGGCACTTACATATTTTGATGATAAACATGATTAACATGCCGTTTACACAAAGCATAGATCCACAGACCAACTACTTTTGGTGAAATTTCGGAATGGATTCCGGAATCTGGATAGAAATTTCGAAATTATATACAAGTACATACTTTCATTAGTCAATTTGACAACTTTTGTGGTCTTAAGGCAGTATTTGAGTGTATAATTTTGAAAAAAATCGGTTTTTTTTTGCATATTTTCGAAGATATTTCAATTATTTAAGAATTAAAGTTATAAATAAAACACCCGTTTTGCAGGGCTTTGACTGCCTGTAACTTCGCTCAAATCTTTAAACTCGTTTGACCCGAAACTACTTTTCCAACACGGTTCTTGAGAATCAAGATCCAAGAGAATTAAGAATTTTTTTTTTTCAGATGACTAGAAGGGTTAAAATCGTGTCAAGATGGAGGCACCTCTTTTTTAGCAGCAGCCCCCCCTCTCCCAACTGTACCAGCCAATTATTTTTTTCAATTCTTAATTTTTTTTTTAAATTTTTTGTGAATTATTTAAATATTAATAAACATATTATTAAAAAATGGATGGTAAAAATATTTTTAGTTGTTGTTTTATTGAATTTTAAATAAAACTCATAATTTTTCTCTCCAGACTTTGTTTTCATTTTGAAGTCGTATTTATCTTTCTAAGCAATTTCTCAATTGCTTGAATTGATTTCAGCAATGCAAAGAATTCCAAGCATGGAACTTGCAAGTTGTACTTGACGTGCCTAAATAATTTTTATTATAAAATTGAATTATATTTGTCTATGTGTCCGGTAGGTCGATTGAAAGTAAATATGAGATACTGAGATAAGGAGAGAGATTGAGATACAAAGACAGAAAACTTCGATTTTGACTAGAGATCACACAGCTTTCAGACAAATGGCTTATTTTCAGCTCAATTTGTTTGCATCGTCTAAAAGTGTGCGATTGCCCCTCTCGCCAGATTAGGTGATTTATCGTCAGTTGGGCAGTATTTCTATATTTGACTTAATGATTGTTTTTTGTCGAAATTACAGAAATTTCGGTATATTTCGGAATACAGCAGAAAATTTCGGGATTCCGAAGCTTCGCTTTGGAACACCGGAACTTGCCTATGTTTTCGGAATGATTCCGATTTTTCGGAACAGTTGGTCACTTTAGGCATAGAACATACATCGTGAAATAAATCATATCATTTATCGCAAGCAGAGCTGGATTGTAATGATTCCTTTTGGCATTAACTCCGCGTCAATTCCAATTCCGTGGAATTAGCAATTGATAATTGGTCATCTCAATTCATCAGGAATGGAATTGGAAAACAATTTGACAATTTCATTCCAGGAATTGTAATTTGTAATTGAACATCTCAATTCCTTAGGAATGGGATTGAAAAAAATTCGTCAATTCCATTTCGGAAATTGTAATTGGTAATTGAACATCTCAATTCCTCAGGAATGGAATTGGAAAAAAATCATCAAGTCCATTCCAGGAATTGTAATTGGTAATTGAACATCTCAATTCCTCAGGAATGGAATTTTCAATTCCATTACGGGAATTGTAATTGGAGGTTACTGTAATCCAATTACATTAATTGTAATTTTTTGTAAGATTACTGTAATCCAATTCCAATTGTAATTGAATTACTAATTCCAAGGAATTGGAATTGAAAAATTAATTAATACTTTTCGACCCAGCTCTGGTCACAATGTATAAGATATGCAATGGTATATGCCGGTCTCCACTAAATTTTTTGATGCTTCCTCACTGTTAAGTCTTGCAAGCAGAATTTAAAATTTTGAAACAGCAATTAGAAAAATGGGACACACATTTTTTAACGTAATCAGGCCTATTCGCCCGGAATCGGAAAAGATTCAAGAACTTTTGGAAATTTTTAATTTGTTCATCAACCGTCAATATTCACGAGTGTAAAAAGTGAAAAGATGAAGCCTTACCTGCTATCTTAAAAATGGAAACTCCCTATTCCGATTACGGGCGAAAAAATGCTCACGATAGGCCTGAATGTGTTTTATCACTTTTACTGTCTGAGAGACAAACAATATCGAAATGGTGTCACCCCTAAAATGGTGGTACCCAGGGCGGATCGCCCCCCTGTTCCCCGCTAGAAACACCACTGTGCTATCAAACCAAATACTGAAAATATAATTGAAATTAAGTTAACCATTTAAAGTTTTTGATTAATCCAATAAAAGAAAAGTGCATGCATACTTATTTGACATGAATTAGTATGATGTTTCCGTTTTTAGCTTACTAATGCATAACGGTACATTAACGCAGAGTTTTCTGCGTATTTTTCAAGTGAAATAAGAGTGAAACGAATTTTTAACATCATGTGGGCTTCATATATTTTTGAAAACTACACTTAAAAAAATAAACATCTGCGATTTTAGTTTTTTTCTGCGACGTAACTTTTGACTGCGCTCGAGGGTTTATATATTTCATTGCCAGACTCATTCTTCTGTTTCTTAAATCCAAAAAAATTAGGAGCTAAGTTAGGAGTTGGAGAATGCTGTAGGAACGAAAATTTTTGGGCATATAATTCTACACGCGAAATTTTGATGAAGAGTCAAAATTTTTGTGTGAAGAAAAGGCACTAGCTGACAGATTCATATTATTATTGCTCCAATTTTATATTTTATAAAAGGCAAGATTACGCATTAATCAACTAAATAAATTTATTTAATAACAAATTCAACACCAACACATACTTGCTGCTTATTTTTTACAGTTGAATTGCCAAATTTCTACGCCAATTAAATCTACGAGCATATAATTGCCATCGAAATTTTGACATTTTAACTCGTAACACATGATTGTGAACTTGGCAGCACTGAAAAAAATTTTTTCCGTCAACAGCGTACTACCAAGCCAAAAAAAAAAAAAAAAATTCCGCTGCCTGGTCGCTGTCAAAAAACTCAATGTACTTCTTATGGGAATTTTGATTTCGTTCCTACAGCATACTGAACTTAAGTAATAACTTGTCAAGAGTTCGCTATGATACCATGTATGCGCTAGAAGAAATTCAGGTTAAAAAATTACCGAAATCCATCAGTTGCGGAGATATACTCCGCTCCTCTTTGTAGGACAGAAAATATGCTCACAACAAAATTGTAGATCAGTTTATTTACTACAAAAATTGTTTTGACGTAAAACAAACAGTTTCACGCTATGCGACAAGATATGTTTGAATAGCGCAAAGTACAAATTTCATATTAACTTTGAGCAGATTCTTTTAACATTAATTATATGTATGATATTTGTAGGCGGTGTATTTTCAATATTTAATTAAATTTATTAAATCTTGACAAGTTGTTTTTTAGGTTTGCATTAAAAAATGAGCTACCAATTATTTTGGATTTGAGAAAAAAATAAGTCTGGCAATGCTAGATGTCGCAAAATGTTAGAAAAATTAAGTTTTTTTTAACGAAGTCTTTCTGCACAACCGCTGTACACCTACTTATTTGACTAACTGTACGTTATTCTTTTATATATAAAAGCCTTAAGTGACATTATTGCTTGATTTGTTTATTTGTCATTATTGCTTGACAACTGGTATCACTCTCTACCCTATTCTGATCTATTAACTTAAAAAAATATCAAAACAAAACTAATAGTTTAACCGCCATTTGCCAAAGGTTTAGCATCTTCAGATAAAATAATATATTTTGGGCCACCCTATATTGTAACGCTTAATAAAGAGTCGTGTGAAAGCGTAACACAAATGCCCACAAAAATATTCGTTATGATCGTTTAATGGATATTTTTCTGGCCGCTGTGTGCTGCGAACTGGAAGAAATGCACAACTGACAAGGAATTCATAAAAAGTGAAAACTGTGTGAAGAAAGTGAAAATAATGCAAATGCAATAGAATAATTATTAAATGATGCGGAAATGCAGAGATAAGCTGAAATTAACGATTCTTACAAATGTACTAGGAGACATTAAACATTTTCCATTATGAAGTAAGAATCCCAAATACTATCTTTAAAAAATAACATAAAAAAACTTTTTCTACCCATAAGGAGAATAGAAAAAGTTCAAAAATTTAAATGCAGTTTTTATTTAACTCAATTAAACTGAACACAGCTGCAAACTCTGTGCTTTTTATATATTTTAGGACGAGTACATTCTTGTAGTTCTTGGAAACCCAGTTGTTGCTGAAAAATTTCAATTATTTTCAAAATAAAATGTTTAACGCTTGAATTGTAATTTAACTGCAGTTAAATCCAGTTTAATAAATATTGTTGAGCTCTTTTTGAGAATGTTTTGGTATTTATGCAGTAGCGTTTTTTTTCAGACTTTTAATGAAGTAAACTTACGGTTGAGGGTGGGCATATCCACCATCACCTAAACCAGTCATTCGCATCCTGTTGATCAACGTAGTAAATTTCATCGGTTAAACACACTTAAACGCCAGAGTTTATGTGTTGCGCGTAAATTGAGTTGAAATTTCATTAAATTCCAACAGTAGTCCGCAATCCAGAAAAACACCACCCTTCAAACTTTTGCTGCTGCGATGCTATCACCGCCCAACCAGGTCGACATTTTGCGACGATTGTTTCTGTTGAATACATATGTAATGAGCCAAGTGACACTCGACTATTTGCTGCTGTTTTAATACGCCTTGATGTATGAAACACTTTTTTTTCGTTAACAAAGTTATTGCTCACTAAATTTGTTTTGTTTGTTTTTTAATTGGTATCCACTGCTGAGCAATTTTGTTGTTTATTTAGAAACAACATTTAATTTTTTCCCGTGTATTGTTTTTATTTTTCATCATTTCTTAAAATTACCTTTGCAAAAATTTTGCATTATTAGTACCTAAAAAATTTTAAAATGTACATGTGTAAAAATAACCGTTAAGGTTGCTGTTCACTTGCGGCACGTAACGAAACGAAACGACAAGCCGGTCAAAATTCTTTGGTTTTATAGCCACCGGCCTTTTCCTCGTTCGTTTCCGTTTCGTGAAAACGTTCGTTGGTTAGTGAGCATGAATACATAAGAACACACTAGCTGCATTCCCGTGGCACTGGATCAGATCAAACCTCAGTGCAACAGTTTTAGTTTAAATTTATTACAATTTGGCATCACTGGTGATGAAGTGCCAAAATTCGAATGGGAGCAGTGAGATGAAAACTCGAATATGAGAAATTCAGATTTGCCAACTATGTTCGTTTTTAAAAAAGTGCCTTGAACTTGGCAGCATTTCAAGATCAGAAATAGAGCCAGGAAAAGATAACCCCCTAGCCACACGTGCCAGTCCGAAGCCAGTAACAGTTCGAAAAACTCAATACACTCTCACTTTTCACTAACACACTCACACTTGACATCACTGGCACTCCACTGGCCACAACTTTTACTGAGACAGTGAATTTTGGCAACCGCAGCCAGTCCGAAATCGAAGTAAGGAAAACAGTGCTGCGTTTTTTCCCTAAAACATTCGAATTTTAAATATGCACTTTTCTTTCATGTTTTGTAGTGAAATATATGCAATTATTTTAATTGCCCTTATATGACACATTAAATCTCATATGAATAAGTTGCATTTAATTTTGAAAAATATCGATAAACACATTTTGCAACATAATTAGTTCCCCATTTTTATCCCATTTAAGTTTGGTGCTGTGTTGGCACACAAAGCATCACTGAAAAAAAAGCAAACAAAATAACAAAGTGGTCAAAGTGTCAAACGAATAATGGAAGTTAAATTAAACAGAGAGGAAATTGTGAAATTAATTGAACTTTACCGGTCCCGTAAGTTGCTATGGAATATGTCCAGTTCCTTATACAGGCGGAGTGACCTCAAATGCAAGGCAATGGACGAAATTGCCATAGAAATGGGCTTGCCGATTGACATCGTGAAGAAAAAATACGGGCTCTGCGAGGCACCTACACATCAGAGAAGAGGAAGATGTTGCACGGGAAAAAGTCTGGTTCAGCTGCAGAAGCTATGCATGTGCCGTCAGTGTTCTGGTTCGGTGAAATGGCTTTTCTTGATAGCTCCATTATAACTCGGAAGACTTGCGATAATTCAAACTAGGTAAGTGCAATAAGTATAAGCTAAATTGGATTGCTAAATTTGGAATACCGATGCGACTTTGCAAATTAGAATCTCCGCGAATGGGACACAAAAAGTATGAGTCAGGTCTTCTTTTATTTTGAATTGAATAATTGAAGATCTGTTGAAACTCCAATTTTACCTAATTTTTTGTGGAATATATCAGCTCATAAAAGTGAAGTGAAAAAATATGAAATGTTTTGTTCTTATATCGAGGGTTTATATTAAAAATTGTCTTTTAACAAAAAATCAAGTTCTTAGAAAAGCGAAAATACTGTTTTATGCGATAGTTAGCAACAATTTTTATGAATTCCTCTTCAACAATGTTAACAAAAAGTGCCTATTAAACGCCACAACTAAAAATTTTCTTATATTTCGCGTTATTTTAGCTGCTATGGTAGATAGACAGTATTGCATTGAAAACTAAATCTCTCTGTTTCATAAAATGTGCAGATAGACACTTTTGCACTATATAAAAATTATCTTTTTTAAGAACAAATTTATGCTTTAAATAATTTTGAACTATTTGAATGAGTGTCGAAAGAATGAAGAATGAAAAGTCGAAAGAATTCAAAGATGGAATGAACTAAGAGATATATTTAATAGTTTTTAAAATATACGGAAGTTGTTATTAAGAGCTAGCTGATATTCCGGTAATGTTTTGTGTTGAACTTACTGAGGTTCCAGTCTCTAAGCAGCGGCCGAAGTCGGAATGTGTCCGATTTTTACGTCTTCACGATCTTTAATTTTTTAACCCTTTTAATCAAAGGGTATTGACAACAGATGTTCATGGAATCGTAAATTAACATGGAAAACAATTTTGCACCTTCAAATACTTTTAGTTTTTATGGCGGAGGGGAACTTTTTATCTCGCCCATTGAAAATTAACATTTCCATCCCTTATTAAATACATCGACAGAACGTCTCTTATGCGACAGGCATACTTAAAGCTGCTGGCATGCTGTGGTCCAATAGAACTAAATATTTGTGGTAAACTGTCCGCTTCAAAAGTGGATGACATTGGCCTAGTTTTCAGTTTTGTCAGGTAGTTGTGCAAAACACAACTCGTCATCACAATTAAGTCTACAGTAGATGGCAAAACCTCGATTGGTCGATTGAATATGCTGAATCGCTTTGCCAATCTTCCAAAAGCACATTCGACTACCATTCTCGCATGGCATATTCTGTAATTAAAAATCTGTTGAGGGACACTCAACTTCAGGGACCTACTAAATGGCTTCATTAAATGTTTGTCTAATTTAAATGCGTCATCTCCAATAAAATAGTATGGCACTTTATTGCCTTGTTTAAGAACAAGCTGCTCGGCTTGCGGAATTTTTTAATTCTCCTCTTTCCAAAGCTGTATGCAAAAAGCCATCTTGGTATATTGTGATGTCTGAAGCCTTACCGTTGCAAACAACATCAATAAATGTAAACCGGCCATGCGCATCCACTGACGCAAAAAGCACAATACTAAAAAACCCTTTAAAATTATAAAATTGTGATCCACTGTTTGCTGGAGCTTTCATACGGAAGTGTTTACCGTCTAAAGCGCCAAGGGTATGTGGAAATTGCCAAATGTTTTGGAAATCATCTGCGATCTCCTTCCACTCTCTTTCTGTGTCAGGGACCTGAAAATAAAATATATATGAATACAGATTTTTTATACCTTTTTATTTTATTTTATTATCTGTATATATATAAAAATCTAATGGTGTCTGTATGTTACTCCATCTGAACCATTTTATTGGTGCTATTCAAGTTTTTAGAATGTGTTTGGCAAGTCATGGCACGGGTTTTAAAACATATTTTTACAACATCGGATGAGGGGTTCTCGAAATATTGCAAAAATAGTGGATCCCCTTTCGCTCATACAATTTCTCATATAAAACCGCTAAAAATCATATTGTTTTCTTTCAGACTTCCAGTGAAAATTCATTTCATTTTGAAGACTATGTCGCGGAAGAAACGGATTACAGCAGAACAGAATTTTCTGATCCAGGACCTTCTTAACGTAATAGAAAAGAATATACGGATCCTGAACGCACTACACATCCAAGAACATAACAGCAGACAAAGTTTAATGATGCTTTGGACAGATTAGTTGGTCTGAATGATGAAGATGACGACGACTTTAGTGCTTTTGGGAAAATCATTGGTGTGCAGCTCAAAAGCTTGTCTGGAGAAGATGCATACCCGTTGATGGGAGAAATTCAAAATTTGTTGGTGCAACGCAAAATAAAAAATCTGCGGAAAAAACAACATTTATTCCACTACCAGCTCAATCACCTTCAGACAGTTAGTCTGAGTACACCCGATTCAATGCGCCAGCCAAAACACTTCAACACCGGTTAAATCCAATGCAGAACATGCAACATCTTTTACAGATATTTTAAGTACAGCAATCTCTGATGCTGAAATAAGCTTTTCGTTTGAAACATAAGTGCCGTAAGTAAAAACTTATATTAAGCACTGATTTCAAACCGTTTGGTTTTTCCTTTGTGTAATACTTAATTACACTGCCTGAATGATTGTCACAACAATTCGATGAAGAATCGTGTCACAAATTAGGCTTTTAAGTGACATACAATTTTGTTTAGCTTTTTTATAAATCAGAACAAGTATGTTATAAAATAATGAACATCAAAAAAGTATATCGGCTTGTTCTTTTTATCCTTATATGGACGAAGTAAGCAAATTTTTAAAAATTAATTTTTCATTTCAGGTCTTAATACACCAGCACCAGCACTACCTTCAGCACTCACTAGCATCAGCACTATAACCAGAACTACCTCCAGCACTCACAAGCATCAGCACCAGCACTAACACTAGTATTAATGACATTCTTGAAATATTGTAGCGCTTTTATTGTGTTCATCAGCTTAAGCATATAATGTTGCTGGCATTGTAATATATAACTAATTATTAATGCCTTATTATGTTTTGAGCATTATTCTAGTTAGTATTTTATAATTATTTCTTAAGACAATTTATGGAATTCAGTATTATTTAAGAACAAATTTATTTAAGCTTTGTATTTACATGAAATAAACTTAATTAAATACATAAATTGTTGAATATTTATTCGTAACAAGCTTGAGAAGAATTACGAGATATCAAAGTTATGTAAATACAAAAATTAATGAAACAAAGTTTCCGAAACCAGAGAAAAAGAATTTAACTTAAAAAAAAACTTCCATGCATAAACAGAAAGGAAATAAAGATTTTTGTCTGCTAAAAAAATATAGGGCGCGTTTCAGAAAGCGTGATTAACTTCTAAGTATTTTAAAACTAAAATCATGAAAAATTATAGTAAACTAGCAAGTTAACCACGCATTGTAAAACCGGATTCAAATTTTAACTTTATTAATATTACCTTCATAAATCGATTTTTTAAAGCTTCATATATTGCTAGCAAAACAATTGGAACAAATGCACCAATTGTGTTCCTTGACACTCTCGTTAAAAATTCTAGTGATCTAAACGAGTCTCCAGTCGCTATGTACCTTAGAGTGATTGCCAACTTGGATCTTGGGCATATCGCTGCCCGCATGCACGTATCACTTTTTTAAGCGCCCATGAACATAGAATTGAAATGAAGTTATTAATTTTTTCTTGTGCTAGCATAACAGCAGTATATAGGAAGGAAGAACGCCGTATATCCATATTTAAAAATTTCTGAAGAAAATAAAACAACAACTTCTAAGGTTGTTGAAAATTTTTCTCAAATACAAACCAAATTCAAGATTTCCTCGAACCCATGCACATCTAATCGCGAAAAGTTCTTGAAGTCCCTCTCATCATCCTCCCATAGCAGAACCTTTAACAAATGCGCAGCTATGTTTGCTCCATTCTATTCATTAGAAGAGGTTTTAACCAGTACCTTCTACTTGTTGTGATATTTCGTCTTCTTTCTACGGGTTCTCTTGACTCGTTCATTAATTCTTCCAATTCATAAAGAACTCCAATTTTTGCAAGAACCTTTGCCTTTGACGACATTTTGCAAATGAACATTCACTCTCACGTGTGGCCGCAGCTAAAATTTGTAGATTATTTCGAAAATTTTTCGAAGTAAATACATATTCTTCAATGGCATGCCAGCACTCTCATGTGTGGCTGCAGCGTAAAATAGAGCCACGCTCTAGATCAATGACCACGGGAATGCAGCTGGTGTAGTTATATTGTATAGTTTCGTTACGTGCCGTAAGTGGGCAGCAACCTTTATTCGTGCGGTATGGCTGAGTAAACTTTTAGGGTTCTTTTTAGGCTATGTTCGCTTCTTTTTCGGCTGGTGATTGATTTTATTCGGATATGCCGGGTAAAACTAGGTGGCATCAGTCGCAGCTTTAGCTAAGCTAGTAGCTTATGTTGGTATGTTTAATCTTTAAATACTTATGAATACTTAAAAGCGGTATGCGTGTAGTGAATAAACTTACTGTACTTAAAAAGATTTTTATATGGTTTACGCGTTTATTGTGTACAAAAGTTCAAGCGTTGTGAAAATTGGACGGTATTAAGTTTTATAGCTATAAATTTACAACTTGCTTTTAACCGATTTTTGAAATGAAACTTCTTTAGTCACGTATACAAAAAATAGTACCATTAACATTTAATGATACAGACGGCCAACCTTCACATGGCAACGTGTCTGACTGCCTTAATCTGGCGAGACCAGCATAATCCATGTCAAAATCGACTCAAATCTTTTCAAACCTTCTCGTAGTGTTCCCTGGACAACGGCAAACTGACATCCGTCAGTTTCCATTCTGACGGGTCTATCCAACTGATTGATATCTTGGAAAGATAAAAAGCTGATATCACTGCAATCTTAGAAATGCGATGGAAGGGACAAGGTTGCTCACGGCAAGCATCCTGTGATATTTGCTACCAGAGCACAAGAACGATGAGACCAAAGAAACTTTCTACGTGCGCCTTGTAGACGCTTACGAGCGCTGCCTCCATCACGACATAAAAATCGTGCTTGGTGACTACAATGCTAAGGTGGGCAAAAAAACATCTTTGTTTCAACAGTAAGAAAGTTCAGCCTCCACGAAAACACCTCCGATAACGGAATAAGGCTGAATGACTTCGTCGCAGAAGGAAACTTGCTCTAAGAAGCACTTGAAGCTCTAAGAAGCACTCCTGTTTCAAGAAAACACAGTGGCGGATCTAGGATTCGCCAGGGGGGTCGAGGGTGAAGAGAGAGCTAAGATAGCAAAAAAAAAACCAAATGAAAAAAGTTACAAAATTACATATATCGGTGATTCCATGTCAAATAAGACATTTTCCGCATATTCATAACACACAAATAGGGGGTCTATCTTTCCCCCACTTCCAATATTTTTAAGGGGGAACCGAAACATGTGTTTGACTTACAATTTGACTAACAGTGGACAGTTAAACACGTGTTTCGACGTTCCCCTAAAAATGTGGAAAATGGGGGAGTAATAGACCCCACCATTTGGGTGTCTCAAAACTGCCTCCCCCCTTAGAAACTCACAAAAAATGGTTAATTTTTACCTATATTGCTTCTTAATAAGCAAATATCAAAATGATAAGTATCAAAATACTTATCATTGATGAATTCAAATGATTTTCAGCTCATATAAAGAGCACATAATTTACAGAACTCGGGGGATGAAAACAGTGATGATGTTCTCACAACGATGAGCGCTCTTTGTACACGAACGAATAACCAATACAAGTGTTTGAGGAGTTTATGCGAGAGCGTAGCGTTCAACGAATTGCTCTGAAAACATTATTCATTGCTTCTGTTTTTATAAATGATAACTCGAAAGAGCGAGAGCGAATTTTGGTTGCTCTACGCACTCTGGTGCCAATGATGATTTTACATTAATTCTTTAATAAAATGAAAAATGTACCAAGAGTAAAAATTTTTAAAATTCAAGTGCTTTTTGATTTCAAAAATGTACATATATATAAAGATTTACTAAGCACATTTATTTTCATGATAAGGGATATTTATAAATCGTTTTAAAGAAATATTCAATTTTCTAAAAAGATATTTATTAAAATATTAAAGAGAATGAGCACCGCAAAGGATAGAAATTTGTATTGAAAATCGCTGCGATTTGTAATAAAATTTTTTAATGAATTGGTGATATTATAAAGAAAGAGTTAAACTTACTTACTTACTTAGTTGGTCGTAACAACCCGTGTTTCAACCGACCTCATCAGCTCTCGCCAGGCGCCTCTGCTTTGCGCGCGCCTTCTCCAATCGGATACACCAAGTGCGGTTAGGGCTTCACCAGCCTGGTCCATCCATCGGAGGCATGGTCTCCCTCGTCGTCGTTGACCAGCGACCCTCGCCTCGAGCACCTTTTTCGCTGGAGCTTCGTCGTTCATACGATGGACATGACCCAGCCAGCGTAGTCGCTGCACAGTTATACGCCAAACTACGTCAATGTCATCGTAGAGCTCATACAGCTCGTGGTTCATTCGGATGCGATAGTCATCGCCGACTCGAACAGGAGCGAAGATTTTGCGAAGAACTTTTCTCTCGAACACCCCCAGTGCGGCTGCGTCAGTTTGCGAAACTACCCATGCCTCAGCGCCATAAAGCAGCACAGGTAGAACGAGCGTCTTGTAGAGTGTTAGTTTTGTCGATCGAGAGAGGGCTCTGGAACTTAGTTGCTTACTGAGCCCGTAGTAGCACCTATTAGCAATTATTGTTCTTCGCTTTATCTCCAGGCTGATTTCGTTTTTGGTATTAATGGCGGTGCCAAGGTAAACGAACTCCTTGACTACTTCAAAGTTATAGCTGCCAGATGAAACGTGGGAGTCTAAACGCCGAGGTCCCTTGTTTGTAGACAGCATATATTTTGTTTTGCCCTCATTTATCGTCAAACCCACTTTGGCTGATTCCTTTTCGATAGCGGCGAAAGCAGCGGTAACATCTCTCTTGGTTCTGCCGACAATATCAATATCATCAGCGTACGCAAGGAGCAGGACGCCTTTGTAGAAAAAGGTGCCATTACGATGCACACCGGCCTTTCGTACGATCCCCTCCACGATGATGTTAAAGAGATCGCAAGACAGTGGATCGCCTTGCCTGAAACCTCTTTCGGTATTGAAGGTTTCGGAGAGGTCATTTCCTACCTTGACGGAGCTACGTGTGTTGCTCAACGTCATTCTGCAAAGTCTAATCAACTTTGCAGGTATACCGAACTCAGACATTGTTGCGTATAGGCAATCCCTTCTCGGGCTATCGAACGCAGCTTTAAAATCGACAAAGAGATGGTGTGTGTCAATTTGATGTTCGTGGGTTTTCTCCAGGATTTGTCGTAGCGTGAAAATCTGGTCTATGGTGGACTTACCAGGTCGAAAGCCACACTGATAAGGTCCAATCAGTGTTTTTGTAATCGGCTTTAATCTTTCACACAGTACGCTTGAGAGAACCTTATACGCGATGGAAATAAGACTGATACCTCTATAACTTGCGCAGATTGTTGGGTCTCCTTTCTTAAGTATAGGGCACAGTATGCTGAGGTTCCAATCGTCGGGCATGCTTTCTTCTAGCCATATTTTGCTGATGAGCTGATGCATGCGCCTTATCAATTCATCGCCGCCGGTTTTAAACAATTCAGCTGACAGGCCGTCAGCACCCGCTGCTTTGTTGTTTTTGAGTCGTTGGATAGCAACTCGAACCTCATCATGGCTAGGTGGTGGTACTTCCACTCCGTCATTGTTGATTGGTAGCTCTGAACTGCGCTCTCCATGGGCGGCATTGGTGGAATCGTCGCCAGTAAGTAAATTGGAGAAGTGCCGTCACCACAATCTCAGCACACACTGCGTATCCGTATTCAGATCTCCATTTTCGTCTCATTAGAGTTAAAGCCGATGTATTTTTATCGATAATTTTAAACTGTTTTTCCACGTAATTTTTTTTTTAACTTAGCCAACGCTCAGGGGATGCCCCCTTTAGATTCGAAAGCATTGGGTTAATTCGGAAGACGGATGATAGTTAGTTGGAGGGTGGAAAGATGGAGTAGTGACGGTGGAGATTTGCTTTCAACTTACAACTTACACAGATCAAAACTGTCGGGGAACTCGCTCACAGGGAGATTATTACACAATCGTACTGTGCGACTAAAAAACGAATTATCTCGGTAATGCGAGGTTTAATTGGGCACCGATGCAATGGTAAAGGGATGGGATTGAAACGCTGCCCGAGTAGACCTAGGAAATACACGATCTTTTAGCGTCAGGCCATGTACCTCCCTGAACACTTCCCATGGTAGAACCTATACAAAAGGCTTTGGCAACCAAGATTGCGCCGATGCCCAAGAGAACTGAGAGGATATAAAATGTTTTCATATCCTATCATATATATCGCACGGCGTTGAATTCGGTCCAGAAGCTCCAAATAAGATCTCGAAGCTCCTGCCCAAATGTGCGAATTGTACCCAATTTGAGACCTTATATATGAGGTATAGATCACTCGAAGGTCAGATGGGGTGAAGTATCGCTTGCACCGTTTTAAGAAACCAAGGCACTAGGCTGCTTCTTTCGACACATGGGAAATATGATCATTCCAACGAAGGTCTAATTGTATCGATATGCCATTCATATTCAAGGGAGCTAAGGGACAGTTCATCCGCTTGTGGGTTAACAGGCAACACTGGGTCTTGTTTGCATTAAACTCTACTCTATTAGCAAGACCCCCACTCGGAGATTTTTTTCAAGTCATTAAGAAGTGTGTCATTCATATTTTGCCTCTTACTCTCAATCTCCAAAGAACTCGGACGTTTTTTGAAAAAATATGAATGACAAATGCTGCTTTCGTCCGCAAACGAATGAATTGGGTTATGAGTCAACGACAGAAGGTCGTTGCTAAAAACCAAAAACAAAGTTGGCGATAGAACTGAACCCTGCGGTACTCCTGCGTTGACGCCGTGCTCACTGGACGAAATGCCGCCGATTACGACACGGATAGTTCTGTCGTTAAGAAAGCACGTGATCCACCGAGCAAAGATACCACTGACACCGTATGCAATTAGCTTATAGACGAGTGCTTTATGCCACACTCGGTCAAACGCCTTTGAAATATCCAGAGCAACAACCCTGCTCTCACCGAACAGGTGACCGCATTGGTTCCATTTTTCTGTAAGGAACGCCATAAGGTCACCAGTAGACCATGAATTTGATCATGTCTAAATTTTGTGAAATTAGCTTTCACGTACTTATAAATTTGCACTGAATTTTCAAACTTTCACGATTTTTATCTCCTAAGCCATTCGAGACCAACAAAATGTTATTGCACCAATAGGTTTATAAATACAAAAAAATAAAAGTAAAGTTATAAGTTAAGTCTAAGGTTTTTCATATGCTTTAGGTTTTAAGGGTTTTTTAAAAAACTTCGGATGTCACAAGCTGCGTTCCTCTTCATTATTTTTTATTTATTTACATGCCTCAAGTTGACTTAGTAGTTTGAAACGAAGTTTCTTGCTAGTTTATCTAAGTCACAAACGCTAATTCTGTAAAGTTCCCTGCATATAGAAGGCATGCACTCATCAAAGCATCTGACGTTTCTGTTAAACACACGCTAGATGATGGGATAACTCACACATAAAAAAGTGTGGATAATACACATAAGCTTACGTATGTTTAACAGAAACGTTAATGGTTTGATGCATGCATGCCTTCTACGTGTTATGGGCTTAAAAGGTTAAAGCTTGAAGTGTTTTTCGTACTATTTTAGCAGCGACTGAGTTTATCAGTTTTGGTGCCCAAGGGGGGGGGGGGGGGCTGGGGCTGAGACGGCTTTAAAGGCTTATTTTCATTATTTTCCCTTACAAAAAATTCTTCAAGGGGAAGGGAGGGGATACAGCCCTTTCAGACCGTATGCAAATCCGCCACTGCCTCCGATCGACAATATATGCGTGCATTGGGCAAACTTCTCATTCTATGCATGCAGCTGCCGAAGTGGTGACAAGCTACCAACTTCCTCGTTAAATTCAGTGACACGACCAGGAATTTCGTGACGCTACTGCAAAGAATGACGCTGCCTACAAAGCCACTCTGCAGTCGGTTGCAACATGAGGAACACATCTCTAGTCTTCTGAATGGCGATGCTGATAACAATTCCGTCAATAGAGATGATATTGTTTAGCGATGATGAGCGTTGAGGTTCCGCTGCCCGACTATAGTAACAGCCATAGCTGAGCTGCTTAAGAACGGAAGCGGAGCTCTGCTTAAATGCATGCACGAGCTTCTATGCAGAATATCGTCGGAAGAATACATTCTAAAAGATTGGAACCTCAGTGTACTCTGCCCAATCCACAGGAACAGGGATCCACCATTTGTGCCCACTACCATGGGACCAGTCTCCCAAATGTCGCATATAAGGTCCTGTCTAGCGTGTTATACGAAAGACTTAAGCCCATCGCAAACTAACTGATTGGACCTTATCAGAGTGGTGTTTAGACCTGGAAAATCTACCACCAACCAGATATTTACGCCACGACAAATCTTGGAAAAGACCCAAGAAAAACAAATCGACATTCAAATTTCTTTTCAATCTTTTTGTTGATTACAAAGCCGCCTTCAACAGTCCAATAAGGAATCACCTATACTTTACCATGTCTGAATTTGGTATACCTGCAAAATGAATCCGTCTAAGCAGGATGACACTAAGTAACACTAGTAGCGCAATTAAATTCGGGAAGGACCTCTGCCCCCCATTTGTTACCAAACGTGTTTTCAGACAAGGTGATTCCTTATTATGCGACTTTTTTTAATGTAATTATGGAGAAGATCGTTCGAGCTGCTGATCTGATTTCGGATGGAAGGCGACGCTACAGCAAAAAAAAAATATTCGACTCGGTACCAAGCGGTGGTCAACGTAGAAGAAAACGACCGCATCTCTGTTGGTAGGACCAAGTGGAGGATAGCCTGACGAAACTTGGAGCTTCAAACTGGATCCAGCAAGCTCAAAACAGAAATGGCTGGCGCAAGTTCTTGAACCAGGCCAAAACCGACTTACGGCTGTGAGCGCCACCTAAGTAAGCAATTAAAACAAAACTGTCTGATTTTCACCGTTGCCTTTGATCTATGCGGAAAAAATGAAATGTAGAAAATGTAAATTTCACAAAGTAATATGAAACCAAGTAAAAATTACTTGTTCCAGTGGGGACAAACTAATGGTACTAATAATATATGTCGAAAAGTAAGGAGATGAACTGTAGAAATTCTGAAATGAAGAGTAAAAAGTTTATAAAGCAAAAACTTCAGGACACTATTCAATTCTCACAGTGTATTTCATAATTAATAAACTTATTTGCTTTCAATTTTTTAGCGAGCAATGGCTATGTGGAAGTGTGATTGACTGGAATCAGAGACTTGCCGAGGTTCTTATCTCAGCTTGGGCAAAGTTTCAATAATGCATTACTTTTTATTAATTTGCAACAACATTAACAATACAAATTTTTTTAATTAAATTACTCCTAATCATAGAAAACAACCATATTTCTTCTGGAAAATAACTTAAAACAAACAATAAATTTGTTTTGTCCGGCTTTGATACGGCTTTGATACGGCTTGCCGCATCAAAACTTACCGTTACTGTGGCTTATTTTACTGTGTGTACCACTGTAATATTTCCTTGATATTTTATTGTAAACTAGCAGGACCCAGTGGTCGGACGTTCAAACAACCATACTTTTTTTATTTGTGGGCTCTGAAAGGGGGTGTGGCAAGCATTTTTCCCCGTAACCATCTCGTGCTCGAAAACAATGTACTTCCAAAATTTCAGCGCAATCTGCCCAGAAGTTTTGCAGTCTTAATGATTTCTTAAAAGTGAGCGTAATTATAGTGCCACCACGCCCATAGTACAACTACCGATGGTAAGCATACAAATTTAGTTACCAAATTTCAGTCTAATCCGACAAAAACCCTCTGAAATATAGCATTTTTATTGATTTGTGGGCGGTAAGAGGAAGTGGAAGCCCATTTTTGGTACAACTGCCAAAAGCAACCATACAAACTAAATTACCAAATTTAAGTCCCATACAATCGAAACAGTCAGAAATATTGCATTTTTATTGATTTGTGGGCGGTGGGGCGTGGTTGCAACTAAGTTTGCAATAACGTAATCTAGGACGCAAGCAATACACGTTTTAAGTTTAAGAGAAATCTGTTCAGCCGTTTAGATTTGAATAAAACTCAAACAGACAAACAGAAAATGATTTTCATTATTATAGAAGATAGATAAATATATAGATAAAAAGTGAGCATTGCAATAATAGTGAGTTATTATTAGTGGTAGTTAAGTATTTTCTTAATTTTATGTTGTTTAAAGCAAGCATAAAAAGAACGTTGAAAACGTTTAAGTGCAGCAACCGTTGCATATGCACGAAATGAAATAAGTGTTCAATTAAAATTGTCTGCTTTTGGTAGGTAAAGGTACGTTTTGCTTTTTTTTGCTGCCAAAAATTTTGTTAGTATTTTTTCTTCTTTTCCAGCGGCAGGCTGGTGATTGTTAAAGGCCTCACTGCAAAACTGGACATCAAGAAATACCAGAATAAATCCTGGTTTTCACTATGTCAGTTTTATGTTGACATACAACTTAATCAATTGAAATATCACCAAAATAAAATTGTTTTATATTTTCTGTGTTCCTCATTTCGATAATTCAGTTGTTTTGAATTTTTCTCCATTGTCAAATGTAACAAGCAATTGACCATTGGAATTGACATAGTGAAAACCAAGCATTAGACAATCTGTTGAAGCAATTAACCTCCAATTGCCTCTAAACTAAAATTGGAAAGCAGAAACAGATTGGTGCAATGCAATGCAGTTCGCTTTTAGGCGAATTCATAAAATTCAACACTACCGACTGGAAAACCTTTAGCAGAAATCACACATAGTTTTTTTTCGCAAATTACGTGATTATAAGTGTTTATTTAACGCACGGTTTTTATTGAATTATTCAGCCCTATTCTGAATGAAATTTCCCCGGGAATTCTAAAAGGAAGTTTTAATTTTTTAGACAGGGAATAATGCTTTTAAATATTTTTTAATATTTTTTTGACACAACCGTCAAGTGTGAATAACATGTAAAGTGTTACATCTAGGTTAATAGCTTGTTAAATATACGACCAGTGAAGGATAAAATAAAATTTCTTCTACAGGGTTGCCCATATTCGAAGCGCCCATTTTATTAAAAATCGATTATAAATCGATTAAATCGATTGTAGTGCGGCTTGTGTGTGGTGGCGCGCCGTCTTGTTGAAACCAGTAGTGCCTGATACGCTTTCGACGAACGATTGGCATGAAAAAATTGTTTATCATATCGCGATAACGCTCCTGATTGACAGTAACTCTGTGGCCATTATCATCTTCGAAAAAGAACGGCCGATCGCCTTGGTCGCTTTTTATTTGGCCTCTTTGGGTTACCAAGAGTATTACCAGTTGTAAATCTTTCATACAAACGATAAATTGTTTTCTTGGAAGGCGCACTTTTCACTTTATTTATTTTTTTGAAAGCACGTTGAGTTTTCACTATTGACTTGTTTTGTTGAATGTAAATTTCAACAATTTTAGAGCGTTTGCGTGGCGTGTACTGTTCCATTGTAAATATTTGCTTGGAATGACGCTTCAAACGCGGTATGTCATTAGTCGATTTGGCATTACTTCGGAAAGTTACAGTGTTGCCAGACGGGCGCTTCGAATATTGACAACCCTGTATATTTTTCAGTCTTTTGGTGATTGTTCGTTGTGTCTATGGGCAAAAATCCATTCTGAAAAAATACCCAATACTTTAAGTATATACTTTAGGTTCATTTCAAGTTCGGGTGATTATTTGCTATTTGGGCGATTGTTCATCCTCTTTTTGGGCGATTATTCATTATAAATAAAAGACCAAATTTTTGGGTGATTTTTTCATTTTGGCGCTTTGGGCGATTTTCTCTTGGGCGATTATTCGTACAGCCGTTTTAATCAGACTTTAATCAAAAAATTTGTGCTCAGCAGCTCCTGAGCTATGTGGAAGGCACATCAGACTATTAAAAAATTCGGTCAATTCCATAAAACATATTTCCCCTTTTCCATTCTTTATACACTTTACTTTTTCCCATAATGTAGCAACATCAGTAGAATTTTATAAAAAATAAAAAATTCCAGTGTGCTACTCCAACAGTGCTACCAAGTGTTGACTTTTGTGAAATGTTGTACATTTTTTTTACACTTTTTACAAAATGTACCAATTCAGAAAATAATGTATCGATGCACAAAGTGAAGTTAAATGTACCAATTTTGGCATAATTATACCAAAGTGGCAACCGTGCTCAAATGTCAAAATTATAAAATATAATGCTGCCGTATTTTAAAAATATATCCGAAAAGTTTATGATTGTTCTTTGTGTTTTTGATATATTACTGAGCTGTGGCAATATATTTTAACTTTGTAAACTTCTATGTTCGATAAATTGTCGAAAATTGGTATGTTGTATTACATTCGACAGGCAATAATTTTGATAAAATGTGGCTGTTTCCTTTTTTCAGACAATTTTATTAATTATTTCAACGCACTATATATTTTAATATTGATATTTCGCTTCGACGTTCGCTTGGAAAGAGAAGTTATAACATGTAGCCACTGGAAAAGGGGCTAGTGCATTATTTTATTAGAAAATTTTTTTAATTTTTTTTTTGAGTTTTTCATTCGCCATTAGACCATAGGACATTCGCTCTAAATTCGTTCTCTGATACAGTAGTGCACTTCAGTTTTTATGATGTGTGAATATATTAAGTAAATATTAATATATTAAGTATTTATAGTTCATTTAAAAATTTTTTTTAATGTCGAAAATAAGTTTTTTATGGTGGACTTTTGAAATTTTTTGACTGGTGGTACATTTTTTGCGAACATAAGAATAAAAGTTTTAAATAAAATGTTAAGAACACACAAAGCTTAACAAAAACCAATGGGCATTAATAATTTACTCAAAACAAAGCTTTAAAATCACGAAACAGGGATTTATTTCATTGTAAATACATTTGCTCTAATTTATCCTATTTATCCAACAAATTATTTCTTATTATTTGTCCAAAATTTATTAATAATACAGAAAAGTGGCAAAAACATTTAGTTTCAATGATATTGAAAAAGCGGTGAATTCGTTAGCCTCAATTTGTTCTAGCTATTTATCTCAATTTACAGAAGCCGACAATATAGAATTCAGCTTTTCCGTAAGACTGCGGGATTTTTTATTTAATGTGGGCTACTCACTTATTAAAAAGACGTGTTTTAATTTAAAAATGAAGGGTGATTTTTGCAACAACTTTAACTTTTCAAAATATTATTATGAAGTAATTACCAGAGAGGATATAAATGCATATTTGCTTACTTTATAAGCATTTTGCATATTTTTAATTTTTTTTTGCTATAATGCATATTTTGGGTTATTTTTACTTTTATAAAATTGCCCGGCTAGCGAAATTTTTGTCACAAAAGCAACACTGATTGAAATTTTTGTCACAAAAGCAACACTGATTGAATTTTTTCCTTACATTTTGTTTTCATTAAACGGAATGTAATAGATTTCTGGCGATCTAGTGTCAGCTGAGCGCTGGCTATACATACATACACAAAACTGGTTGACAAGTTGTGCAAAAGGTGGTTGATTTTTATTTCTATCCCTACAATGCCGAAAATTAAAGAAAGTTTACGTGAGTTTTGTTCGCGGATGTGCAAAAAATATCCAAAGACATTCCGAGCAGATGGTGGCATATTATTTTGTACAGTTTGCAATAGTTCTGTGACGACAACCAAACATTTTAATGTGACGCAGCACATTGCGACTAGCAAGCACAAAATTCTCGCGCAAAAAAGTTCAGAAGCATCTTCAAACGAGACGCAAACTTTGGTTGGGGAGTATCAACAGCAGCAAACAGATACATACCCAATGGATTTATGCAAAGCTTTTTTAGAATCAAATATTCCACTGAAAAAGGTTTGTTAAATTTAGTAGTGTGAAGAAATAAATAATATCCTTAAGAAATATTTGTAGGTTAGTCACCCCAGCCTGAAAAATTTTATGCAACGCTACCACAACAAAACAGTGCCAAGCGAGTCCTCGTTGCGAGCAAAATATGTTCCATTACTGTACAAATCAGCAATGAACGATATGATCGAAAAGGCATCAAACAGTTATATATGGGTTTCGATTGACGAGACTACCGATGTTGAGCAACGCCTAGTGGCAAATTTTATTTTTGGCATCCTTGATGGACGTGCTGATTCTGTGGAACGCCAAAAATGCTACCTTTAAAATGTCGCCACTGTCGAAGCCGCCAACGCCAGTAACATGGCTGGGTTTTTTAACGACAGTTTAAGTCTTCTGTGGCCAAATGGTAAGTTCTTAGAATTTCGTTTATGGTTTATTCTAAATATCATTTTTAAGTATTCAGTACAGCAAAGTGCTGTTGGTGGTGACAGACGCAGCCAGCTATATGCTGAAGGCTATAAAAGGCTTAGAAGTTTTGTACCCCAAAATGGTCCACCTCACATGCTTCGCACACGGCCTCCATAGAGTAGCTGAGTTTGTGCGAACTCAGTTTGCAAAGGTCAACGCATTGATTTCAAACGTAAAATCAATTTACAGTAAAGTAAGTTCTACCTTCATTTTTTTAAAAATATTTCCACATTAATTTTGATACTTACACTAGGCTCCATCTCGTCGTGCCGCCTTTAAATATGCTTTTCCCGACACACCTTTGCCTCTAAGTCCAATAATTACACGATGGGGCACTTGGCTAAAAGCAGCCGTTTACTACAGCGACAATTTTAACGTAATTGAGGCAGCTCTTAGAGAACTCAATGAAGATGATGCTGAAGCCATCGGAGTAGCTAAAAAGCTATTAAAATCTGCAAATTTAAAAGCTGAGCTGAGCTACATAAAAAGCAATTTTTATGTAATAGTTCAAGCCATCACAAAGTTGGAAACACCCGGGCTAGAACTTAAGGAGAGCATAGGCGTTTTTGAATATGTACGCAAAACATTGGCCTCTTTGAATAAGTCGGATTATCGTATCAAGTTTGAGAACGTCATTGCCCGAAACAAAGGTTACAGTGCAATTTTTAATATCCATCGAATCCTTAACGAAGGTGTTGGTTCAGAGAGTGCCTTTATAAAACAGTATTCGCCTAGCGAGGTGGCACTCTTCAAATACTGTCCCGTTACTTCATCGGACGTAGAACGTTCGTTCACAAAATATAGTGCAATACTATCTGCGAAGCGTCGCAATTTTTTGTTTGAAAACTTAAAACAGCATTTTATAGTTTATGCAAACATAAATGTGGAAAACGTAAACGAATAAAGAAACTGTTGTTAATTTCGTACGTAAGTTTACTGCTGTAAAATAAAAAATAAACTAAATATGCATTGGATTAAATAAACCTACATCTATTTAATCTTGTTTTGGTCATTGCGGAGGTTTTAATAGATTTTGAAGTTGGTTTTTCGTGCATATTTAAATGCATATTTAAGGGTTTTTTTAAGCATATCGTATGCGCTTAAAACGAGTTTTATGGTTCATATTTTTGTCCTCTCTGGTAATTACCAATCACTAATGCAGATTAACTTAACAGCGAAGAAATATACATACCGATCGCAGTTCAAAATAGCGTTATATGACTTCTGAAGTCAAGCAATAAACAATAAAAATATACAAAAAATAGCTTATATCCGCATATTAAATGCGTTCATAGCAAATTTGTCTGAAAATGTGTATATTTCGCGATAGACGCCACAATCTCACATGCACAATCCCGATTTGATGAGAATGACGCTGACCAAGAATTTGGAGTTTTTCGTGTTTCTGTTTTTTATAACTGTGCAATTGGTGTTGTTGGTATTGTTGTTCCTTTTGGTTTTTTTGGTGCCTTCTGCACTGCAGTTGTAATTGTTAATTGAGTGTTTTTGGTGTAATTGGTATTGTTGTTGTAATTGGTGTTTTTGGTGTTGTTATTGCTGCGGTTTTTGGAGTTTTTAGTGGTTTTGATGTTTTTTGGTGTTGTTGGATTTTCTGTTTTTCTGCACTGTAGTTATAATAGATCATTTGGTGGTTTTGGTTTAATTGGTGTTGTTGATGTTGTTGCTGTTGTTTTTGGTGTTTTTTGGCGCATAGCTCTGCACTGCACTAGACAAATGTCATTTGGTATTTTTGGTGTAATTGGTGTTGTTAGCATTGTTGTTGTTTTTGGTGTAGTTGGATTTTTTTTTGGTGTTTTTGTTATTTTTTATTATTTTGTGCTTTTCTGCAATGCAGTTGTAATAGTTCATTTGGTGTTTCGGTGTAATTTGTGTTTTTAGTATTGTTTTGATTTTTGGTGAAATTTGTGATTTTGGCATTGTAGTTTTTGATATTGTGTTTTTTTTTTTGTTTATAACTTTGCAAAACTTGTAATAGGCCATTTCGTGTTTTTGGTATAATTTGTATTGTTGTTGTTTTTGGTGTAATTTGTGTTGTTGCTATTGTCGTTGTTGTTTTTAGAGTCTTTGGTGCTTTTGGTGTTTTTGGATTTTTTTTATGCCTTTTTGCACTGCAGTTGTAGTAGTTCATATGGTGTTTTTTCTAATTGGTGTTGTTGGTATTGTTTTT
This sequence comes from Coremacera marginata, assembly GCA_914767935.1. Lineage (NCBI taxonomy): Eukaryota > Metazoa > Arthropoda > Insecta > Diptera > Sciomyzidae > Coremacera > Coremacera marginata. The sequence goes on from OU612043.1 coordinate 79,823,618, forward strand.
ATTTTTGGTGTAATTGGTGTTTTTGTTGATGTTTTTTTTTGAGTTTTTGGTGTTGTTGGTGTTTTTGGTGTCTGCATTATAGTTGGAATATATCATTTAGTGTAACTGTGTTGTCAGTGTTGTTGTTGTTTTTAGATTTTTCGGTGTTTTTGGTGTTTTCGGTGTTTTTTTGGTAGTTTTTGTATTTTTGGCTTTGTGTTTTTCTGCACTGCAGTTATAATAGATCATTTTGGTGTTTTTAATGAAATTGGTGTTTTTGATGTTTTTGATTTTTTTGGCGTTGTTGATGTTGTTGTTGTTGTTGTTGAGTTTTGTGGTGTGTAGCTCAGCACTGCATGTGTAAAGGTAAGTAGGTATTTTTGGTATTGTTGATGTTTTTACTGTTGTTGGTGTTATTCTTGTTGGCGTTGTTGCTGTTGGTGTATTTACCTCTCGTCCTGACATAAACATTTTATGGCCATCACTGTTTTAATTGATCAACCTACAAGTTGTTGCATACTCTTAGGAAGTGTTTATTAACAATGTTTAACTCCGCGTGACTCGTTTTTTAATTTTCACTATCAATATCGAATCTTCGTATCTAAGCCTTAAAAGTTTCACTCAGAAAATTTATATCTAGAAAATTGCCTTCAAAGCTAAATTTAAACCAAAGTCTAACTATTTAAAAATTAAATATGTTGTTCGTTTAAACTAAAAAATTGCTCTAGCTAATTTTTGTCGCTGCTTTTATAAAAGTGGCGGTATTTTTGCATACAAAAAGGTGGCAGCATTGGTACTGCGCACTGTTCATGTTGCTGTCTCTTTTTTTGTGGTCCTTGTTGACTTTTTGTAATCTTGCTCAGAAAGAGCTTTAAAAAAAGCTTTTGTCACGCAGCGAAAAATAAATAATACATTTTTTATCTTGTTAGCTTTGCACACAGCCTGTTAAGCATTGCATTGTAAAATTATTGCTTTCTTAAGCACTTACTGTTTTCATAACTTCAAAGCATATCGACTTGTGCTTTCCAAATATCAAACAGTCGCAGCAGAAGCAGAAAACTAGTTTCAATAGTTTGCAAAGTGCAAAGTGCAAAAGAAAAAAAAAAATTGTAAAAATTCCTGTTTCTTTTGGCCAATTCTAACATCTTAGTTTATTGAGTGCTTACAATCGAAAAGCAGTACAATTAAAATTCATCGAAATTATTGTTTTTTCATAAAATGCATTTAAAAAAAATGAAGGGTTTTGCAATATTGAAAATAACTAAATCTAGTGCTTAAAGCAGTAACTTGACAACACTGTTGATATTCAAATTTTTAGTTTTATATATTTTTATTTGTTAGTTCGTAGAAAAAATTCTGCGAACGAACAAAATTTTAATTTTTTTTCTACGAACTAAAAACTAATTTCTGCGAACGAACAATTACTGTCTAAGAACGAACGAACAACTATTTTCTGCGAACGAACATCTATTTTCTACAAACGAATTAACGAACAAAATGTTTATTTTGTTTTCCTACAAAAGAGAAGAAGAGATAGCGGAAAAACATTCCGCTCATATCATATCATGTCATATATTTTAAAAAAAAATTTAAATCATTCTCAATAATTTAAAAAAGAAAATTTTTAATTTCTATTTTTTACGACCGAACGAACGAACATATATTTTCTTCAAACGAACGAACATGTATTTTCTACAAACAGTTTTTCATATAGTAGTTAGTTTTCAAGTTTTTAGAAAAGACAGATACACTGACAATATTTCTTCTGTCGGTGGTGGTGTCCTTTTGGCTGTGAGGAACTGCTTTGTCAGTTTTATTGTTGACATTCCCTGCTCTTCTAATATTGAACTAATTTGCGTTAAATGATACATTGTAACTCTAATGTATATGTTATTAATGCATATGTTCCTCCTAAGAGTAGTGTAGAGGTCTATGCAAGCCTTGCGGAGTGCATAGATTACATAATTGATTTACTTGACGTTAATGACGACATTTTATTATTGGGCGATTGTAATCTACCTGATTTAAAATGGCATTCTTCTGACGATGATACGTACTATTGTGCATCTAATTCGAAGACCCGCCAAGAACATATATATGTTGATAATATATGTTCAGACTTACATCAAGTGAGTTGTATTTATAATAGTCTTGAAAGACTTCTTGACCTGGTCTTAACTACAGACAGTAACAATGTTGTTGTTAAGAGGGCCTTTCATGCTCTAACTACTGTTGATGAATATCATCCACCATTGAGTATTTGGTACAAATCCGACAGAGCAAATATAGTAAATTCTAATTCAGCAGATAAGCTTTATGAATTCAATTTTAAAAATGCTGACTTTTTGAAGTTGAATCAGTTGCTTCATGGTAAACTTAATGCAATTTTGGAATATATAAAAGGAAATTGCCTTGATGACTCCATACATTTTTTTTAAATGGAACTCTTTGCTGTGTTTTCTCAATCAGTACCTTATAGTCTCAAATTTGCGAGGAATTCTGCGTACCCGTGGTACACAAAGGATTTAAAGACTCTTCGCAACAACAGGAATAGGGCATGGAAGAAATACGTATGTATCTTAGGCTCAAACGACCTAGAAACTTACAAACGTTTGTTTCTGGAATTTGAAAATCGCTCAGCTACATTATATCACGAATATTTAGATAATGTTAAGATGAGAATATTGACAGATCCAAAGAAATTTTGGGGATTCGTAAACACAAAGAAGAAATCTGATGGATTTCCTTCTTCATTTAGAACTCCTGAGGGATTTATTGACAATCCCGTCAAAATTTGTGGCCTATTCGCCAATCTTTTTAAAGAATCATTCTGTTCAGATTCTTTTACTCCTGATGGAGAGTACTTTGAATATATGAATTCCGAACCCAGAGTATCTTTGGAACATATATCCTTCACTCCAGAGGATATTTTAATGTATATTAGATCGATCGATGAGGAGTTTGGTGCTGGACCTGACGGTGTTCCTGCCGCAGTGTTAACACAATGCGGTTCCGTTTTGAGTCAACCACTTTCTTTATTATTCAATAAATCTATTAACGAAAGTTATTTTCCACTTTTTTGGAAAAAATCATTTATAAGTCCTATTTTTAAAAAGGGTTGCAGGAACGATGTTAGTAACTATAGGCCTATCGCTAAGCTCTCATCGATTCCAAAACTTTTTGAGCGGATGGTGTATGATCGGGTGAAAATTCACTGTGGGGAAGTCATAACAACTCGTCAGCATGGTTTTGTGAATGGCAGATCCACTGTGTCTAATCTTCTCGATTTTACAACATTCTGCTTAAATTCTATTGATTCTGGTAACCAGGTCGATTGTGTTTACACTGACTTTAGTAAGGCATTTGATAAGCTACCACACAATCTAATCTTATTTAAACTTGAGTTAATGGGATTTCCACAATATTTTGTGAACTGGATTAAATCGTATTTGGTAGAGCGATCTTATCAAATACGTTTCCGAGGCGCATTGTCTTCTGAATTTATTGCTGGATCAGGTGTTCCTCAGGGTAGTCACCTTGGTCCTCTTCTGTTTATTTTAGCTATCAATGATGTAACTCATATCATTGAACACTCTCATCTGCTTATTTGATGATATGAAAATATACAGAACGATTAATTCTAGAGATAATTCAGATCTACTCCAGTCTGATCTAAAATCCCACTCATTTATGCTGCTGGTGGTGGCACTCGGGGAACGTTGGCCAGCGAAAGAATCAAAAAATTTGAGTTTTACTTGAAAGAAGCAAGAAATTTGCGTTGCACTTGCTTCTGTTGCTGGTGGTGTCACTTTGACGATGTTAAGAAAAATTGAACTAATGCACCGGAGGATCGTTGGCCAGCGAATAAAATTTAATTTTGTGCGGAAAACTTAACTTTCCACTTTCACTCTGCGTTCCTCTTTCGAAGTGCTTTTTTTAAGTTTTTTAACATTTCTCAGCATTTTTTCCAAAGAAACGTCAAAAATTGTCAGCATACGTCAAATCGTTGTCAGCTTAATTGTCTGCCTGACAATTGAGACAATTGAGCTGCCGACTGAGAAAATGTGAGTGTGTTAGTAAAAAATGTGTGAGTCTATTGGGATTGTTAAGACAAATTGTCTGGTGTAGAAATACATGTACAAAATTTTGACAGATGGGCATTTCCAAACTGGCGTTACATACGGTTTGTACAAAAACATATTAAAAAAAAAGAATGAAAAAGTCAAATTTTTAAAAAGGTTCTTTTATATTAGCGTAGTAATTAATTAACACTATATTAAGTAAAGGAATTACAATAATCCATCCTGAGGATTTAAAGATAGATATAAGCCAAACTATGCTCTGGCGTGACGTTACAAAAAACAGAAGTAGTTTTTGACTTGGATTACAAAATTTGTTAAACTCTGCGAATAAAACCTTTTTCAGAAGGTTTTGAAATAATATAAGCTTATTTTCCAAGTAATCAAGTTTAAAAATCTTCTCCCGTTTTTTTGTTATTATGCTTAGTCATCTGACGTGGCGTTACTGGCGTTACGTTACTTAAATTTCCGTTGTAGTTTAATTGGGTAATTAAGTAATTAGGTAATTAAGTAACTATATACTTTAATAAAAAACATTGTTAATATATTCTACCTCTCCTTGCCTCAACCATTTTCCATTATTTCTAGCCAATGCCTTTAATTTTTACTAAAACAAAAACGTACGAAACATTTTCTGAACATTTACTAAAAAGAAAAATACTTTTGTGAAACAGTGCAGATGATTTCATCATCAAAGTAAATGAGTTTATGTTCAAATTGCTTAAATCAATAAAATTTAAGTGCTTCTCTAAGATAATATCATTATATAATAATTTTTTAATAACTTTTAACTTTCGTGTCACGGTGGACTTTTTTCTGGAAATGCTCAGATGCTGCACGGCTGCAGCCGTCGTTATTGTGTTTAGGTTATAACTCTTTTTAGAGAAGTATTAAGTATCGTATCTTCCATGTTGCATTTTACCTTCTACATGAACTCATTATTCCAAGATTTATTTTGGTCTACAAAATATCTCTTATAAGATGGTAAAAACACACATTCCCTTAATGTGTACCACACCACTATTTAAAACACGACATGTTAGCCATGTTGACCATGTTAACTTTGTCGTCTAGTATTTTGCAAGATAATTTCAAGTGAAGTGCCTCCTTCTCCCCCAATTAAGTTCGCATTGCGAGTGAACTAGAATTATGAACAACTGTGAACCTCACAAATTTAAGCCGAAAGCAGCTACAAGTATCATAGTATGGAAAATATGTCACGAACATCCATGGTATAAGAACCCAGGTAGACTCATTAGAATGACAGCAAAAATTCTTATCCATTTAATGTCCATATCTCTAATACAGTCCTGCCATATCTCTTAAAAAAACCAGTCTTTACTCAAGCTAAGTAGGATTTCTCAAAACAGTCTTCGAAAGCAAATTAGTAAACATTAACAAAAGCTCAAGCCATTTATACATATTATTTTGTTTTTAATTATATAACATAGCTTATACCCGGCGCGCTTCGCTGCGCTCAGCGCTTATCCCCTAAAAGAGGGTGTAGCTTTAGTGAAGCCATACTTTTATTGTAAGTTCGTACCGAGATTTATTGATGTGTGACTGATTTCGGAAACTATACCGAATATTTGGGGTGCTGAAAAAGTGCCACGCCCCTCGTCCAACGCCCATAAAATGTTACCAGTGGAACGGCATGTGTAAATTGAGGTAGAATACTGAATTCCGAGGCTGTGCGACCTACAAAAAAAACTAAAACTGTTCGATATCGAAAATTTTAGGTGTATTTAAGGTGCCTTTTACGATCGGCACCAGACTTCATAGGAACCCTCTCAAGGCTTTGGTGTAAAAATTGGCTTAGCGGTTTCGGAGTCTTTACGTGATGTACACATATACCCACATACGTATATACATTAAGTCGCCTCACGTTCCTTAGAAAAAAAAGTTGCTTAGTCTGGTTCTTCAAAATAATCCATGGCTTATGTTACGATGATCCCCAAAAAATTTCGACTAAAAATATTGCCTAAAAAAAATATTTTAAAGTAGTAGTTAAAAAAAAAAAAACGGTCAGAAATAAGAGTAATAGAAAGTCCTTTTGCATCAAAAAATCTTAATTTTTTTCCGTTGCACCAAAGAGAGTGCGGATTTTTATGGATTGTTTTAACTTTTTTCATATTATTTTCACTAAAATTGAAATTAATTTTTTCCCATACTACTTTTAGTCAAATAAATTGTAAAATGTAAAAAATGTGTACATTTTTTTGTAATTTCATTTTCTTTAAGGCGGTCTTCTCATTCAAAACCCGTTTTTTGGACCCTTTTTAAAAAAATTCTTATTTGAAAACGCAAAGAATAATTGAAAACTTTTTTTATTTATTGTATTATAAAAGGTTCAAAGTAAATAAAAAAATTTTTTTGCCTCGATACATGGGCTGTTCAAAAAGTAATGAGACTTCAAAGTTGGTGGTGAAAAAAAAGGTGTCGTCACGGCGGCCACGATTCCGGGTCTCCGGAGCGTCTGAAATGAAAAAAAAAAACGGGGTTATAATCAGTATAGATGTGATTCTCGGGTGAACCTCAAGCTTAATTTTGTGATTTTTTTTGACAAAATGGCGGCCATTCAAAAAAAAAATTTCAATTTCGGGTTTTTTTTTTTGTAGTTTAGTGTAAAAAAAAAATAGTAAAAAATTTTTTAAAATTATGGTCGAGGTTCACCCGAGAATGGTGACAATTCTGCGTCGATTCCACTTTGTTTCATGAAAATCGGTTCAGTTGAACTGGAGATATCATGGCCGCCAGTTCGAAAAACGTGGGTTCGAGATAAACGCGTTTAAAGTTTGAAGTAATTTTTTTGGGGGAAAAAAAAAAAAAAATCAAAAATGTTTAAATGCAGTTTTAAAGAGCTGACAATTTTTACTTACAAATATTAGTCGGCGATGCCAGCTCCATACAGGCCACCTTCCTCTTTTTCGTAGAAACTGCTTTCTGCTGCCCTCTCTGCTCTGCGAGCCATTCTGCCAGCTTTTGATGATGCCGCAGCTCGAGTCTCTGATCGGTTCAATCTGTCTTCATTGCGAGATAGTGCGTATTCGTATGCGTTTTTGCCAATCGCAATACCCATCAAGCCCATAATTTTAAGTATGGGTATAAAACCGTCGTTGAAGAGGCACGTTGCAATGAAATTGGCCACTTCGATGGTGCGTGCGCCTGAGTTGATGTGTTTGGGCGAAAGTGTCCAAAGAACAGAATTGTAGGACTCATTGGAATTCTGATTTTCAGATCCAAGGCATCTTTCAAGCAAATTATCTGCCGACAGCGCTTCGTAAGCTGGTTTTATTACCTCCATCACCTTCTTGTCGAGAGGTGCATACGTGTGGAGAAAGCTATCTAACGTACCTTCAGCAGCTGCTTTCTGCCATGCGCACCAGCTTGACGCACCGGTGGGGCAATTTTGGTGTTGCGGTTTATCATCGGTGGAGCACTTATGGTAAAAAGTGGCCCAAATTTCCTTTTTCATATCCTCCACGGAGTCAGGATGACGGCGGATCGCAAGGCCATAATATGTGGTCAACTCGGATATTAATTTGTCGGTGAGCTTGCCCGCACCTTTGCCTCCAATGCCCTTATTTTCTTTTTTTATTTTTCGAAGTCGCGTGCCCATTCGCTTCTGCACATGCCCAATGCATTCTTTCTTTTCCACTATAGGGTCACCGTCATAGGGGTCGACATCTAATACACCTTTGAAGGTCTGCGAATCACCATCGCCGATATACTTTACATATTTTATGCCGTGTGTTTCAAACGACCTGGAGAACATCTCTATTACAGCGTCCACCTCCATTTTCCCAGAGCTTCCTTCATGGTTTATGGTGCATTCTTCGTCATGAGTATCAAGCCAAATTTGGTAAGCCTCTGGCTCTTCTTCCTTCTTGGCTTCCCAATATTTGCAGCTGTTACACAGACGAGAATTTACGACAGTGTCAAAAATTTTTTTGGTATGCTTGGCAATCAAAGTTGTGACACCATAAAGGGAAGCAAAGCCACGCTTCTTCCAAGTTCCATCCCCCGACACAGTAAATAAAGTGGGATCGCACTCTGGATTCGCTTCGATCATAGCCTCTTTTTCTTCTCCAATAGCTTTTGAAATGACATGTTCGTACATGGCTTTTCCAGCAACGTACAAATTTTGTAGGATAGTATAGTACAGATTGTTGGACAAACTTTGTCCGAGGTACATGAGGCCACAAAACATGGTTATACCTTTTGGCCCAATCCCTAAAAGCCGCATGGCAACAACCAAGCGTCGATTAATTTCATATGATTTTCCGATCATAGGTGACGAAGGAATATATGTTGTGCGTGGGCAGGCGCAGTTCAAAGCGATTTTAAATCCAACTCCATTTGGTGAGGGTTCTGAGAACTCAATTTTTTGCTTGCATGAGGCACAAATTACCAACGCTGACAACGTGGTAAACACAGAACAGAACTCGAGAATGCAATACTTCAAATTGTTTTTGATTGATACTTCGTCGTCTTCGTTATTCTTGAATTTCTTGGCCGATGTACTGGTATATTCAGAATCCTCTGGTCTAAGATGCTGATTTCCACTAAACCCGCGTTTTTTAGCACGATTCTGACGCTCACTTGGGCGTTTTTTTTTTTTTTTATTATTTTTCCGATCCATTTTACAAAAATCACAATAAATTTATGAAAAATTTACTTTTCCGTTCACTGAAGCGCACGCGTCTGTTGCTCAACTCGATACAAACTGAACTAAATGATGCTTTCAGTTGAACACCTGGACTCAAAAAATGCTTCAACCCCTAAAATAAGCAGAAATGTGTATTCGTATGTTTGTATGAATATGTGTGCAAACACGTTTTTACCTAACAATAAACATTTTCAACGGAATTCGGTGGTTACTTTATGCCGCTTCGTTCGAAAATGAGTCGAAAAAAATAGCTCATTTTGACGAAGACCTTGCTTCACAAAAAAGGCTGTATCTTCTAAAGTATTTCGAATTTCTAAAAATCCTTTTAGGGGCATATTCACAACTACCCAAGCTATAAATAAATGAAAGTTGAAGTTGAAAAAAAAGTTGCTCAATGAGAAGACCCCCTTAATTCTTCACTTTACACTATATTTTATCATCAATAGATAATTTATTTGACCAAAAGTAACATGGCAAGAAAGAAAAAAATGTTAATTTGAATTTCAGTGAAAATAATATAAAAAGAAAGTTAAAAAATTAATGAAAATCCGCATTACCTCTGATCCGACTGAAAAAATTAAAAACTGATTGGTGCAGATAACTATTAAGTCTGACCGTTTGTTATTAAGAACATAAGAAGATCGGTCAATGTCCTTTCAAGGGCCGAAATGGCCATTTGGTTTTTTTTTTTTTTATTTCAAACTATCCCAGCACACAGATGGCTATCGCTACTGTCAAAATATTTGGGGAATCATCATAACATAAAGCGTTATTTTGAGCAACCGACACAAACACCTTTTTTTTTGTGAGGAGGATTAGTATACAAACATACATTTTTTACTGATAGATAGATGAGCAGAAAAGGAAGGCATGGCAACATTTATATATATAGTGACCGCCACTTGGTCCCATTGCACCTACATATCAAGTTTCACTATCAAAGCATGTACAGCTCAGAAATTACAATGATTTCTGAAAAGTCGGCGTAGATAAAGTGCGACACGCCCATTTTTTTAAGGATTCTGACAGTAACCATATGAACTAATCTCCCAAATTTTATTCTTTTACTGTAAATTTTGATTTATACACTTTTTACGGATTTGTGGGTGTGACACTTTTACGTTCACATCTCAGGAATTAAAATTATTTCTAACCGATAGCCCTGGCAGCTAGTGCTTACTTAGTTATAATTTTTAAATTGTAACTAACTATAATACATAAATAAATAAATAAATTAAATAAAACTATTGCTGAAGAGTGGGCACAGATATAGTGCTAACATGCACATTTTTTGCAAAGCTGTCGAGAGTAAGCGTATGAACTTAATTATCAAATTTTAGTATTTAACGATGAGAATCCTCTGATTTATAGAAGTTCTATTGATTTGTGGTTAAAAAAAGTGGCGGCCGTGACGTAGTGGGTAGAGTGTGTGGTCCATATGGGAGAGAATCCTGGTTCGAATTCCACCTGACACAGAAAGTTTTTTCAATTTAATTAATTTTTCTGTTCGGCAGTCACCTATGTGCTGACAATGGCAAACCTCAGAGAGTAAAAACTGCCATGAAAAGCTTCTTGAGAACATAAGCCGCTTGGAGTCGGCATAAAACTTGTAGGTCCAGTTCTCGATCATTTGTGTGCAAACATTTCACATCACACACAACACAATTGATCATAAGAAGCTCGGTCAAAGTCTTTTCAAGGGCTGAAATTGGCCATTTCGCGTTGTTTTTTTTTATTTGCAGGTGGTACAAGTTGGCGTGGCAAATTTTATATATATATATATACTGACCGCCACTTAGAGCACCTGCATATGAAGTGTTACTATCAAAACGCGTACAACGCAAGAAAAAGCATGATTTCGAAAAAGTGGGCGTAGATATGGTGCGCCCACGCCCATTTTTTAACAGTTGCCGACAGTTACCTTATGTACAAAATTACCAATCCTTAGTCTTCTACGGTAAAAGCCGTCTAATATAAAGCATTTTTACTGATTTGTGGGCGTTAAAAGTGGACGGGACAACATTTGTATATACATATATGTATAGTAGGATGCCAGCTATTTGTATGGTGAATTTTCATAGTGGTATTTTTATGGAGTGCGCATCGGTATTGTGTGACATTGTGTCTAAAACGTAAATGCTGAAAATTTTAAGAGATTCTGATAATTTGAAGCCGTGTCGCAGTGAAGTCAAAGATTAACAATTGTAGAAATTTTCCATTTCAATTGAAATCCACCAAACAAAAGAACCGTGGCGTTATTTTATTAAACGGTTAAGTCATTAACATTGTCCAAAATACACTACTATCAGCATTGTCTCAAAATACTACTCTGTGTCGAATAGAATCACTTTTAAATATTTAACAACGGCACCACTGGTAGCTACTACGCTTTGTGCAACCCTGCAGTAAAAACGTGAAATTGCGCGCAAATTGGATCGTTGACAGTTATTCAGTTTAAAGCAGTTATATTTGTGAATTTAATTATGTCAAATTTAAGAGAAGAAATTTATCTAGTTGGTTATCCGAAACACCAATTAGTGGGAGGTAAACTACCTTCAAGAGGTGAATGTTTAAAAGTTTTATTTTTCAATATGAGAGTTACAAAACTAAATCTTAATGAAAGTGCGCGTTTGGTGATTAAGGAGTGTTCAGTGTTTTGGGAAAAAGCTCGAATTCCTATGCATGAAAACCATAGGGCTGAGAAGAAATTGAAGGACTTATATGAAGAGTGGCGAGGCCTACTAAAATCAAAAAAAAAGGAATACGGTCTTTAATAACAAAAAAAGAGAAGAATGGAAGGAGGGATTAAATGATTTGTTTGATATTGCTCACCAAAATGCTCTTGATATAATAAAAATCGAAGAAGATAAGCAATTTTTGCTTAAACAACGACTCAAAGGACGTCAAGGATGCATGCTCGGAGTTGATAGTAAATTAAACAAAAAAGAAAAAAACATTCAAAAGCGTAAGGAGCAGGAAGAACTCAGGAAGCAAAAATATGAAGAGGCTTCAACATCGTCAACTGGTAAATTTTTAATGTACTTTTCATCGTAGCTATGAATTTAGCATATGAATGTGGCATATGGCATCATTTAAACCAAGGCGTAACCTTAGGACCAATTTTTCAGTGCTGGTTTAAGCCCTAGTAAACTAGAGTTTAGTTAAACTAAGATTAAAGTTAATCAGAGTTTAACTACAAAATCAGTTTTCAGTGCTTGATAACAGTTGGCCCTTAAAACATCAAACTCGTAGAAAAGTTTAATTTTTCTAAGCATATTGTTATAAAATATTCAAAATTATTTAAATTTTAGTACATTTTCGAACTTTGGTGGCTTAACATTTTTTTTAAATTATGGTAACTAAGAGTGGTGATACCATATGGCACTAAAATATTGCAGGGGGTTAATTATTTTGACTGATAGGAATGCTGAAAAATGTACATTGGTGTTTATTACCATACAAATAACCATTATTTTCAGGTTTTACCATGGAAAATGCAATAAGTCCAACTATTTCTGAATTATCTAGTTCTTTCCAGTCTGATGATACAGAATCAATTGAGAACGATGTTGTATCATCACCGAAATCAAAACGGGCGCGGAAAAGTTTCTTAACACCAAGACTCTCTGCTGTTTTAGACAAAGTGAAGATTAGTGAAAGAGATGCGGTTCATTTAAGGTAGCACTAATTGAAGCAGTCGGGCTCAATTCGTCTGATTTTGTTATAAATCGAACGTCTATACGTAATCAACGAGCTACTTTCAGAGAAGCACAAAGTGCAAAAATAGTAAAAAAATGTTCGACCAATACTCAACCACTAACAATTCGTTGGGACACAAAGCTGTTAACGTGTGTGTCAGGCAAGATAGAAGACCGCGTAGCTGTTATCGCCTCAGCTCCATCTTTAGAACACATTTTGCCTGATATACCATCAGGAACAGGTCTCGAAATATCTTCGGCCGTTTATGATACTCTAGAGGAAAATAATATTTTGGAAAAAACACAGGCTTTTGTATTTGACACAACTTCAGCAAACACAGGAAGACTCAAAGGTGCCTGCACTCTTCTGGAAAAAAGATTAGGGCGAGATATACTTTTTTTAGGTTGCAGACATCATATTTTAGAAATAGTCTTAGCAGCTGTATTTACTGTAGCAAACGTTGGGTTGCCTACTGGTCCAGACATTGCGATATTTAAAAAATTTAAGAAATTGTGGCCAACAATACAACAGGAAAACTATATCATTGGAGTAATGCAACCAAGAATCAAACATATTAGACACCGCAAAGATATTAAACTTTGCAGAACAAAAACTTTCTGAAAACTTTCCAAGAAATGATTATAAAGAATTTCTGGAATTGATAATCATATTCTTGGGCGGCACTCCTCCTCGAGCAATAAAATTTGCGAAGCCAGGAGCTATGCATTTAGCCAGATGGATGTCAAAAGCTATATACTCGCTAAAAATTGTTATGTTTATAAATCAATTTAAGGAATTAACTAAAGATGAAATAAATGGCTTAATCGAAGTTGCAGGCTTTATCATTAAATGTTACGCTTTTTTCTGGTTCAATGTTGACAAAACAGAAGAAGCTCCTTTAAATGACTTGGAATTTATAAGGACATTAGAAAATTACAAGAATATTAACCAAAAAATCGCCGATGTTGCAATATCTAAAATAATTAACCATTTATACTACTTAAATGAGGAGTGCGTGGGCTTTGCATTGTTCGACGACAGAATTGATGGAGACACCAAAGCCGAACTTATAAAAATTATGTGTCTTGATGAAAACGAGGAACAAATTCAAGGAGATGAAGAAGAGGAGATACAAAAAAAGCTTACATTAAAAGCTATTGATGTTAAATCATTTATACTCAGAGATAATGCTACAATTCTAAAGGAACTGTTCTCAAAAAAAACAAAACTTGTTTTTAAAAGATTCCAGATATCCATGGATTTTCTGAAAACAGATCCAAACACTTGGCAACATTTGGAAGAGTATCGAAATGGACAAAATTATGTTCAAAATCTGAAAGTTACCAATGACTGCGCAGAAAGAGGAATAAAAGTAATAACAGACTATCATGATAAAATAACGAAAGATGAAGAACAAAAACAACATTTGCTCAAAGTAGTTTTTTATTTTCTACTTTAAAATTTATATTTCATAATAATATTTTATTTCAGGTAGTACAAAATTACAGGCAGCAGTATTGTAACAAAGCGAATTTAGAAAACTTACAAAACAAATTTGATGTATAATCAACGTTTTCAGTCGATACAAAAGTCACTAAGTGCTTATAATGTATGCGTTTTATAACCTTCATTAAAATTATAGTTATAAGAAATAATATTCCAAAAAAATAGGTAAGATTCAGCTGACATTTTAATGTAATTTTAATTTGAAACTTTAACATAGGTGCGACATGGGTTTTTTTTATCCGATTTAAATAAAACTATCAGAAATTTTTGTTTAGATATAGTGTCACAAAATACCGCTGCGCGTTTCTCAAAAATCCAAAATTTTAGAATAAGTGGCACCCTAATGTATAGTGACTGTCACTTGGATCCATAGCACCTGCATACTAAGATTCCCTAACAAAATCGTGTACAACTCAGGAATAAGCATGATTTCGAGAAAGTAGGCGTAGATATAGTGCGGCCATGCCCATTTTTTGTGCATTGGCAGACAGTAATCAAATAAACTAAATTAACAAATCCTAGTCTTTTACAGCAAAATCCATCTGATATAAAGCATATTTACTGATTTGTGGGCGTTGAAAGTAGGCGTGACAACATTTATATATACATAGTGACTGCTACTTGGATCCATAGTACCTGCACACTTAGATTCACTGTCAAAGCGTGTACAGCTCAGAAATAAGAATGATTTCGATAAAGTGGGCGTATATATAGTGCGGCCATGCCCATTTTTTGTACACTTGGCTGACAGTAATCATTTAAACTAAATTACCAAATCTTAGTCTTCTAGGTCAAAAGCCGTCTGATATAAAGCATTTTTACTGATTTGTGGGCGGTAAAAGTGGCCGTGACAATATTTATATTTACATAGTGACTGCCACTTGGACCCATAGCACCTGCATACCAAGATTGACTATCAAAACGTGTACAACTCAGGAATAAGCAAGATTTAGATAAAGTGGGCGTAGATATAGAGCGGCCATGCCCATTTTATGTACATTGGCCGACAGTAACCATACGAACTAAATTATCAAATCTTAGTCTTCTACGGCAAAAGCCGTCAGATATAAAGCATTTTTAAAAATGTGTGGGCGGTAAAAGTGGGCGTGACAATATTTATTTTTACATATGACTGACACTTGGACCTATAGCACCTGAATACCAAGATTCACTATGAAAACGTGTACAACTCAGGAATAAGCATGAGCCGATAAAGTGGGCGTAGATATAGTGCGGCCATGCCCATTTTTTGTACATTGGCCGAGAGTAATCATATAAACTAAATTATCAAATCTTAGTCTTCTACGGCAAAATCTGTCTGATATAAAGCATTTTTACTGGTTTGTGGGCGGTAAAAGTGGGCGTGACAACGTTTATATTTACATAGTGACTGCCACTTGTATCCATAACACCTTCGTACCAAGATTCACTATCAAAACTTGAACATCTCAGGAATTAAAATGATTGCTGAAAAATGGGCGTAGATATAGTGTGACCACGCCCATTTTTTGTACAGTCACCGAAAGTAACTATCTGAACAAAATTACCAAATCTTAGTTTTATATGATTAAAACTGTCTGATATATAGCATTTTTTTTTGGTTTGTGGGCGATAGAGCCAATTTGGGTTGTATGGGAGGTACCACGCCCCCTTGTCCAATCAACACCAAACTTCACAGGAACACTTCCAGAATGTTGCTTCAGTATTCCTAAAAATTTCATAAAATTTGGTTCGGTGGTTTTGGAGTCTATACGTGATATAAACACATACCCACATACCCACATACCCACATACCCACATACATACATTCATTTTTATATATATAGAATAGAAGAAGATAAACAAAAGCTCAAGCATTTTTACATATTATTTTATTTTTATACGACAAAAAAAATCCCAACAAACTACTTTGTTCCTCAAAATTATACAAAATTCAACAGGTGGCAATGTTAACTCCGAGTTTGACAGTACATGGTCAATTTTTCGGAACTCGGAAAACTTGCAATTTTTAATTTGTATACTATTCCAAAATGGGTGTTAAAAGAAAGGCTATGCTATGACCTATTCAATAAGCTATTAACCATTAAATTATATGCATTACTTTCCAAGATATAACATATTGCATATTATGCACACTTGACGGTTCACCCTTTTACGAAATAACTAAAACGAAACATTTATATAAAAAATCGAGTGATGACGGTTAACCAAAACAACAATTTTTTTTTTTTAAAAAATTGCCATTACTACCAAATCATCAAACCAAAATATCAAATGCACAAAACATGAGGTATATCTTCAAAAATAATGCATGGATTTTTATGTTTATTGGTTAGTTGAATAGGTAATAGCATAACCTTGCTATATAATCATATAGATATCCATAACGCTTACTTTTATACGTAAGTTAAAAAATAAATCACAAGATTTTCGGACCATTTAACCAACAATAACTAAATATAACTTCTAAACTACATGAGAGCGAACTGAAATTTTTTCATAATTAGCTTTTTTAGCTCCAAATGTTAATTTCGTTTTAAAAACCAAAATTGCATAAGAAAATGAGAATATTTTCGAATGGAATTCCCCTATGACAAATTTTTACTACGACTTATTTTAGTAAATTTCATGTTATCTTCTTTCTCATCCCTGACGTCACAACAAAAATGGCACACATGCGCATGGCGGAATCTATTATATATTATTCTTGGTTCGTTGCAATGCCTGATCGAATGTCAATGTTTTAAAATGCGTGATGGCGGATAGGCTGTCACCATTTTTTTTTTTATTTTGACGAATTCGGTGTTTGGGCGAAAACTAAGGTAAAAATACGTCGTTGAATCCGAATCCGTTGTCAGAATTTAAAATTATGTAATTTTTTTGCAATTAGGCTGCCACCTATTAAAATGTATTTTTAAGAGTATTAATATCATTTAACAGTTTTAGGGAGTCGCTGATTTCGAATCAGATTTCAGAATTTAAAAATTAAAGATGACGGATAGGATTGCCACCTAGATTTTGTATTAATAAAATGCGATAAAAAGCGAGCGTTTATTTTTAATAATCGAACATCAGCTAAAATATCCACTGAGATATTGCAATAAGGTACTTTCCTTTGTTAGTATGTTTTATTGTTTAATCACTATTGCCATAAAGCATAATCCATAATCCTATTTTATTGATTATGTTATTTCAATTCACCTAAAGGATTGTGTTTTACATTTTACAGGGCCTTTCCACAATATGTTTTATTTAAATTAGGGGTGAAAAAACACGTAGTCTTTTTATGAGAAGCTGGTGTATTTTTATTTTAATCCAAAGTACAGAGCCTTAGGTAAGCAATAGAATACCCAGATAACAATTTCACCTAAATATTTGAAGTTATTCATGCTCAACTTGAAAAGGCCTTGTATAAAAGTAATTATTCATGCTTTTCCAGAAAAAACCTTGTAAAAGCCTAAAAACAATTTAATTTCTTGTATAATTTTTTGCATAAAGTTTTATTCAATGATACAATTTAGGAAGTATTCAAGACGATTTTTATTCAAGCTTCGATTTTTTTTTAGATAAACAAAGTTTCAGTTTGTGAAAACAATTGCATTCAAAATTTCTGAATTACATAAGAAAACATTCACTATTACAAAAACCAAAAAAAGGTATTTCAATAATAAAAAGAAAAAAAATAGGAGTGTGCTTTCTCTGGTGTTCAAGAAAGCGCAAAAAAGATAAGTCCAAAACACTCACCGTATCAGAAAACCCCTATATACCAACTTTCATGCAAATCGGATAAACGGTTTTCGAGTTTCTTGACGTCTCTTAAAATATTTGTGCTGCAGCGCCCTCTGGTCATAAAAAGTCATAAAAAACTTTAAACTTTTCATGCAAAACGGATAAACGGTTTCGGAGATAAACTTCCGTTCGCCTCGCCCGATCACCCTTTTTCTTTATACATTCACTAGCTTACTGCCCATGTCAAAAAAGTAAAGCGTGCCTAAAGAAGTCTTACTTCAAAAACTTTTTTTGTCTAAACCTGGGATTGAACCGTGGATTTAACTGTTGATAAACTTGCATCCTTAAGCCGCTTGGCTACCGAGGCAATTTATTTCTTTTTTAATAAGTGCATACATGAAATGATTGCAATAGACCTTTATAAAATTTTACTTAAGGGAATTCAAAGAAAATAATAATTAAGTTTCAACGTCGCGCGAGAAAACTCCTGAATAGACGAGTGGATAGAGAGTGCGGCTGTGGATATATGCTGTTGAAAATAAAATGAAATGATGAAACAAACGTAAAAGGAGATTACTAAAAACTAAATTAAAATTTTTTTTCAGTTTCCGAGTTCCTGAATAAGCCTTGAATAAAAACCTTATGTCAAACTTTATATAAGTTCTTGTATAAAGGAAATAATTTCATACGCCTTTTTTCCTTGCTTATACATTTAATAAAACTTGTTGAAGGAAGTTTAAATTCTACTTCTTGCATAAATTCCTTATACAAAACTTGACTCAAGGGTTCTTTAGGTGAAATTGTTACCTGGGTAGTATGCCCTACAAATGTTCACCTTTGGTGAAATTTTTCATAGCATTCTCGCATAATTGTGACTATTTTGCGAATAACAGCGTTAGTGCTGTTAGTGCTGTTAGTGCTGTTAGCCCCATAGAAAAAAGTTTAATGGTGTTAACCCATTAAGCCCTACGGGTGCGAAAACCCACCACGAAAATATACATTTTTAAGAAGTCACAGCTTAGATTTGATAAAAGATATCGGCCATCTTTTTTATGCATTGAGGGACAGAGGGATGAAATTTTTTTAGACTCTCGACATGTTTTGCCATGAGATGAGATGTCGTCTTCCTACCCTTTCCAGAAGTCAAAAATATTATATATATATATAAAAAGGGATAGGATTGATACTAATAATAGTCTTCTTTATTCTATAAAAATTTCCGTACGATACCATAGCTTACCAGGCCATAGGACACTGTGGAGTTTTTTTTCGCACTTTTAGGCTTATGTGAGTTTCCAATTAGTATTGTTTTCCAGTAGTTATTTCCGGTAGTAATTTATAACACATTGCGGCCCAAGGGCCCAAAAAAGCACCTTAGCTTGTCTAATAAAAAAGGGTGTTGTGGGCGTGGCAGTGACTGACCGCACTATGATTGACTCATGTACTTCACACAAAAAGTTTTAGCTTCCTGCGCTCACGGGTTTGAGAGGCGGGCTTAATGGGTTAAATTGCATAATATCGGCGGCCAATTGATGTCTCCATTTGGAAAAATTACTCGGATTTTTAAAAAAATCCCGAAATTCAATTTACGCAAAGGATGAATTTTTGCCTATTTTAGTGCGTAGTGCGAGTACATCGATCCATATCTAAAAATCTCTAAGTTTTTACTCAAAAACTGTCAAAAACGCTCATACCCCGCTCTCTCCCGCAGAAGTCAGAGGTATATAGGAAGTCCCTTTATTGATGGTCTTAAAAGTCTCAAGGAAGTAGATGTGGTGTCACAACGGACTAATCAGCTGGTCTAAGTGGGCCAGTCTAGAGGTCGGCCGCCACTTTACCTCAACCTTAACCTACTTAGCAAGCATCAAGCCACTTCAGTTTTATATTGACAGTTCTGGCGGGAAATTTAAAATGAAACCTCTTCTTTAAATATCTTTTGGCATAAGATATATATGCTTAAAAGTTCTTTGTTAAAGTTGGGATTTAAAAAACAAAAAGTTATTCTTTTTGATAAAGTTTTAGTTTGATTTGAACAATTTGGAATTTCAAATGAAAGACTATTTTTAATTTCTTTTTTAAATTTCGGCAAAAAGCCATGTTTAGCGTTAATATTTAAGTAAAGTGGAAAAATACGTTTTTTCTAATAAGGGGGAAAATAAATTTAAAATCAGAGTAATTTTATGCCATTTTTATAAAAGGCATTCAGAGTAGTTTTTTCAACAATCAGCATTGTGAAAAAACTAAGCCATTTTTTCTCTTGGCTGGCTGATGGTAGAGTTTTTTGTTTGATCTGCACATGTTACGCTTAAGATGATTTGTGGTATTTTTATGTATATGATTGCATGATCTGACCATTTTGCTTATTTAAGAGCCAATTGGTAGACATATACCGCTACTTACCTATGCATATTTGATGCTCACATCTATTATGGCTAACTTTTAAAACCGCCTTTAAGTTATCATGAAATTAGCGCCATTTTAAATGCGTGTTAACACGTTTGTCACGCTGCTTTTCATGTTTTACCATAACATGCTGTTGTTGTTTTGTAGTTGTTACACATCGCGATATTATGATGGCTATCATCAGTGAATTCATTGCCACCGTTGTTAGTTTGCCACCTTGTACTGGAAGGAATGTTGTCCTTACCAACGTAGTTGTGAGGAACTGGAAGCTTGTTTGTCGTATCCTGCTGTATATAAACACGTGAGAACTTCGTTAGCAGTAAGTGGAAAATTGCTGTTAGTCCGTTGTACTTGATCACGATGTTGTTGTTGTTTTGATACTTGATGACTGCATTTAATTTATGTGTTTGACTAAATGTTATGTCAACTGATTTCGGATTAAATCAGCTAGATTTATATTCAGAACCCATGTAAAAACGGTTATAATTGATAATTTTTTTCATGTAATTATAAACGCAGAGTTTGGGTAAATTATTTATTCATTCATTTACAAAACAACGAAATCGACTTAAAAAAAGAAACTAAAAATTTTCGATAGTCGATCTTACACAAATTGACCATGCTAAACAAGATATCTCGTCTATCCATTTCTTCTACTCTATCTCGTCTGAGTTTTAGGTAAAATCAATTTTAAAATTAAAAAATTGCTTATATTTAAGTACTTATGTTCAAATCTTAATATGGTAATACGCAATTTAAATAAATTTAAATAAATAATAAATTCTAAAAGTTAAAAGTATGGTATACTAGCAGAACACTAAAAAAATCGTAAAAAAAAATATGTGGCAACTCTATGAAAAAAAATTACAGAATTGTAAAATTCTGACAATGGATGCGGTTCCAGTGACCCATTTTTACCTGTGTTCACCACAGCACCGAATTCGTAAAAGTAAAAAAAAAGTTAGCTGGCATCTTTATAGTAAGAAAACATCATCATTTTTAAATTCAAAGGCCGGGTTCGGATTCAGTGACTTATTTTTACCTAGTCTTCGGCAGCGGAATTCTGATGACGGATTCGGATTCAGTGAGCCATTTTTACCTACAGTTTACCCTAGCACTGAATTCATAAAAAGAAATCAGTTTTAGATGGCACCTCTATAAAAAAAAAAATTACGCTTTTCAATTCTAACGAAGTGATCTATTTTTAGTTTATGTTCGTCCAGCATCGCATTCGTAAAAACAAAAAAAAAATTAGGTGGTTAGGTAGATTTTTAAATTTTGATAATGAATGAGGTTCAAATGACCCATTTTATCCTAGTGTTCGCCCCTGCACCGAATTCGTAAAATTAAAAAATTTACCTGGCAGCCCTATGGTTAAAAATTACATAACTTTTGAAATTCTGACAACGGATTCGTATTTTTTTGTCTAGTGTTCCCTCACCGAAGTCGTAAAAATGCTAAAATCTAGCTGATATACATTTAAAAAAAAAATCAACTAAATTGGTTGGAAATTTCGGGCTGCTTTTTCTGCTTTGTTTTATATTTATATAGATTGATAATGTTGAATTAGGCCGTGTGCCGTGGGTACACACGGCCTTTTTAACTCGTGGTTAAAAAGAAAATACTGAGTTGAAGCAAGGTTCATTAATATAGGTTAAGTCACTTGAATTCCACGATCAACGAATTCCACGATCTGATAGCGTTCACAAAAAAAAGTCTGTTGGAGTTCAAATAATTATAAACAGGAATAGTGAGGTTAAAATTTCTATTAGATCCTGACTTAGATGATTAGATGTCCGTCCAGCATCGCATTCGTAAAAACAAAAAAAAAATTAGGTGGTTAGGTAGATTTTTAAATTTTGATAATGAATGAGGTTCAAATGACCCATTTTATCCTAGTGTTCGCCCCTGCACCGAATTCGTAAAATTAAAAAATTTACCTGGCAGCCCTATGGTTAAAAATTACATAACTTTTGAAATTCTGACAACGGATTCGTATTTTTTTGTCTAGTGTTCCCTCACCGAAGTCGTAAAAATGCTAAAATCTAGCTGATATACATTTAAAAAAAAAATCAACTAAATTGGTTGGAAATTTCGGGCTGCTTTTTCTGCTTTGTTTTATATTTATATAGATTGATAATGTTGAATTAGGCCGTGTGCCGTGGGTACACACGGCCTTTTTAACTCGTGGTTAAAAAGAAAATACTGAGTTGAAGCAAGGTTCATTAATATAGGTTAAGTCACTTGAATTCCACGATCAACGAATTCCACGATCTGATAGCGTTCACAAAAAAAAGTCTGTTGGAGTTCAAATAATTATAAACAGGAATAGTGAGGTTAAAATTTCTATTAGATCCTGACTTAGATGATTAGATGTTAAAGGGTGGTTCCAGAAGTACCAGACCTGACGTATAGATATGCATTCAGGTCAGTTTTTTTGGGATGGGCGTTGAATAATTTTAATTGATTTACTTCAAAAGAAAAACAATCAATGGCGATTATTTACGAATTTATTGCAGAGTCTAAGCAATGAAATCAAAAATAAAATGTCGCATTTGGCTAAAAAGAATGTTTTATTTTATACAGACAATGAAAAATCAATGAGTTAAATTTGACTTCGTCACTCTGTTCGCCAGTTAAGCCCTTTCAGATTATTTTTTGTTTCCAAATATGAAATGGTTTTTGAGAAGTGAACTCACAAATAACACTGTTCTACACGAAAACTGTACAAGACCTCCAACATAGAAATTTCATTAAATGGTTATATATGATGACTTTCTGCATTTATAGATTGTTTGTATTACTTCGAATTTTTCGTCAAAGACCTTATAAAAAAGTCACTTAAAATATTCGTACTTTGCCTTATTTGGCTTATCATAACTTTGCTTCTGCTTAACTGATTTTAAAAACCTTTATATTATAACAAAGGTAAGACTTGCAGTTTTGTACTCTAAAATAAAAAATAAAAATTTGTGCATCCATTTCAAAATAAATAAAACTAAAACATTCAAAGTATATTTTTATTTTTTATTTTTATATTTTCTTACGATTAGAAAACCAAAAAAATCTACTAACATAATTTTGTTTATTTTTTTCGTCAGAAGACAAAGGTTTTAATTTTTGAACTCATTAGAAAAAATCAAATCGATTAACTAATAATAAAGTTATTGATAGAAGCACTGTAAAATTAGGATTTTACAATCCGAGTTCGCTTAAGGAGCAACAGACTTTTAATAGAAAAAACTTTGTTATTTTAATGAGTACTTTATTATACAATATCTACTGAAGATCCAAACTGCAAAAAATTCTTGTTGCCTAGTCGTCGATTTATTAAAACGAACTAAAGTGTTTTACTCATAAGACAACGTTATTTGCTTAAACAGTCACTCAATTCGAATGTTCGTTCTGGTACATACAAACGTAACAAAGCATGTTATATATAAAAGTAAATGAAATAAATAAAGTTAAAGCACTCACTGGGAACGGTGGTAACAAGCACGATTTACTAAATTGTCAAATTTCAGTAAATCAGTAATGAGTTTATTTTAAAATATTGATTTAGAAATATTAGAGTTAATATTGATAATATTGTTTTTTTTTTTTTGTTATGTGTCATAAATATAGTTTTACAATATATTTTAATTTTAATTTACTAGTTTCTTGTGTATAAACTCTTCGACGACCTTTTCCTCTAATATCAATAATCGCTGATTTCGCGTTGAAGAGACTTACAATATTCCAGTAACATGGGAATTTTGCTTTTTTCTAAGAAACTTGTTTCCATTTTTGAAATTTCCTGGTGGAATCTTTCACCATGCTCGTCACTGAATTTATCTAAGTTTTGTGGGTGGGAAAAAAATCCAAATGTGAATGTAAATAATGTACTTTTGTGGACATATCGCATCCAATATCCTAAAATGCGATTAGCAATTTCTTCACAATTTTTAAAAATTTTCATCAACTGCAACAAAACTATCAGTTGCATAAGCTATTGGAATACTTGGGTATATATTTTATTGAGCAAAACGACTGCTTTTAAGCCTTAAAAACATTTTGTGATATATTCAAGTACACGAGTATATTAAAAGAAATCCCATTTTTACTTTTGGTGGAAAGATTCTATTCATTTATATTTGGTTAAAATTATTCACCAAATTATTAACCGCCGCATTATTTGGTTTTTATAAAACATATATTTATTATATTTCATACTCAAGACAAAATTTTTCAAATATTGCATTCACATCGTTACAATAAACTAAAAATCTGCACTCTGCGTTCCCAGTGAATGACTGAAACGCATTCGTTTGTTTAGTTCTTCCAAATGTAATGATAACATCATTTTGTAGAAAGTTCCACTGTTGCATTCTGGATCCTTATAATTCTGTTTGGCGTTTTAATAATTGCAAATCGCGATTATGTTAACAAACTACATATGAAGAAAAAGCTATCCCATTTATCGCACTTTTTAATCAAGTCTTTACTAAAAAATCTTGAAAATATTTCACCGGTCAGTGTTAATCACTTGACTAAAACCATAGATAAAAACATATAAAAACTCTTCGACAACTGATACGAAAAATGACAAAATGTCTGTCGTGAGTATCTAAGCTGTGGTTTTATTATTGCTACAGCTTACCGCTTCAAATTAGAAGCGTTTTAATTTCAGCCGCTTGACCTATACAAAGAACCTATATAAAAATATGTTTATTGTTGTTATCGTCCATAACTTAATTATTTGATTACCGATTTCAGGTTTTTTACAAGCATTTAAAACCGAACACCTTGGCCCTTATAGACAATTAGTCAAAAAATTATGTCAGAATAATTTTTTGGAATAATTTTAAAAGCAAAACGCAAAATATAAAAAAAATATTTTTTCTGTTTATGTAAGAGCCTATAACTTTGTAAAAAATCAAAGGATTTATAACATTTAGGACAAAATGGAATACAATATTATCCTTTTTAACCGACTTCTTTTATTATCCTTAATAAAAAATAAAATTTTGGTGAACAGAAGCAAAGTTATGATACACTAAGTAAGGCAAGGTACGAAAATTCGAAGTGATTTCTTAAAATGGCCATTGGCGAAAAAATCGAAGTGATGAAACATTCTGAAAACGCAGAAAGTCATCATATGGATCGACAAAATGTGAAATATTGGTGGTAACTCTTGTACATTAAAAAATTTTTTTTTTGTAGGACAGTCTAATTTTTATAACAGAGTTTTTTATAGCACAGAAGTGTATACAGTAGAGCGTATCACGTTATAGGGGGAAAATCTTTGATATAACATACTTTAAAATCTGACATTAAATGACGAAGTTATAAACAAAAATGTAAATGCGCGACCCCTACGTTCGGTCAAAAAAAAAAAAAAAAAAATTTTCGAAATTAACTTGCATAAATGCTTCAGAATAGAAGGTGTACGGCGAACTTTTTTTTTGCGATACGGTCTAGTATACAGGTATATAAATACAGGTATACAGTGTATATAAAAAGAAAAAATAATTGTACATTCAATGCCAATATATTTGTCCTAAGTATTTTAGACCGCTAAACTCAAACTCGGAAATCAACACCGCCGTTGCCGGCCCCAAGCCCGGATGTGAAAGGGTGGAGGTTTGCGAAAGGTTGGTAGCCTCACCGTTAAATAGCCCTTACCCAAGAAACGGAAACAAGCTTCGAATATCAACGACCCCCTAATAATATGACCTTTGGCTTTCGAAAAAGGCCAATGGTTGAAACATTCAGTGCAGGGACGCTCTCAGATCATTTAAAATAGTAGCATCTGCATGCTTTTCACCAGTTTCAACTTCATTGGGTTACATCAACAAACAAGTCAAACCGTAGCACAGAGGGCGAAACGGCCAATCTAGCGGCGTTTAATTCAATTTTGAAATATTTAATTGCGCCAATTTTTATTTACTAATCGTTTGCTAATACCCTAATAAGCTTATTGACATATTTAGTTTTTGTTAAAAAGCTTTTTGTGAAAAGCTGTGAGCTTTCAAACTTGACATATGTTTTGGCAGCTGCAATACAATATTTTCCCGCTTTTTTGAGGAGTGCATTGTTTTGGCTGCAAAATCTTTTTTATTTTATTAAATTCTTCTCTTATAATTTTTATTTCAAGAAAAAGGTATGTATAAAATAAAATAAATGTCAGTGATCTGTGTTTACATGTAAGTTATTAAAAAATCGTAGCCAAAGTGAATTATTGTGATGACTTATCTCTAGTAGCTTACATTAGTCTTTTGTGGAGTGCAACTGTTCGTATTCGATCATTTCCGTGGTAGTTTTGTATTTTTTTGTTAACATGAGTCCTTGTGATTGTGTGTCTAAAAAATGTTTTGCAGGTTCCTGCAGGTTTTCAATATATTCCACTTTTAAGGTTCAATATCGGTTGTCAAACGAACACTGTTTTTAATATGGTGCAATGAAGGTGTGCCTAGGAAAAGATTTTCGGCGGTAGAGACTTATATATTTGATAATGTCATTGATAAATCTAAATAGAGTAGTGTCATGAAATCGGCAGAAGATTAAGAAATTTTAACTATAAATTATTTGCGAAGTGGAAAGAAAGTAATAGGGTTAGGGTGGACTTTGAACACAGAAACAAGCAATGGTTGGATGGACCGCTTTTGTTAGTGGATGAAAAAACTTCTACCAATGTTGGACGCCCCGTTAAAAGCTTCTCGGATTGCACAACCAAAAACCAAGTCCAAAAAGTTGCCAATTTGATAAATAAAACTCCTTGTAACGAACTTTTGGTGGCAACGTGCAGTAGTCTTTACAGGGCTAGAAAGAGAACTGCATCTCAGGTTTTATCAGTGTTGGATTCGGATGCAGACACTACGGCAAAAATTAAAAAAAGCCTAGAATCAGACTTCCAGGTTCCTATAAAATATACACCTGAAGAAGCCTTGTCACTTTTTATTAATGGTAATTACACAAAATTCACTTACAAGCTGATGCAGGCCGGTGCCAAAGCTCGAAACGCTAACATTTATCCCACTTATGATGTTTTGCGGTCAGCTAAAGAGAAATGTTATCCAAGTCGAGTGTTGGTGACAGAATATTTTGCTGAAGTGGCTCTACAAAGCTTGGTTGATCACACAGTTACAAGGATCATTGAAGCAGACGCCGAACTATTTCAAAACATTCCTTCTGGCAGCAATGAAAAATTAGTTGCAGCTTACAAATGGGGTTGTGATGGCAGCAGTGGTCATTCAACCTACCGGCAAAGGTATAGCGATCCCGAAAAGACAATGATCGACGAAAATTTATTTACGGTTTGCATTGTGCCATTGCAAATTCAACTGGGATCGAGTATAGTCTGGAAAAATTCTCGGCCTTCTTCAACTCGCTTTTGTAGGCCAATTAAAATTATGTGCCAGAAGGAAACTGCTGACGTTGTTCGTACCGAGGTTGAAAACGTGAAATCCCAAATATCACTAATCTCACCAACTTTTCTGGGCACTCTACAAATAAACCATCAATTTCACTTAACCATGATTGACGGAAAAGTTTTTACAGCGATTGCCAAATCATCATCACAAATATGCGCAATTTGCAAAGCTACTCCCAAAGTAATGAACGATCTCAATTTTATTAAAAAACTTCCCGTGAATGAGAATTTGTATGAGTATGGCATGTCTACTCTACATTCTTGGATCCGCCTTTTTGAGTGCATTATTCATATTGCCTACAGAGTTACATTAAAAAAGTGGCAGGTCCGCAGTTTAGATAAAGATATCGTGGACGAAAGGAAGAAAGCTATTCAAAACGAACTAAGGCAGAAAATGTCGTTGCTAGTGGACATTCCAATGGCTGGTGGCGGAAATACGAATAATGGCAACACAGCCAGACGGTTTTTTCTACAACCAACTTTAGCTTCGCAAATAACAGGCGTTAGTGAAGCTATTATCAGAAGATTTGAGGTAGTTTTACGATGTATGTCTTGCGGGTATGCAGTTAATTCAGAATCTTTTCGCCAATACGCATACGAAACAGCCGAATTGTTTGTGAATGAATATCCGTGGTTTTACATGCCAAGTTCCGTTCACAAAATATTAATACACGGAGCTGATATAATTAATAGTGTTGCCCTGCCAATTGGTATGATGTCCGAGGAAGCATTGGAGGCTAGGAATAAAGATGTCCGAAATTTCCGCCTGAATCACACACGCAAAGATTCACGACAGCATACAATGGAGGACTTGATGCATGCACTCCTGATTTCATCAGATCCTTTAATTTCAAAATCGTCGAAGACTACTTCCAAAAATTCAAAAAAATATATTTTACTAGATAGAGAGCTAATAAATCTTCTTTCAGACACTGATTTGCAGCCTTCAGTGTCCGACAGTGACAGCTCAGATTATGAATAGCTTTGCTATAATAATATGTTATCACATTCTTACCATGAAAAGTATTAAAAAAAAAATAAAATTAGAAAATAAATAAATAATACAAATGTACATTTTTTTAGTGATCTGGCCATTTTAGCGTGTATAGGAGGAGGGTGTGTTCTTAGCCGGATCACGCCTATTTTTCGTACACAATTTAGATTTGATAACACATACACACATACCAAATTTTATTTTGTGGCTCATATATTAGCCATTTTATAACCATTTTATGAATTTTACTATAGTGGGTTGCTTTAGGAGGTGGGCGTGTCCATGTTCAGATGTCAAAAATATTCAATACTACATACCCTTGGGTCTACACAAACATCAGTACCAAGCTTCATCCAATTATATAAACTCCTTCTCTCGCTAATGTACCCACTTGCTCAGGTTAAGGGTCTAAAAAGTGTCAATTTCAAACCCACATTAAAACCATATTTAGATGTCAATTTTTAAAACGCCGATATACGTGTAATTTTTTTTTGTCTCTTCTACCATGATCTTTTTACAATATATAATAAAAATATGAAAAATGTTAAATTTGACATACCTTGTTTCTTGGTTGAATAGGCGGGGAGAAAAAGTCGCACAACAACAACAACAAAAATTGTAGAAATTAATAAATTCACAAATTTGTGTATCACATGTTCATTAACTCCCATGCCAAATTTCATTTTGATACCTTTATTAGTTTTCGAGTTATTAATTAAATACCGCTAAACTAGCCATTTCGCCCACTGTGCGTAGGTACGCTATGACATGTGCATGAAAGAAGAATGTCAATCAAGAAGGAACTATAAAGCATACATGATCATGCTAAAAAATCTGAGCTAGCTAATCTATACAAGTCAGCCGATTTGAAGGTAAAAGAATGCGCGCTGAATGACAGAGAAGCTTACTATGATGAAGAAGACACTACGAATGCCCGGACAACGCCACGGATGAAGAAGAGCCTGATGATGCTAACAATCGACACCATAACCCTAATAGATACATAAAAACAACAAAGCTGCCGGGGCGAATGGCATTCCACCCGAATTGTTGGAATATGGAGCAGAAGAAGTTGTCTTAGCTTTAAGTAAACTACTTCTAGAAATCTGGACGACGAACACAATTCCCAGTGACTGGAAAGAGGGAATTATAATATTCATCTCAAAAAAATGCGATCTGGGCCACTGTAAAACTTGCACTTCTTAATGCTGTTGTAAAGGTTCTTGCTTTTGTCGTTCTGGAAGAATATCACCAGTTCTCAGAACTAAACTACGCACTGAGCAAAATGATTTAATGCCGAAGCGTTGCTGCATTGATCACATTGTGAATAATAACTGAGCAATCAGACGAGTGAAGATCCCCATTGGAAATATATGCTGTTCGTTGATTTTGACACGATTAGCAGACGCGCAATCTGGTCCGCTCTAAGAAATATGGGCGTGTTGGATAAGGTCATTACTCTAATCCGCGAGCTTTATGAGTGCGCTGAGAGCAGCGTACTCTTCAAGGAAAACAAGAGCAATAAATTCATAGCAGTCCTTCACTGCGTCCTCAAGAAAACAAACAACGACGCTCCTGGAGGTATTCAATGGCGGCCGCATCAAAAACTTAGCTACCTTGACTACGCTGATCATATCTGCTTCTTGGCTCACAGATTGTCAAAGCTCAATGCCAATTTAAAAGCTCTCGTCATAAGCGCGAAGTAGGTGGGACTTCGCGTCAACTTTAAAAAAACAAAACTCATGTGTGTAGAAACCTCAAACCAAGATGCCCTCTTAATGACCATTGATAACATGCAAGAAACCATAGAGGATGTTGGTCAGTATTGCTATTTGGGTAGCGTGCTCACGAAAGACGGCGGCACCAAGGCGGATGTAAGCTCGCGCATCAACAAGGCCCGACACACCTTCTACAAACTCAATCGTATCTGGGCAGCGCGCAATATAAATATCAAAACCAAGCTACGCATTTTCAACACTAGCATTAAGCGTTTACTAACCGCTTGCGAAACTTTGAAGGTAACTGATTTCACCTGCAACAAGCTACAAGTCGTTGTGAACAAGTTTCCGCGCATTTTACACCGGATCTTTTAGCCAAAAACAATCACAAACCCAGAGTTCTTAACCATCTCTACGTGTAAACCATTACCTGTTGAAATCAAAAACTGTAAATGGCGGTAGATTGAATGAATCCACAAGGCTCAAGGTGAAAAGGTCGCCCATGCATGACTTGGATCCGCGCTCGATAGAAGCTGAACACCAATCCCGATGCACTTGGCAGAATGGCTCCAGATCGTTCACTCTGGGCCGAGCTTGTCTCCGCCTTATGCTCTGATTAAGGGCGATACTCATCCATCAAAATTGTTTTTATAGTTTTTATCAAGGAATAAAAACAAAAAAAAAAACCCCGAAAATCTCATTGTCACTTATCACAACTCTCTTAGCAATGCTAAAAAAATTCCGGAAATCTTTTCGTCATATTCCTTACACTATCCAGGTGATTCTTCATTTTTTTTTTTGATAAAAAATTTATTACTTTTAATTTAATTTATAACTTTCTAATTACTCCAAAAGATCTAAAAAAGTTTTTGGTGGAGTGATTAAGGGGTGGCGATGGGGGCAAGGGCTTGCACTTTTGAAAAATCGATATTTTTTCTTTTGGTCTTTTCTTATAGTTAAACATCTGAAGAATATATAGTATCCGCACATTTATTTAAGGTGAGGGTAAGGTTTGTTCCAAAAAACCTTTTTTTATGAATTTTATTAAAAAAATTAATACTGTAGGTTTATTTTACATGTTTTTATATAAAAGTACCACATTTGAAGAATATTTAAAAAAGATTTTGCTCAAAAATAGAGAGAAATAACGGATTTATTGTAGATCTCCGCAGGCTCCTCGAAAAAAAGTTTTTGTGCGGTGACCAGCCTACAGCAACACTGGATCACCTGAACCAAGAAATCAATATGCTTTCTTAAGTTTCTTACTTTATCTCTCGTCTCGTCGAGTTTTTTCTAATTTTGAAATTTTTCAAGTTTTGGCACCATTTTGAAGCCAAAATAACGATTTTTGACGAAAAAAATCTACATATTTATTATTGTGAAATTGTTAGTAATTAAAAAATTTTATAAAACTCGACGTAACTAGAGAGCTATTTACATGTAGAATATGTGTACAAAACTTCAAAACGATAGGTTCAGTAGTTTTTTCTGTAGGCTGGTTACCGACTTTAAAAATGACATGTTAGGGAAAATCGATTTAAAGTTTTGTAGACTGGAAAAATTAAAATATCTTGAAAAAAACTGGATTTTCTTATAAAATATGTACATGTCATCATCGATGCCGGGTCCATACAGTACATCACTGTCATCCACGTTATCTAAGGCATCTTTTTGCTCCTGTCTGCGTAAAACTCTGCCTTCTTTGGTCTCGCGAGCAGCTTACTCGTCCGCTCTGCTGATCCACAAAGAGTCTGTCGCGTGCGCCCATTCATGCGTACTTGGTCCTGAAGTGATGCCCAAATCTTGCATGAAGGCCAGAAAAGCAGTAGAGCCTTCGTTAAAAAGTGATGCTGCTACATATGCTGTAATTGCAACGACAGTTGCGGTACCACTCACTGATTAGGGACTAATTTTCCATAGGAGTTGGTTGTAGCTTTTGTTGTTGTTCAGCGTGAAACCACCCAGACAACGTTCCAACAGCGTGTCTTTGCTTAAATCTATATATTGTCTTCATTACGTCTAAAACATCAGCTGGCAGTGGAGAGTAACTGTGCTTGAATGATCGTAATGTTTTTGCAGCTTCAGTCTTCTTCCACTCGCACCACGATTCATCGCATTTTTCATGCTGGGGATTTTGATCAGTCTAAAAATAATCAGCGTTGGATTTACACTAGGTGCTCTCGGTGCTTAGGCACAGGGCGAACAATTTCTGGGGGCGGCAAAATTTGAAACGAAAATCAAAAATTTTTTGTCATAAAAAATTTTTTCGGGAGAAAAGGTGTTACATACGCCTGAAACACATTACATTATCACTGTAAATTTGTAAAATTTCGATGATCTCAGCATTATATATTAACAGTTAATTATCTACAGCTTCCTGAATTTAACTCGGTAACCGTCTAACAGTAATAAATGAAAGTTGCAAAACTAAGTATTCAACATTTCACTTTTTTGACATCATCTAACCCAATTCAAATTCAAATTCCGCGCCTTAGTATACAAAGAATAAAACGCCCTCGCATATGTTTGCCCATCGTATCTCACTCTCTCAGCTCTCAGCTGTGGCCTGTGATGCGATTTTCGATCAAGTCAAGTTAATGTTTTCAACACAATCAATTCAATATTTATCTTTTTGTTTCAGTTGGTGATATATATTCTGTAAGCAATGAGTGACGAGCGGAAAAGGTTAAGCGGTGCTGCTTATAAAAACCGCGCTTTAGATAAAGCGGAGATTTTGTGAAAAACTTCAAAACTTCAAAACAATTTTTTATCAAAAAGGAAGAAGGCAAAAAGCATATTAATTATTATTTATTTGAATGCTAAGCACATATGGCTTTATAGCAACTAATATTCGACAAAAATGATGGGAATCATTCCTCAGCCTCGTCTCAGAGCAAATTGTTACGTCACAACAATTATTTAAAAATCCTAACATTTCTTAAAATAAAATAATTATTTAGCTTTAAACAAGTAGGATTCGATTTATACATTTTTTTAACATAACAATATAGTTAATTTAAGTACCACAGCAGTTTTATTAGCAAAACACAGGTGTTCATATTACCTTTATCAGATTTATTTAAATTATTCTCATTCAAGAACATAAAAAATGTCATAAATAACTAATCAATTATAATTTTTCTGTTTTCAGACGACAACGATGTTATCGACGATTCATCAAGTAATTCATTTCTGTTCGAACCTGCAGAAAAAAACTCACGTTTGACTACGGACCATGATGTTAATATTACTCCGCCTTCTTGCTTGCAACATAATTCAAATTCTAGAGAAAAATCTAAGCATCCAATTCCAGTTGAAGAAGCAACAAAGGTTCAGCGTTAGGGACAAAGGGAGCGTTATAAGTGATGATCCAGGAAAATGGATCATAAACGACTTGACTAGAGATTATGTAGCAGTGCATGGATGTAAACAACACAGAAACCTTGATTTCTCAGATACAGAACGAGTATATAGTGATGGAAAGTCGCGATGGCTGACAGATACATAATTTCATAGAAAACTTCTCAATGGCAAAAAAAGTCAATTACTCGTGGCTCGTTTACTTAATAAGTCAAATGTTTGTTTTCTGCGTTTCATGTCTCTTACTTGGTGCTGATTGCTCATTTAATGGAAAGACAGGTTTCAATGATTGGAGGCACGGAGGTGTTCGCGTAACTAAGTAACTAACATGAAAACTCAAAAAATCATACAAAAGAAAAGTATGTTAACCCTCAAGGAAAGATCAAACATCAAAACAAGAATAGACAACGATTTGATTAATCAATTCAAAAAAGAAATTTCTTACTGGAAAAACATTTTGAAAAGTATAGTTGCTGCTACGAGAGCTCTAGCAGAGAAATTTAGCTCTCCAAATAATGGAAATTTTTTGATGCTGATAGAATTTCTCGCATTATTTGATCCGTTTTTAGAAGAACATATCCTTGGCTTGGCAACAAAGGATCTGGCAGTACGAGCTATTTATCGAAAACCATTTATGAAGAATTTATACAACTTTTGGCAGATAAATTATCATCCATCATAGTTGAGGAAGTCAAAACAGCGAAGTATTACGCAATAATAGTGGATTCAACCCCTGATGTTTCGCACGTCGATCAACTTTCATCAACGTTCTGAGATACGTGCAAAAAGATGGTACACCTGTTGAAAGGTTTCTAATGTTCATTGAAAACACTGGACACAAATCAGAAGATTTCTGGATTGCTGTAATATCTGTTCTTGAATGCTTCGGCCTTGATATTGCAAATTGTCCAAGTCAGTCGTATGATGTCAGGAATTTATTCAGGCTTACAGGCAAAAGTCAAAGAAATTAACGATCTTGCAGAACACGCTGCTTGTGCTGGTCATTCGATGAATTTGGTTGGAATTCACGCAGTCGAAAGTACTTCCGAAGCAGCATCTTATTTCAACACAGTCCAAGCATTGTACAATTTTTTACTGCATCTACGCATCGCGGGGAAATTCTACAAACTCAAGCAGGGAAGAAAATTGCTGTGAAATCATTGTCTGCAACAAATTGGTCAGCTCGTCACGAAGCAGTTAAGGTGCTCAACAAGTACTATGGTGATATAATTGAAACTTTAATTACCATTGAAGAAGATATCACTGAGAACGCGATCACAAGGCAAGAAGCTCTTGCTTCGCATAGACTTAGACGAAGCAGTTAAGGTGCTCAACAAGTACTATGGTGATATAATTGAAACTTTAATTACCATTGAAGAAGATATCACTGAGAACGCGATCACAAGGCAAGAAGCTCTTACTTCGCATTCAACTTGAACGACTGGAAACAACATTCATGCAGATTCTTTGGCATTTTTTACTTTCGAGATTCGATGCTGTCAGCCGAAGATTGCAAAAGGTTGATATCATCATAGCTGATGTGATTGATGACTATCGTGGACAGATCAAAGAAGTAGCTGATGCACGAATAGAATTTGAAGTTTATGAAAATAAAGCCTTAGAAATCTCAGAAAGTCAAGAGTACCAGACAACTGTTTCTAAAAGAAGAAGGAGAAAGTTGTAGGCCGATGAATCACGAGATGGAGATGTTCAATTGTCAGGAAGGGATAATTTTCTAGTCAACACTTTCAACGTCATTCTTGACAATCTCGATTCTGAATTGCAAAGATGATGCCAAGCATATGAAGAAATTTACGAAAAGTTTTCAGTTATCACTGAATTTGGCAATTTGAATTCCTGCGAAATTCGTAAAAAGTCGGGACATCTAAGGTCAATTTATACCTCGGACCTCAAACCTTCATTGGATAACGAATTGGTGCACTTCCACGCGTATTGCTCTGAGAAAAAATTAGAACGTGATTCACCATCCAAGCTTTTGAAACTCTTGAAAATGAACGACTTTTATACTGAGTTTCCAAACGCAGAGATAGCATATCGTATATTTATGACATTAGCTGTGATGAATTGCAGCACAGAACGTTAATTTTCATGTTTGAAAAGAGTCAAAAACTATTTTCGTTCAAGTATGACGGGCAGTCGGCTAAATAGTCTAGCGATTCTGTGCATCGAGTCGGATTTGCTTGAACGCGTGAATTGTGAAGAATTAATTAATCAGTTTGCGGTAAATAGAGTAAGGCGTGCTTGCATTTGAAAAGTGTACCAGAAATCCATCAAGTCCATTGTAATTTTTTCATGCTATTTAAAATTTTGGTTGTCAGATAATTTTATTTCTTCTTTGGATAGCGAATTTTATCGAAGAATAGATAATGCAAAAAGAATTACCACACTTTGCCATACTCGAACCGTTCAATTAATAACTCAAGCTTATTATGTAAAACAAGGAATTAAAATCATACACACTTCTGTAACAAGTAAATAATAGAGTGCACTCCTGTGAATTCAACGAAAACGATTATGAACATTCATAATTATATTTTATATTAGCTTTAAGTTTTATTTTCTTATAAAAAAGCCTTTTGTAATTATTCTCCTACTATGAAACAATAAATGTTTCAGTGTTTTCTTCAAATTGCTAGCCCATAATACTCTGTTAATTTGTCGATCATGTTGCCAGTTAGTTTGCCTTTAACGGAAAGAGTTTTCCTCTTCACTTTTTTACCAGATCGGATTTGCATTGGGCACGTGCGATTTCACGCAGACGTTTGCCCATCCTTTTTTGGACGTGTCCAATACACTTTTTCTTGTTTATTATGAAGTTATCACCGTAAGGTTTCGCACTGACTAATCCGGTGTAGGTTTTGGAATCGCCATCACCAATATAAATACGGTATTTTACTTTTAAAAACTTTATCGAACATTGAAACATTTTCACGATAGCGCTCACTTCCATAATACCGATGGCCCACTCTGATTTGAGTCACATTGTCCTTTGTTCAAGTGCTCCTCGTGCCACTCTTCATAATCTGAAGGCCCTAGTTTTTTGCTCCAGGTTTCACATAAGTAACAGTATGAACTGTTGACAAAAATAACAACAATTTTGCCGGTCCAATAGCCGATCAATGACGATACACCAAAGAGCGAATAAAATCCTCTTTGTTTCCACGTGCCGTCATCGCATACTGTAATTTCGTCTGTGTCTTCGCGATTATTTTGTTAACAAGTCTCTTGTTTTTCATCTTTGATGGCAGAAGCAAAATATTTACTCGCAACAGCTTTAACGCTGGTGTTCATTTTTTTAATGAAAGTATTGTAGCACGGTTTTGAAATAAAACTACTTGCCATGTCCATCAATCCACAAAATTTCACACATCCGTCATATCCTAGGCCTAACAGAGCAAAAAACCACCACGTAAAATCAAGAAGATCACCTTATTGAGCTATTTTATGAGGTTTTCTTCTTAATAGTACCAAATAAGAAGAATTTTCCATAGAGAAATCTTCTTATTTCTATAGAGAAAATCTTATTATATTTTATCAAACGTTGTCTAAAAAGATTCCTTATGGAATGAAGGAAATGATGTGGAAATGTTTTCAACAATATTGTCATCTCACTTACTCATCTCATTTCAGTTCAAGAAGACACCACTTAAAACTAACAAGAAAATCTTAGCCTTTTTATATGTATACATGAATACATAGCAAGATTGGACTTTTGTAAGACTGAAATTGAAATTAAAATGTTTTGTTGAAACATTCATATGTAAAAGAATGTTGTGAAATTTCTATTTATATTATCTATATTTCCTATTGATAAATAAATCAATAAGCTATATCCTGTTTATATATCAAGAACATATTAAATAAAATCACATATTTTTAAGAAAACGTTCTTATAGTTTTAAAAAGTTTGCTTCTAAAAAACAAGAAGATTCTTATAATTATTTTTTTTTTATTGTGATTTTCACAATAAGGAATGACTGCGTTTTAATATGATTTTCTCTACGGTTTTAATAAGACAGTCTTTTTGAATGAAAACCAAAGAGAAATCTTCTCGATTCTGTTATATTTAAATAGGTTGTTTTGGCTCTGTATAAAACTCGCAATGAATGCAAATCTATTATTTATTTCGTAGGCATTACCATCAATTCTTTCACTCGACGGAACATAGTTTGGAATTTTGCACTTTTCGCACGTAAATTTTATTTTGAAGCCAATACCTTCTTTTTTACAAGATTCAAATGCCACTCATCACACGTTTTACATTTCACTAAAATTGCTACAGTAGAAAAAACTAGAAGAAAGTCTAAATTCGATAATGTTTTTTGAGATCTTCCTCGACTTCAAACGAAGCATTCAATCTGATTTTTTTCGCTGATGCACTAGACGCTCTTACTTTCGTTTTTCGATCCTGCGGCATTACTCTTTTTCTTGGTCGGCTTACTGTTGGGCCACCCTGTGCACGTCCTTCTCTACCAGTTGGTTTCGGCATTTTTTCGATGATAAATACAAAATCACTAAGAAAACTAAGCAAAAACAACACGGAGCACGAGTTAATGAAATCGGAGCAAAACTGAAATGACGCACATATCTGCTCTAAGCGTTCAATTTTAGTCTGAAATATATATTCTTCATCAAAGGATACAATGTACGTTACAAATTTTATTTACCTAAAGATATTAAGACGAAAAGAGGGTATAAAAGTAATACAATAGAGACCGAAACAGTTGCCGCTCGCCGCTCAGCGCAAGTAGCTAAAAGGCCCGCAAAACTAAGTAAGAGGTATGGTCATTCAACTTACTGTAACTTCGTTAGTTTTTCTCCGAATCACCTAAAAATTTAATACAATATTCTTCAGATGTTTTACTTTCAGAAACAAAAGGAAAAAATATGGAAAAAAATGTTGTTAAACCTTACCTCCCCCTTAAGCCACATTTAAATCACTTTAACCCAAGTACAAATCAAATTAGCCAAAACGCAAATCAAGTTAAACCACTTGAATTTTGAACTTGACAATTATCGATAGTTTGCAACGTAATAGTTAAAAGTAGAGATAAAGGTTTTAATTTATATTTGAGAAGAAGCCAGGCTCGTTCCAAGGTAGGTTCCGAGGTAGGAGCAAGAGTGAGGTGCGAAATATCACTTTAATCGCAGTAATCAATAGTATTGGCATAGTTCATAATAAGATAATTTCAAATTCTACATGTAACTCTGACAAATTTTGTTAATTTTTGCAAGAACTTGTTTTCAACAAGAATATGGCTTCAAGAAACACCATATCGAGAAGGTTTTTTGATTTTGAACAATGCAAAGATCCACAAAACGGAACGAGTACGTGCTACGATATCAAATACCGACCTACGTCTCAAATTTCTACTTTCTTACACCGCAATGCTGAGCGCTATAGAAAAATGTGCGTCGTATTATTTACAGCCACCGATTCTGAAAACTACATTACATACATGATTTTATAAGGGTGATCTTATGCTGGCGGTCAAATGATCCCTGGTCACGTCACTTTTTGCGCGCTTTTTTCGTTTGATAAACTCTGTGCCCAAAGTATGTAATACTGACGGTAATATAATCCCCAAACATTAGTATACTTTTTGCTGCTTTTAGTACTTTATCCGAGAAAAGTAACATCGTTGAACATGGTTGAGTGTTGTTATTGAGCAGGATTCATTACTGCTTTCATACATTTCGCACTGAAATTGTACTATTTTAATGCGAAAACACAAATGTTGTGAATAATTCCACAACGCAACACTGTTTTGATCCCGTGATATCATATTTTTATCGAATCATTTAGTGACCGTGGTTGGTCACCAAAATTTATTCACTCTCTCTCGCTCTCAATTTTTCAATTTACATTGAAACAACAACAATGCGTGCCCATGACGTGCCCATGACCGCCAGCATAACATAGCCCTAAGCTGCCTCTTCACAAATTTTATCTTAGTACTTAAAGCCACATGTGTTACGTTTAATTTTTATTTGGTTTGATTTCATTTGCGTTTGGGTTAATTTCATTTGCACTAAGGTTAAACTGATTGGGTTAAATAAATGTGCGAATACTATAGTCCCAAAATTTAAAGTCAATCAGAGTAACACCCCTCTCCTCTAGAACTGTAAATCCGAGAGCTACAGACATTTAAAATATTAAAAAATATTAAAATTAAAACTACATTACTTACTTCCCTACTTATAGCGATAATTTTTTGAATTTTTTTTTTAGTTAAGAGGGTTTTCCACTTTCAAAATGGCAGCATTTTTCGTGAAAGATAGCAATTTTAACTTCAAATAACTACCAAAAATTTCAAAATGAAAGAAATAATAATCAGAGAACGTTGGTGGGGAGGCTTTGATGATACTTCGACTAAATTTTAATGTTCTTTGATTTCAGATAATATTCAGCTGAGATACAGTGAACACCGCAAATCGTCTTTTTCCAAAGACTTTCTTGGAAAAGCTTTGTCATCGAGTTGTTTGTAGATATTTTTTGCATAAAATAATTACAGAATATCTTAATACTTACAAAAGGTTTCAATGAATTTGATCTATCCATTGCTCCCTCCTTAAAAATCTATACAAAAATATATTGTATATCTATACAAATACCAGATTTTTTGTTTATTTGTTTTGTGTTTAAAAATAAAATCCCAAGTAGGAAAAATCTTACCCAGGACTCAAATTGAACTCAAATCATTCTTAAAACTTGTATCATATTCTATATCAGAGTTAGTTTAACCTTCACCTGGCATGCTAATCCTGAGTAACATACCTGGACTCGTGGGGTACGTACGAACCCCAGTGATTAAAATTATTGTAAAAATTTAAATATTGATTATTTTTTCTCAAAAAACTTCACAGATCATCCTTAGGTACTACTTTAAACTGCAGAATAGTCCGGCGGCGGCCGTGGCGTAGTGGGTAGAGTGTGTGGCCCATACGCCAGAGAACCCAGGTTCAAATCCCACCTCGCACAGAAAGTTTTTAGAGTCGGCATACAACTTTTAGGCCCAGTTCTCGATAATTTGTGTTCAAACACTTCACAACAAACACACACAACACAATTGATCAAAAGAAGCTCGGTCAAAGTCCTTTCAAGGGCTGAATGGTCATTTTGTTTTTTTTAGTCCGAGTTGAAAAAAATAAAGATCAGCGCTCATTAAAACTTTCAGAAACTGGAAAACTTGAAAAAATGTTTTTTTTTGCTCGTTTTACGTTACGTTTACGAGTTTCGATTTTGAATATTTAGATATCGAAAATCGACGAGAAAAAGCGTGGGGTATGTACGTAGGGCAGGTGAAGGTTTATATAGAAAGTTTATATAAAAGATGCAAAGTGAATAAATTTTTATAAAGTAAGGATCGACTGTGTTTTCAACATGCACTTTCGTACTGCGAATCTGCAAACATTGTTTTAGCATTTGAGAAATTTTCTCTACCCAACTTTTTTCCACAATCAGCATACTTAAACCATTATTTTCATACGATGTTTGAGAATTATTCTCAGCCATAAAAAATTGAAATAAAAAATTCGATTGGTGCAGTCAGATTCGCAATATAATGACTTTAAAAACCAATATGCCGCATTTTAAATAAATAAAAAAATTAAGTTTTTTACGTACTTTTTTTAAGCTTTTTCGCGTCAATAAAGTTACTGAAGCGATGCTAATCCACAATCAAAAGTACACAAAATATCTTAACTATAGCTACCAATAGGTTAGATTTTCAAAATTCAAGATGGCGGATCCAATATGGCCTACCAAATTTCACAAAATGCTTCAAAATCCGAAAAAATATGTATAGGGGAATTTTTGAGGTCGCTGATTACGAATTAAAAAAATAAAAAAAAATATTCCTTGTTATAGTTTAGATATTTTGTGTACCTTTATTTGTAGTTTGGCATCGGCTCAGTCACTTTATTGATGCGAAAAAGATTCA
The DNA here is from genome assembly GCA_914767935.1 of Coremacera marginata. Classification (NCBI taxonomy): domain Eukaryota; kingdom Metazoa; phylum Arthropoda; class Insecta; order Diptera; family Sciomyzidae; genus Coremacera; species Coremacera marginata. The sequence goes on from OU612043.1 coordinate 79,865,129, forward strand.
CAAAAAAAAAAAGCAAACAACTTTTGTTGTTTTTTTTTTTAAAAAGGCGCCATATTGGTTTTTGAAGTAATTATTATGCTAATCTGACTGCACCAATCGAATAAGCGACCTCAAAAATAGTAGAGTAGGTATGTTCGGAATTTTTTATTTAAATTTTTTATGGTAGAAATTAAGTCTCAAGCATCGTATGAAAATTGTGCTCTTCCCGGACTTAGGGCCAGTTTTTCACTACGAGTTTTAACTTTAGTCAAAGTGAACCGATCTTAATTCACCAAAATTGGACGTTTAAACTCGGTTTAACAAGATATTTTAGCATTCGTGGACGTTAAATTAACTTAAACTATCATGTGATGATGTCGTGTAGCAAGGGGGATAGGGGGAGTGATTCGCCCCGGGTGCACAGCCAAAAAGGGTACAAAATTAGTAAAAAAAATTTTTCAACATATATTTGTATTATTGCCGTGGCGTAGTGGGTAGAGTGTGTGACTCTTACGCCAGAGAACCCAGGTTCGAGTCCTTCATCTGACACAGAAAATTTTTTCAATTGAATTAATTTTTCTGTTCGGCCGTCACCTCTCTGCAGACAATGGCAAACCTCAGAGAGTAAAAACTGCCATGAAAAGCTTCTTGAGAACATAAGCCGTTCGGAGTCGGCGTAAAACATGTAGGTCCATTTCTCGATCATTTGTGTGCAAACATTTCACATCACACACAACACAATTGATCATAAGAAGCTCGGTCAAAGTCCTTTCAAGGGCTGAAATGGCCATTTCGTTTTTTTTTTTTCGTATATTTGTATTATAACGTACAATTGTTTGCAAAATATAAATTTTCTTTTAATGAGAACGCATAATTTAACATGAGAGCATATATGTTTCTTCAAACGTATGATTGAACTTTTACATTGAATGCAAAAGGGTGCAAAAATACCTGAAAGTATTCCATACAATGCATTCGTATCAATTAAAACAAAATTGAAATAAATATATAATGTTTGGTGAGGAGTGCCATCATCACAAAGATTAATCACAAATTTTAATATATTTTATATAGAGTAATAACTGCATTAATATCACAATTTTTTAAAACAATATAAAGTTTTGCTAAATGAATGCTTTTATGTAACTGAATAGAAACTAAAAGTGTTCGTAAGGTGTGTTTTTTAGAGAATTTTTTGATGGAATTTTCTAAAAGGGTAGCTGTCAAACTAGTTGTCAAAGTATACAAATGTTTTTGACATTTATGTTCAGTATACTTTAGCAATTTATCTTGCTAAGACATACACTGGAATAAAGTTTACAAGTCGTGGAAATTTGATTCCAAAATTCGCGTTTTTTGCGGAAAACTTACAGAACACATTACACACATTACGGTGTGCATAATTGTTCATTTGAGCAGGTTATACGCAAAACAATGAATCGATTTATGTGTACGTTTACTCTTATGGACAATATCCATCCAAAACGAGCTTATACTGTGCGAACCGCAGAAGCCATCGCCGCTGTGTATGAGTGAAAACTGAAGATGCAGCCAACTGCCAAATGATACGCTACTTTTTGGTTCCCGGTGTGAATATCAATCGGCTAAGTGCTAAATGGTTCCTGCAGGACGTTGCAAATTTATCATATCAAGAAATTGACCTTTCAATTGAACACCTAGGTCATGTGATTTGACTACGTAAGACTACTTAATTATGGGGGTACGTCTATGCTGATAAACCAGCTACGACTGGAAAACAACATTAGGCGCGTTATTGGCGAGAAGGCCGGCTATGCTGGAAAAAAAGGTGCAAAATTAGACCGACAAGACGCAGTAGAGCTGGCCATTTGCCAGTCAAAATATTGGCTATTTCAATAATTATACTGTGTCTTATTAAAAAAGAATTTCTATATCTTCATAAAAAAAAAAAAACAAAAGCTTCTCCTTTATATAAAAGCTTCGTATTCACAAACTTTCCGAGTCTAAGAGGCACTGAACTGTAGGTTTAATGTGAACTTTTTAATGAAGACATTTTTGTACGGGAAATTGATGTCAACCGAAGTTTCGTTTTTCTTTAAATCATGTGTATTTCCAACATGAATTTTTTAAGAACAGTGTCGTGTAAATTCTGTGTTATAATTTGTTTTAGGTATGTTAAACAAAATTGCCAAAAGGCCAAGAGGATGCCAACAAATATAGGACGAAGAAATGCTTTAATTTGCCTCCTCACGTAAATATAAAAAAATTGTATAACGTTTTAGCTGTAGGAAGTTTATTATGAACCCAGAATATACATAGGGAATATACATAGGGAATATAGGCAGAATATACATTTAAGATAGGAAAACAACAGCAGGAAAACAACATTGATTTTGATGAAGTTATCAAAATTATTGCAGCTTTGAAAGCAAGAAAGAAGAAATTTTAAATCTTGATGGTACCTTAAAGTTTGTTTTTATCAATCTTGGAGTCATTTTTAAACCAATGGTTGGAATAATGTATTTTTTAAACCATTTTTTATTAGAATTAATACTTTTGAAAATACTAGAAATTTTTTTAATCAAAGCTGTACTTAAATTTAATAAAGTTGGAATAAAATTTGAACTTTAGTACCTATGGTTTAAAATTTAATACAAAATAACTAAATTGTAATAAAATCGGTTTTAAAAACTAGTACAATTGGAATAGATTTTGAATTAAGATAGCCATGATATTGGATTTAATACAAAATGTATTACATTTTAAGCCATGATGTATTATATTTCAATACTTTCCGTCCTAATTTTCAGATTGTTGAGATTCAAAGTCTTATGATTCAGAGTTACTTTCTCGGTTAACAAAGCTTTATAATACAATTTTTGTGAAACATTTTTTATTTGATTATGGCGCACAAGCAACGTTTACTACCTTCATTTCAATGAAGACGTGAGTTCGAAACCTACAATAGGAGCTGGTTTAAAAATTATAGTATAAAAGAAATAAATTGTGTAAACAAAACCAGTTTCGTTTTTAGTACGCTATGGTTTAAAATTGAATACAACTTGCAATAAGGTTTTTAGTCCACATCGGGTATTGCAATTTAGACCCATGCGGGAATAAAACTTAGTTTTAGTATTTGGCGTGGTTTAAATTTTAATACAATTTTGGTGTCGTCATATATACAGTACAGGATTTACTAAAATTTAGTCCAAGATTTTTAACCGTGTACATAGCCTTTTTTTTATATCTCTTCAGGCACCTAATCGATGTTTTTAAAAGTGCAACAGTTTAATATACTCAATACATCTTAAAAAAATTATTATAACAATAAAAAATTTCAAGCAAAACAGTATATTTACAAATTTTATTTTTTTTATAGAAATTCTAGGTATGGAGGCGTACCTTTGGGGGTGCAAAATCTATTTTCTGTCCCGGGTGCCAGCAATCCTAGCTACGCCACTGATGTGATATATTTCTTTTTTGCCTACATTGAGTTTGAACGTTCAATTTTGGGGAGAAAAACTGACCCTTAATGGGTTAAGTGGCTTATTTTAAAATATCTAAAATAATTGAGTAAACAAATTATTTTTAAGAGTTTGAATAAAAAAAAAAAGTTAAAAACAGCTCTTTTATGCACACCGAGCACTTCTAAGAAAACACATATGTATATCCTTTACATCCTACAGCAAGCATTTAATTGATGGCACATGACAAAATGGCAGCAGCTTGTTATGTCATCCATGGTCTGCCTCGTCATAACTCGATGCTAAACCACTTGGTCACTAACTCACCAACCAGTGCTGGCCATTCGCTCACCAGGTGTGCATGATTTATGAGATCTACCATAGATGTACTATAGGCTGATGTTGTTGTTGTTTTTGTTGTTAAAATTTGAAATTTTTCAGCTTCATGGTTGCTGTTGTCGGTCTTGTGATTCTTCAATGAAGCCTAGGATGTGAAGTGATTGAATAACAACGGCATATGTGCAAAAAAAAAAAGAAAAGGTGGGGAACACAAACATACACAGATAGCTAGGGATAAAACCAGCCGAGAAGCTATAGGCAAACTGAAAAAAAACCCCATAACAGTGTAAATGCTATTTTAAACGCGGCAACAGGCTGGATTGTCAACGCGTTGACCATGTAAATGCTTAGTCTTCGCTTTGGATGGGGCGCTTCGCATGGAGGACGCATGGAAGGAGGACGTTGTAGTGAGCTTCAAGCCAGGTCGTGTCAGCTATGGTTTGGTCATATATTATTAATAGTATAACAGGCATAACGGACAAACATGCCCCACAAACCAACAGAAACACAGATTAAAAGGCACGGGCAGGATGCACTCGTTTCTTGCAAAGGAACTCACATGCCTATGACAGCAATGACAGCATCTACTGAAGCATAGATGAGCTTATGAGAACGTGGTAGTGTGTCGTCTGCATTTTGTTGACACATGATTTTGTGTTGCTGCTTTTAAATCGTTTGTTGGTGTACGCGCCAGTGTTGTTGTTCGCTATTGTCAGCATACGTAAGTGTGAATCACATTTCTAGCCATATTCAGAACGTAAAATTTTACCGGCTAATTGTTATGACAGAATTTTTTGTTGGCGCCAAAATAATGGCTTTTTTTCTATCTCATGCATAAATTTTGATTTACGTTCATAAACGTGATGAATGAATAATTGTGAATGCTAGTTTGCAGTCGGGTAGATGATTCTTTGAGCTGATTCTCCTTACGCATATTTAATAGCGTTCAGTTATTGTTTATCTATTATGGCATCATTAGACCCCCGAGGAATGTTTGTCTTGATATAGAGTTTTATTATTAAGTACTTAAAGCTAGGTACGCTAATAAATTTAACCAAACTTAGTTCACCCACTTTGAACTTGTACACCTCACATTGGATGCTTATTCAAGTGCTTTAAGCTAAAAAGCTTTCTTCAATCTACTACCAGCAGCTACTTCATCGTTTGCTTTCCCTTCACCTGTGATTGAAATTGCAGCATATTTCTTTATGGCTTCAAATAAAATTCAATAGATTGATTTATAGAGCAGCTGTTACTGAATTAAATAAATTTTATGTCTTCCTATTTGGCTTAAGGTATCATTACAGTTTCGGATAGGGAAAGAGTAAGCAATTCTCTAAAGTTAATAACTTGGGCCCTTTATTAGATATTAACATACATTTTTTGTTAAAATTTGTAAATCCTTGAAGATTCAAAAAAACAATAAAAAAATAATTTTCATAATTTGTATGCGTTATAGAAGGTGCCAAAGTGAAGTGCTCAAAAATCCGGTGTACATATGGCGGACAGTTAATCTCTGGAATGGGACGTCTGAAACAAAAAAGATTCTTAAAGAGGGACGCCATCCGCCCGGCAATCTACAATAATATTTGAAAAATTGAAAAAAAAATTGGGCAATATTAAAAAAAAAAAAATCGACTACATTTTTGGACCTTTTACCTTTGCTAATTAATTTTTTTTTTAATGTTTTAAGATTTTTTGGTAAATTGCCTTAGAGAATATGTAAAAAAGGAAAATAAAACAAGATTTTTCAAAATCAGCCCAGCCGATCCTGAGATTAACTGTCCTCCATATGGACACCGGACTTCTACTTTGGCGCCATCTATAACTTATACAAATTATGAAAATTCTTTTTTTTTCAACTTTCAAGAATGTACTAATTTAAAAAAAAAATGTATGTTAATTTCTAATAAAGGACCCAAGTTATTAACTTTAGAAAATTGCTTACTTTTTCCCTATCCGAAACTGTAATGATACCTTAATAAAGCATCGAGGTTTAAATTTTAAGAACATCAGAAAATTAAGTCAGAACTATTCGACCTGGATATTTCACAGTAAAAAATATTTCATCTTCTGTTTCAAAAAAATTGTTGAGGTAATAAATAAATAAATAAAATAAGAGTTGTGGCGGCCGTGGCGTAGTGGGTAGAGTGTGTGGTAGAGTGTGAATTAATTTTTCTATTTGGCCGTCACCTCTCTGCAGACAATGGCAAACCTCAGAGAGTAAAAACTGCCATGAAAAGCTTCTTGAGAACATAAGCCGTTCGGAGTCGGCATAAAGCTGGTAGGTCCAGTTCTCGATCATTTGTGTTCAAACATTTCACAACACACACAACACAATTGATCATAAGAAGCTCGGCCAAAGTCCTTTCAAGGGCTGAAATGGCCATTTAGTTTTTTTTTTTTTTAAGAGTTGACGCTGTTATCGCAGTTTAAGAAATAATTATTTCATTTAATTATTATATACATAATTTAATATAATTAGCAAACACATGCCATTGAAAGTATTTTCCATAGCCAGTCACTAATTTTTCCTATCTTTCCTGCAGCATTTGAATTCTATGTCGGAAAAACGACGTATCATTTTAAGGCTATCCTAGAATCGACTTATTCGGTTCTTTAATTTGATACCATTGAAGCAGCTGTTTGCACGTTTAAACACGTCGCACAATGGGAAAAACATAGCAAAACGCTCGCATCGCCTGTTTTTGACGCAAGAATCTATATTATTAATCCTAGATACTTGGATTTTAAGTATTGTTTTCAAAATTTTTCATGAAAGAGACTGGCATAACCTATGTTTGTTTTTTTTCACCAGTGCTTGATACCCTACGGCCGGAAGTTAGGACTTTTAAAGATCTGCGCTATGTTAAGCCAAAGAAATATGTTTTTAATTCTTCATAGTTCCGTTTTGGTTACATCGCCAAAAGAAACAACAAAACAACGTTTCAGAGCCTATGTTTCCAAACTCTTAATACTGATGATAAGCTTTGCAATTTGTATTTTTATACGAAAGTCTGGTTATTATGCGTATTTGGGAGCATAAGCCATAACTAGTTTATGTCTTCACGGAGTGGTTATTCTTCAAAAACTGTCTATTCGAAAGGCTGTTGTGGCGGTTGGAGTCTGTGACAATTTGATATATAGTACATGGCATGGATTCCGAAAGATCTGTGCTGTTGTAAAGTAGTATGTTGAATAGAGTTTATATCAAGTAAATGAATCGTTAAGGATCATTTACTTGATCACTCAAGTTTGCAATGATACCTACCAACACAATGAAGGTTCCTTGACTGCCAATAATTGAGTTTACCTTTCCCATTTTGTTCGAAATTGGTTAGATTAGCTTAGGACTAATGTAATGTATGCTGCGCAAATGTTGCCAGTACGTTCATTTCTGTTCTTTCCCTTTCCTTGCAAGTCACTCACCCAGGAATTTAAGAGCTGACCATCAACTGTTGACGCGTGTAAACAAGGACTTACTAGCAAAACTGTAAGCAAAACAAAAAAAAAATTGTGTGTCGCATCAGGGATGAAAATGAAAATTTAAAAATGTACCTAGTTTCCCAAAAAATGTGTACCTTTTTGGTCATGAAAGTACTTAAAAATATTCACCATTGATTTCTTTGTTTTTATACATAAACTGGAATATCCGGCGTCGCTCAGGGGTGGTATAGCGTTCAGGGTGTTTATAATGTACAGAAAGTAATATAACGCACAATGCGGGTGATGCACCTACAACAAGTAAATATAATAAGCAGTGCTCGGATCTTGTTGATATGTCAACTTTTTTCTGCTCTAACATAGACATTTTCTGATGATGCAAAAACATCGTTCATAATCCCCAGGTACCAAGGCCAAAAATTTTGAGGGCACTTTTTTGTCACTTTTAGTCATTAGATCTTTTCCATAGTTTTAGGTCTTATTTTGAGTCATTTTTATGGATTTTTACATAATTTTTTATCATTTTTTGTGAGTTTAGCGATTTTAGTTTCAAGCAAGTAGAATACGGTTTATCGAGTACACCTGCCGCTAGGCTCAATTACTCGGGTCTCCAGACCTAGTGTAAAAGTTCATGAAACAGACAACCAGAACTTATGTGTATACCAAAACGAGGACCCATTTATGCTTTAACTAAAAAAGCATACGGGGCATCCGGTGTAGCAACACGAACATGGAAGCTGTTTCAGAAACACAAAGCATCACCCAGTACCCTGCTGATTAGGAGCATTATGTAATACTACATACTGCCCGTAATAGCAGTACCAGTTTAGATTCCAGTAGTGACGTACCTTCAATCTATCTACTGATGACGTCGAGACCTACCCAATCTCTTGCATATAAGACAGATATGACAGTCCGGTCGTACCACTGCGCGACCCCGTCAGTCAATTTATACCTGTGTAGCATTCACACAACCACAACCAGTACGAGCCTCCCCGAAGGGCCAGCCCACGACAGTAATCTGGACAACTCGATCCCGTCAATGAGGATCCACAACATCCCCGCAAAAGAGACCAAAAATCCACTATTGCAACTGTGAAGGAGTGAATTTTTACTTGTGACCATGCTTTATGAGCACAGAAAAAGGCTATTCTATTTACTCACAACCTGCCGGATCAATTATGAGCAGTTTCACTTGACTGGTACCTACAGAGGAGGACCTCTTATTGCCACTCTTATTCTGGCTGTCTGGGTGATCCGAAGATCTTAAATACCCAGATAAAGTATAGGCCTTTTTCTCAGGGACTGCCGTGCTCAGTATGAGAACTCCCAAATTACATCTCAATTTCACCACAGACCTCAGTGACCGCCGTGCCAGTTTGAGGGTCCAAGTCAAACCTTGACGAGCAGCCTCAGAGGAACGCCCAGGAGTCAACATATAAAGCACCGTATGTAAGACACTCACATCCGATTTTAATACGTCATTCTAGTCTCAATGCAGTCTCCCCCATAGATAGGGTCTAACCCATTGACGGGTAAGACTGTCCCCGTACTAACAAGTTTTTAGGTCAATTGCTATACCTTCGCAGACATTTTCCATATCGATATACTGAATATGACCTGCTACCAAGATGGGTGCCACCACGAGCTCATGGTTGGCCCTGTCAGTTTTTACGTTTGCAGGACGTATCCTTCAAACAACCATCCTCTTTTGGATGGATAAGCTGGCGGAGTTATTTTAGGGACATTTGTTAGTTGTGTTTAACGTTGACACCTGCCGTGAAGGCTTAATTCAACGTTGTTCCATAACAATTGGGACCAATACAATGCGTCGGTCAGCGCCCCTTTGAAGGTTCAAAGGTACCAAGTTAGTTCCATGTTCTGAAGACACTTTGCAACCCTTGGTGGGGGTGGAAGCCTATCTAAAACCTCTTCCATACTAAAGGGTCCGGTTTGAGAGTGCAAACCACACCGAGCTGGATAGCTCTGCCCGCGATATGGGTAATAAGTAAGCCGCAGCCACCACGAAAAGCTCCCCGAAGGGCCAGCCCACGACAGTCATCTGGGCAACTCGATCCCGTCAATGAGGATCCACAACACCCCCGCAAAGAGACCAAAAATGCACTCATGCAATAATGAAGGAGTGCATTTTTATGCGTGACAGCTCAATGAGCACTGAAAGGGCCATTCTAACAGGTCACAGCTGCCGGCTCAGTTGCGAACAATTACACATGTCTGGTACTTACAGAGGAGGACCTAATTTTGCCACTCTTATTCTGGCAGTCCGGATGATCTTAAGATCTCAACATCCAGATAGAGTATTGGCCTAGTTCTCTGGAACTGCCGTGCTCAGTATGAGAACCCATGTTTACACACCATTTCTTCACTCACCTCGGTGACCACCGGGCCAGTTTGAGGGACCAAATTAAACGTCGATGAGCAAACCCCTAAGGAAAGCCCGAGAGTCGACATGTTAAGCACGCATGTCAAAACACTCAACATCCTATTTTATTGGATTTTTCTAGTCTCAGTGCGGTGGATAGATAGGGTCTACTCCATTTGACGGGTAAGACTGTCCCCGTACTAATAAGTTTTAAGGTCAATTGCTATACCTTCCCAGGCTTGTTTCATATCGATATACCGAATATGACCTGCTACCAAGATGGGCGCCACCCCGAGCTCTTGGTTGACCCTATCAGTTTTTACGTTTGCAGGACGTATCCTACAAACAACCATCCTCCTTTATCCTTTGGACAGGCAGGTGCAACTAAGTTGCTAACCTGGTAGAGGTGGTCACCAATGACAATGAATGTTGTATTTAATGTAAACACCTGCCGTGTAGGCTTAATTTTACGTGTTCCATAACATAGGGACCGAGATATTGAGTTGGTCGACACCCCTTTGAGGATTCAAAGGTACCAAATCAGCTCCATGTTGTGATGACACTTCACAACCCTTGTTGGGGGTGGAGGCCTATCTAAAACCTCTTCCATACTAAAGGGTATGGCACCCAGTTTGAGAGTGCAAACCACACTGAGCTGGATAGCTCTACCCGCGATATGGGTATTAAACCACAGCCACCACGAAGACTCCCTGGTCACCAATGACAGAAAGTTACTGGATTTACAAGTACGCCTGCCGCAAGGCTTAAGTAATTGGGTCGTCCAGACCTAGGAGGTCACCAATGACATTAGATTTGTTGTTTTTAACGTTGACACCTGCCGTGAAGGCTTAATTCAACGTTGTTCCATAACAATTGGGACCAATACAAAGCGTCGGTCAGCGCCCCATTGAGGGTTCAAAGGAACCAAATGAGCTCCATGTTGTGATAACACTTCGCAACCCTTGGTGAGGGTGGAGGCCTATCTAAAACCTCTTCCATACTAAAGGGTATGGCACCCGGTTTGAGAGTGCAAACCACACCGAGCCAGATAGCTCTGCCCGCGATATGGGTGGTAAACCACAGACACCATGAAGACTCCCCGAAGGGCCAGCCCAATCCAGTCAGCCAGTGTATGCCAGCAGAAGCCAGACGTACACCGGGGGCCGCTGACTGCCCATGGTACCAGTTTTAAAGTCCTTGGTCAGACCTCGTAGCACTAGCCCCGGCTACTCCCAGTTTTAGCCCATCACAGCTCTGCACTGGTCACCAATCAAAACACAAAAGCTCACAAAAGGTGAGCTCCGCCCCACACTCACAAAAACATTCACATTCTGGACCATAGCCCCAGACACATGCACACATTCACACAGTGAATATCACAACTTATATCTGCCGTAGGCGCCGCCTCTGAAACACACCACATGCATACTGATTCAACCTGGAAACTTGCTCACGAGTTGCAAGCGCATTTCCAAGGTTGAAATCCCCATTCACACTGACAGTCCCCATTGCACGCAAATCGCGAATATCCTCATAAAGAGGACAATCACGAAGTACGTGCAACCAATCTTCACGGACTGCCCCACACACACAACACTCACTCACACTCAGGTTCCTCTCATACAAAAATGCATTTAAGGAACCATGCCCAGTCAACAGGAAACCCAGGCTTAAGCCGAAGCTAAAGTCCGGGCGTCCAGCCACAAACATCACAACACGTATAAAATTATACGTGACCCCCCCATTAACACATGCACACCATCTAGACCTCACACACTGAAACAACCTGACCTTCCGCTCACTCACGCTCAGACCGCTCACATCGGAATGCGAGAAACAGTCAAACAATAGGTCACCAATGACAGACGGTTATTCGATTAACAAGTTTCACCTGCCGTAAGGCTTTAGTAATAATAGGGTAATAGTTCATGAAATAGACAACCAGAACTTTGTGTTGTACCACAACACGGACCCGTTTATGTTTTAAACAAGTAAAACATACGGGGAATCCGGTGTGGCAATACGAACATGGAAGCTGTTTCACAAACACAAAGCATCACCCAGTGCCCTGCTGATTACATGACATGATATACATGACTGTGCTCAATGATCACTTAAAGGGCTAGGCTAACAACTTTCAGCTGCCAACACAACTGGAAGCTATAACACATGACTGGTACCTACTCTGGAGGACCTTTGCAAATGCCACTCTTACTCTGGCCGTTCGGATTTCAACATCCAGACATAGAGTATTGGCCATTGTTCTCTGGGACTGCCGTGCTCAGTATGAGAACCCTTAGTAATACAACCCTTTTCAACACTTCCCTCAGTGACTGCCGTGCCAGTTTGAGGGTGCGAGTCAAACACTTGACAAGCAAACCACTTTGGAAAGCCGAAGTGTTGACACTATTACGCACGCATGCCGAACACTTCACATTTGTTTTAATACGCCCGAATTAAGGTCTAAGTGCGGTGGATAGATAGGGTCTACCCCATTTGACAGGTAAAGACTGTCCACGTACTAACAAGTTTTAAGGTCAATTGCTATACCTTCGCAGGCTTGTTTCATATCGATATGCCAATTATGACCTGCTACCAATATGGGCGCCACCCCGAGCTCTTCGTTGGCCCTGTCAGTTTTTATGTTTGCAGGACGTATCCTACAAACAACCCTCCTCCTTTATCCTGGCTTGGGACAGGCAGGCGCAAGCTAACCTGACGGAGTTTGTCACCAATGACAGAAATCCGCTATGTGTTTATAGAAGACCCCTGCCGTTAAGGCTTAATTCCTCTGGGTCCACAGACATTAGAGTTATAGTTCATGAATGAACATATAGTATTAAAAAATGCATATCTAAAAAGGATGTGCACCTGAAATACTCTTCACAGTCCTGTATTATACAAGTGACACTAGAAAAGCAACCACGTGCTAGATGTCACATTCATAAACACAAAAGCATTACCCTGTGCCCTATTCTGTAAAAGCAGTATGCAATAAGAATTCCATACTGCCCTTAATAGTACCAGTTTGACTACCGGTAGTTGGCGTATCTTCATTACCATCTACTGGTCAAGACGAGACCATTGGATAGGTATCTAATCTCTTGCATACTAAGCAGGTATGCCAGCCCGGTCGTACTACTGCGCGACCCCGCCGGTCAATCTAGACCTGTGCAAGCGATGTGCACAAACCACAGCCAGCACGAGTCTCCCCAAAGGGCCAACCCATGATAGTCACCTGGGCAACTCTGTCCCGTCGAAATGGGGGTCTACAACATCGCAGCAAAGAGACACAAAATTCAGATATACATTTATAAAGAATTTTTGTTTTTGACTGTGCACATAGCACTATTTCGTATTTGACTGGCACTTCTATTCAAGGCATGGTACCCCCACCATACCTTAAACGAAGTGCCTACGATTTTTGACCAGCTGAATTGCAGAAGGTCCTCACAAGGTCTTGTTAAAGACCTTGCCATTTGCCCGTGTCCTAAGACACCAATTATCCTTTTATTGGCCATATAGACCATGTCTCCTTGCCGTGGATAGATAAGGTCACCTCATTCGACGGGTTTGACTATCCCCGTGGTAACAAGTTTTATGGACCATTGCTATTCCATCGCAGGCTTTTTTCACAATGATTTACATAGTGGCCTGCTACCAAGATGGGCGCCACCCCGAGCTCTTGGTTGGCTCTACCTTTTACGGTATGGGGCGTAGCCCATAATCAACCCTCCTCCTTTATCCTGGCTTGGGACAGGCAGGCGCAAGCTAGACCTGGCGGAGTTGTCACCAATGACAGTAAAATATTACGTGGGTACTTTGGACAGCTTTCAAATCAAAGAAGTTGAAGCTTAAACATAATTTTCAATCTATATTACGAGCCATTAGAAACTTGCCAATGCTGTCGAGAATGATGTTGAGAATGTATTTAGAAATTTTTATCAAATATTTAATAAAAACTCCGGGTATGAAGGTTAATTATTAAGTAGAAAAATGGGGATATGCACCTTAAAGGACATTCGGATAAACGATATTTTATCTTTTAAACATGCGATCTTGTCTACGCTAAAGTAGAAAAAAGTTTTTTTCGATATAGACAGTTTGTACTAACCATAGATGGTTCGATGTAATAAATGTTACTGTTATTTTTAATTGCTAACTTCTCAATACTGTTGCAGTTGTTTTTTACACAAAATCACGTAAAGTTTTATCTATGATCAGGAAAGATCCACCCAATTCTCACCCGAAACTTTTCAGCTGTGGTGATATAGTGGAATTATGAGTCTTATATCTTAACACCCCCTTGTCTGATACCGCCCACTTTCCTTGACAATGGACTACTCATTATTCCAAAGAATATTTGTACAAAATTTGGTGGAAGTCGAAAAAACTTGGACTAAGGACTGCACATTATTTCAAAAAATTTGTTTGAAGTCGATCAAATACTAAAAAAGTTCGTTTAAAATAATAGTAATAATAATCTAGAACACAAACTGCTCATTATAACAAAAAACATATGTGAAAAATTTGGTTGAAGTCAAAGAATCGGTGTGGGTTTTCCAATTACAATAACGTGCCACGCCCCCTTGTCTAATGCCGACTACTTATCTAAACTCATGACTGCTCAATATGCTTAGGAATATATATCCAAAATTTGATTGAATTCATACTAACGGTGCAGAAGAATTTTGTTTAACATAAAAGTGCCATACCTCCTGTCTAATTCTGCCCACTTTTATAAACAGCGGACTGCTCCTTATTCCAAAGAACATGCATACTATGTGCGAAATTTGGTTGAAATCGGAGAAATGGTGTAGATGAAGCTAGTTTAAAAATAAAGTGCCACGCCCTCTGTTTATTATAGTTGAAGTCAGACACACGGTGTAACAGAAGTTCGATTAAAAGTAAAACGTCACACCCACTTTTCTAGTCTAAAAACTTCACATTATAGCGATATTTGCAAAAATTTGGTGTAGGTCGAACAAACGGCACTGAAAAAAAAAAATCCGTATTATGAACGAAATATTTATTACATTTCACAAATTGTTTGTTCTTTTCAGCCTACGAAGGGCTTTGCACATACTACATATGGCCGTTTGTACATTGCATGAAAGAAAAAAATTGTATATTTTACAAAAAAAAAAAATTATTTTTTCAATTTACGAATGACGTTCATATATTGCAGGAATAATCAAATACTCCTACCGAAATTTTAAATATATTCAAAGGACATTCGGACATTTCACATATTTATATATTGTAAATTTTACAAACGTGCATTCGTAGAATGTACAAAGTGTACGAATTCAAAATTTTTTGTTTTTTTGAAAACACTACAAATGTTCTAAACAGCATTTGTACATTCTACAAATAGTCTCTGTTCGTATTTCTACAAAGATTTTATTCGTATTTTATCCTAATTTTTTGTTCAGTGGATGTGCGTGGAATTTGGGTACATACAGACACGATGACGTTAAATTTTATATATTTTCGAAGGCTTTTCTATTTTCATGACGTCACTTCGTATGGTAGGTAGTAGGAATTTTCATTAGATTTTGCCAAATTTGATAGTGAGGGTTCATATTATTTATCAAAGATTATGTGTAAAAATTCAAAACATTTCTTTAATTTTTGTGGATTTTTTTAGAGATTTTACTTTTAAAATAAAGTCACTTTGTATGGGAGGTAGGCATGGTTCTTAGCAGATTTTGCTAAATATCATAATGATGGTTAATATTAAATATCAAAGCATATGTGCAAACTTTCATTGCATTTCTTTAAGTTTTGTGGATTTTTAAGGAATTTAACGGTTAAAATAAAGTCACTTTTTATGGGAAGAAGGCGTGGTTTTCATTCGATTTGGCTCATTATCGAACTTGATCTTAATTTTTTAGAAAGAAGCAGACAGACGGACAGACAAACGGAAATTTATTCAGGTAGTGTGCTGATCAAAAATATGTATACTTTTCAATACCTGCCGCGCCTACTTATTGACGTTACAAGACCAAAACAGATATATATTACTGTAGTAATAATCATGATTCTTCTTCCGAAGAAGAAGAAGAAGAGACATTATATAACTTCAATACATCGTTGCCATCATGACGTTAAATATGTCATTTTGACGTATTTTCACCACAAATGACGTTTGACGTATTTAATGGCTAAAATGAAGTAAATAAATAACACAAGCTTAACTCATATTTTATTGTTCTGCAACACTTTTTATTTTTAGAACTTTTTATTTTGTGCTCTCCTTTCGTTTTCTATTTTTTTCCTCCGCAATTTTTAAAATTTGTGTGAATATTTAAACATTAAAATTTGATATCTTGTTGTTGTTGTTTAAAGTAAACAATAAGCTACCACATTTTTTTGTATAATTTCATTGTAGCTGAGATGCTTTAAAATTATTATTTCCTTCAATCTTGAATCAATTCAAATGAAAATTAGTTCGTGGTATGCGAAATATTATATATTAGTGACTTCATATAAAATTTTTTCAAAAAATTGTTAGTGAAGTTGAAAAAACTTGGAATAATAGTCATAACTTCTAAAAATTTCGACTGTATCTTTGTAATTTTAACCTATAAAAATTCAAATGGTACAAAACAAAGACATTTATCTGAAATCAAACTTTAAATGCTGGTGTTACACTATTTTTATTGTAAAACTGCTGGTGTTACAAACAGTTTTTTGGCCACGAATCGCGACTTTAAGGGCTTATTCGAAAAAACAAGTATGGAGTACTTGGTGGCAGCCGTGGCGTAGTCGGTAGAGTATGTGGCCCATACGCCAGAGAACCCTGGTTCGATTCAAACCTGACAAAGAAAGTTTTTTTAAATTGAATTAATTTTTATGTTCGGCCGTCACACAGTGCGGTATTTTCAATTCACAGTGGCAAAAGTATTTTAAGTAGAGACATGACATTTTTCTCATAGCTTAATAAGGCAAACAAAATAATTTAAGCAAAAAATGGGCGTAATCAGTCAACTTCCACGCCTACCTCCAATACAACTGGAGCATATATAACGACCTAACTTGGGTAGTATAATTTCTATGGCAATGAAACATGGTTTTTTCGTTTGTTTTGCTACCTTATACCGTTTATCAAAAAATGTGCGTAATCGGTCAACTGCCACGCCAACCTCCCATACAACTGGAGCATGTATAACGACCTAACTTGGGTTGTATACATGCTATGACAATAAAATTTGGTTTGTACGTTTGTTTTGTTCTTAAAACCATTTGTCAAAAGGTAGGCGTAATCGATAAACTGCCCCACCTACCTCCCATACAACTGGAGCATGTATAATGACCTTACTTGTGTTGTATACATTAGACATCTGCATGAATACATTTGTTTTGCCTGCAGCAAAGTGCACACTTTCGTACTGTACCACATTTTATAGTATCTTTCAAACTTGTGTATAGAACTTTCAAATCAAACAGGCTGAAGCGAGTTATGTACAACATCCGGTTGGTTGTTAACAGAGTGTGTACACAACTTTGGGTTGGTTGCATAGCTATTTTTCATGCAGACTACTTTGTCTTTTTAAAACATAGCAAGTACACCAAGTAGATTTTGCTGTACAGCTCGAAATAGATATGAAGATCAACTTAAAAAATCATGTCTATAAATTCAATTTTATTTTTAATTTATTTTATTCACTTTCTTTTAAAAGTATTGAAGTTTAAAAAATTCAATTTTATTTATTCTTTTTAAGGTTTGCATGAATTGTTTTCATATTCTTTTGTTTAATCTAACTGATATACATGTAATTGGTATACGAGCACAAGTTCGCGAGCAAATTTCATATTGAAAACATTTTGGATTGAGTACAGTACTTGAATGTTTTTATTTTGCTCTGTAGTATACTCACTCGTCGTTGGTTGTTGACAATGATAGAGTGTATGTATACGTGTTTCAAGCAAATGCTTTGAAGAGGCGTTCGGATGTATTTGTGCAGATGTCTAGTATACATGCTTTGACAATAAAATTTTGTATCTTCATTCGTTTTGCCACTTAAGACCGTTTCTCGAAAATGGGCGTATTCAGTAAACTGCCACGCCTACCTCCCATACAACTGCAGCACATATAATCTAGCTTGGGTTGTATACATGCTATAACAATAAAATTCGATTTTTTAATTTTTGTTATAACGAAAAAGAATTTGACACAGTATGGAATAACTATATATTTATTTGTTTGTAAAAAACTATTTTTGAATAAGCACAAACAAAAACTATGTTTCTTTTAATATATAAGGAAATCCTGATTAACAACTGTTTCCACACTACAACATAATTATAAAAATAATGTTCTTGAGAAAGACATATTTTAGAAAAATAGGTTTTCTTATACTTTTGTTTTGTTCATGATATATTCTTATTCATTTTGTAGAAATTTTACTATACAATTTTAATTTATGTTGTTATTAATTTTTTACATATTTGTGGTGCATTTTTAGTGTTAAAAGGCTTTTACACATATTTTAAATTTTTCATCAAAAATGTTTCTAATGGTAAGGGTAAACGTTTATCATACCTTAAAAATTAATAAAAAGCATGTTCTTATACATGCATACACTTTAACTTTAGATGTAAAATTTATTGATAAGTCATACTTCAGCTTATGAGGGTCATATAGAGCTGACTGCAGTTATTTCTGTTAAATTTAAAACGCCGACAGAATATATTCTCATAATGATATGTATAACAAATGATTTACTTTTGCTTAGTAGTTTGTCCTTCATATAGAAAAGTAGATTTAACACCATAAAATCGGAATAGATATGGCTCATGCTAATGAACACTTGTAAATTTTATTTAACTTGTTAAATTTACTAAATCTACAAAAATCCTACAAAAAATAAACCTAATACTATTTCGTTTACACAATTTTTCTTAAAATGCGGTAAATGTCCTTAACATTTTATGTGAATTTGTGCATTTTTGGAGCAATTGTAAAATTAAGTTTTTTCTCGTCTCTCCAGATATTTTTTTCATAAACGTTTAGTACAAATACTGAAATTTCTTGTACTTATCATCATCGCTTTACATATCGTTGTATACATTATTTGTTCTTGATTTTTCTTTTTTCATTAATGAAAATTGAATTTTAAAAATTAAAAAAAAAAAAAATAAATTAGAAGTTTTCTTAAATTTTTATATTTTTTTTTTTTTTAGGCTTTGAATTAAATTAACCTTAAATTTGATATTTTAATACAAAAAAATTATTGCAAAATATTTGTTAGGCCCTGTGTTACCTTTGTTGGAAGTAGGCATACAGAAAGTGCATTCAATTCAATTTTTTATTGTTTGTTTAAAGTTTCAACTTTGACGAATTTTAGAAAAATATACAAACACTATTTTGTAATAAACTTTGGCACTCTCTTGGGACTTTTGGCACTCAGAGAGTAAAAAACTCTAATGAATAGCTTCTTGAGAACATAAGCTGTTCGGAGTCGACAAAAAACTTGTAGGTCCCCCAGTGGGCAAAAGCAGGGCTTCGAAGCGCTACTAGCAGGGTTTCTCATGGATTTCGTAGTTCTTCCACGCTCATATTCAAGCCCATATACTTTTTTATATGAAATGGAGTAAAAGAGGCCTGCTATAAGCACTCTTTTAGAATGGCTTACAGAAGAGGTTAACCAAAACAATTAAAAAAATATTTTTTTTTTATTTCTTTTCATGTATGCGTTATTTTTGTCAGATAAGATTATTTCTAAGTCATGACGTTGATTATTTCTTGTACTGCCTTGGGTAGCGAAAAAATAGGCCTCATTGAAGCGCTCGCAGAAGCAGCGAGGAGTTCATGTGTCTTACCGCCAAAAGTAGCAGTAAATGTACGCCTTCATTAGAAGAGGCCTAGCTTCATTGCCTATTGGGCCAGTTCTCGATCATTTGTATTCAAACATTTCCCAACACACACAACACAATTGATCATAAGGAGCTCGGTCAAAGTCCTTTCAAGGGCTGTTTAATTATATTTAAATTTATTTTTATTATAATACACGAATAGAAACATCTGCGTTCTTATTTATGCGTTTCTATTTTATGTTTTTTCGCAAGAATTTGAATATGACGTATTTTGAATCGACCAATGACGTTTTTCACTCACAAAAATGTGGGAACACTGCTTCAATATGTAACTTAGTGATATTTACTATAGAACCTCAAATGTACAAATATATTTTCTATATATTTTATATTTTTAAATATACATATATATATGTGTTACACATATATTTTTTATTTTTTTAATACCAGAATACGTACATATATATGTACTTATAAATAATGAATTCTATGAACTCTCAGAATGTTTGTTTAGAATGAAAATTGCATGTTATAAACAAATATTATTAAAAAATAATGTACCTTAACATATAAAAGAACATGCTCAATTAATGAAATTTAAGACTAGCCCCTTTTTTTTAGCTACAATATTTTTGAAGTGAGTCTTTTGTAGCCGCGTATACAACAATACGGCGAGGTAGATAGGGGTAAGACCAACGTAACGAAATGGTTCTTATGAAACTAACAACACAGAAATTCGCCGTACTGGTTGTATAAAAACGAAAAAATAACTATTTAAAAATGTTCATATTTTTGCTTTCAGCGAGGATTGATCACACTACGCTTGGATCCATAGTCGGCTGTTCTAACAACTGGGCCACGAAGAAATGCTTATTTGAGTAGCTCATACTCATCTTAAATCAACAATCAGTTCTTCTTTTCTTTCTTTTATGATTGAATTGAGTCTTATAGCATGTCTATACAGACAGTTTAGTTTGAGTTTAGTTTAAGTTCAATTTATGCTGTTCGCAAAGAGATTTGTCAGCAGAATTGAGTTTAGTTGAGTTTGATATTTCGCAAAACAAAATCGTTCAATACTCTGAACGTACATCACGGTCTAAAAATTTTGATTTGAACGTAGCTTTTTTTCAAAACATTAGGTTACTCTTAGGCATTTCTCAAATTGAGTTTTGATAAATTCAGAAAGCAAACTGAGTACAGCAGTTGAGTTTCATCAAGCAAAATTGTACTGGTTTAGTTAAGAGTTTATTTTGAGCTCAGCGGAAAAACTCAACTTTGTGCTGGAAACTCAAACTAAACTCTCTGTGTAGACATGCGTAATAATAATATAATAATACATATATATAAAGAAGATTTACAATCGATTTAGTTTGTTTGAAGCATTTGATAGCACCGTGGACAAAAGATCGTGGTCTATTAACTATATCACTGATCTCCCGAATAGTTTTTTTCTTTTTCGTGGTAGTTAATAATAGGATTTCTTACTTATTTACATTTTAACTAGTTTTGTTCACGTTGTTTCCCCATTTTTATTTTTTTTTTTTTCAATTAAATGTTCCGCAACCCAACATTAACAACTGCCATTTGTTTTGTTATTTAACTTAAGGTTTCCCTAATTAAGTTCGTGATTCCCTTTTTAAAATTCAAAACAATTACGATGTGTTTATTTTGTTTATAAAGAAATTACAATTTAATAAAGTGTTTGTTATTCTGGTTTTTGAAAGTTAACTTAAATACCTTAGAAATGAAAATTGAACAAAATTAAATTTGTTTTTCAGTAACATTATTTCGCTCACTATGAAATTGATTGTAACTACATTATCCTTAGAACAACTTGTTATAAGATTTTCAAACATCACAAAACATCAAATATTATGATATCATTAAAACTGACTGAGTTATACCAATGAAAATGAGATTTTATATTAATGTTTTACAACTTCTCAACTAGAACTGATTTGAATATATTTTTTTTATTAATTTTGTTTATGGCACATATAACAATAATTTCAATATTTACGGTCAGAATGTCTTATGGTATAAAAAAAATATAGATTTTTTTATATATAAATTGAAATTACCTTATTTACCTTCTTTTATTTAATATTATTTCTGTTTAATTATTTGTTCACAAAAATTTAATAATTTTTCGAATGTAATCTGATTTTGTCAAACTTAAGATTAAATATTGATTTGTATTGGAAAAATTCTAATAAACTACTTCAAAATCGAAATTTTGAATGCTATAACTTAGTCAATTTTAATCGACTTATAATGTTGCTGGAAGCATTGTTAATATTTCTATAAAATTGTATTAACATTATTTTTATGTAGAAAATATAATTATATAAATTAAAAATTCCAAAATTAAAAAAAAAATGTATTTGTTCATCCTGTGCCTAATCAATCCATTTAACATCCCTGTGTTTAAAATGTTATATTCAATACAAAAAATAAATAAAGCATATGTGTTAGAGTGGCATAGCTAGAACAAAAAATAATTATCGCACTCTAATTATCCCAAAAGCATTTTTTGAGCGCAATGGCCGCCATAGCACATGTGCTCTTATTCTCTCTTTTGGGACCAATTAACTATATTATAACTGACTCTTTCTAACGGCAACACAGCAAAAGTCTAGCAAAGACTACAAAACTAAAAACAAATGTTTGGAAACAAAGTTGGGCTACATGTTTATTTGAACTGCAACAGAAAATAAATGTATTCCTTTGCAACCTCCGGCGAAATCAAAGTAGTAGCTGTGATCAGTATTGCCATGAAGAAAATTTTTAAATCACTCAGCTTGTCGGATTCTCGGAACGATACTTATGCTTGGTTTTCACTATGTCAATTTCAATGGTTAGTTGCTGTCAATCAAATGAAAAATGACAACACGTTGGCAATTTGACAATGTTCAAAATTAAACACAACTGAATTATCGAATTGAGCTATACAGAAAACATAGAATAATTTTATTTAGGTGATATTTCAATTGATTAATTATTATGTCGTCATAATAATATCAACGAAAACCAGGCTTAAGCATTTAGCGTTAATATTTTGCACACAACTAGAGTTGCCACTTAGGAAAATTTCACCCTATCAAAATTTTTTCAAAAACCTACCAAAATTAATCTCAACCTACCAATAATTCAAAAAGAATTCATTACATTTTTAATAGTACTCAATTTTTATTCAAGTTAAGCAAGGGGTAAAAAAACACTAGGATTTTGAAAGGCCAATCAGGCCTTTACAATAATCGTTGTAGAACGAAGAGGAGGTGAACAGCATCAATATGGTTGATCAAATATATTGTGCAGGTTTCGAAGACTAGAGGCAAAATAAAAAGAATTTCAAATGTCACTTTTTCAAACTATAAGGACAGAATGTTTTTTTTCAATTAAAATTGATGTTATTTGAATTTTGGGCGCACATACCAAATAACATTGTCATTGGGAGTACGTAATTTTTTTTTCTTTAATTTAAGCCTTTTTAGAACATTTTACTTCTTATTTTTTGGTCAAAAGTTGATTCATTTATTAAAAAATTGATTTAAAAAGTAGTGCCACAAGTAGGCCCATGTAGAGATGAGTCGCTGCGAACATGTATAGTTCACGGAACCATGTTCACAGTCAAACTAGTTCCAATCATTCCTTCGATCTGTTCTTAACATGTCCAATCAGTTCCGGTTGCAATGATTTTTTTTCCATATAAACAGCCTGAATCGACATCTCATTCGAACTTGTTACTGCTTAGCCGAGTTGGTTTTAAAAGTGATAGAAATAAAATGTAAATTTCTCCCTTCTGGATTTTTGGTAAAAGTAATGAATGAAATGACAAATAAAACTATTACAAGATATATCGCCGTCCTTGTCATGTACATTGTTCATTTGGTTGAACATGCAAACTGGCGGAACTAGATAGCTCCGGGACATGGCAGAATTATAAGGTAGGGCCGCTTTGCTTAGTAGCCTTACGCGTCAGAAGAAGAGTGGATATTGAAAAGGTTGGTTAGTTGTCAAAACGACGAAATTCGTAGAAATTGCAAATGAAGAAAATATTTTATGTTTCCAAGTTGCAAACAGTGCGGTCGCGGGTGTTAAATTTGTGCTAATTTGAGTGAAAATATTATAAAAAAAGTGTAATAAAAACTATAAAATGTGAAAGAAGTTTTTAAAATTGCAAAAAAACCTGTAAGAGTTTTAACCTAAAAACAAGTGCGAAACGTGAGTTCAAAGAAATTCGCGATGAACAGCTGATTTTGAAATCTATCTCGCTTTATTCTGCTTTATACTCCATTCCTCTCCGAGTTATAATTCCTAACTTATAATTCTCCTCCCTAACTTATAATTCTACCATGGCTCCGGCATGATACAATAATAAGGTAGGGCCGCTTCGTTGAGTGCTCTCACGCGTCAACGAAAAGTGGATAATGAAAATGTAGTTACATGTCAAAACGACGAATTTCGTAGAAATTGCAAATGAAGAAAATATTTTGTTTCCAAGTTGCAACAGTGCTGTCATGGGTGTTAAATTTGTGATAATTTGAGTGAAAATATTATAAAAAAAGTGTAATAAAAACTATAAAATGTGAAAGAAGTCTTAAAATTGCCAAAAAAACCTGTAACAGTTTTAACCTAAAAACAACTGCGAAACGTGAGCATTAAAAAATTCGCGATGAACAGCTGATTTTGACACTTTCTACTCCATTCCTCTCCGAGTCAGTCTTACCTTATAATTCTACCATGGGCTCCGGGACATGTTTTGGCTCCGAGATAGCTGCTACGTATGAACATGTATAAACAATTAAAATATATAGGATACAATTTTATGTAAAGAATGTAGAATAGGGTTCATTATATTATGTATATGAGTATAGCATTTTTCAAGAGCTAATTTCATTATATTCATATCCTTAGCAGATTATATTATAAATTTAGTACATAAACACATTTTTCAATTCTACAGATCAAAAGAACTTAATGGCTCCGCGGACATGCTTCGCAAACTTAATCCGCTGTACGAAAGAATCGTTCCATGTTTAGTCCGGCTCCGAAACTGTTAAGCAAAAGCCTAGGCCCATGGCCAATAGCATATAGATTTTGAAATTGCTTTGTTTTTTGTGTTAGGCTTATACTATTCAAAGGATCCGTTCTCCTGTTTGCCTCTGTCGTCTCCATTTTGAATCAAAATAATAATAAAACAACTTTTCAATACTTCAAATGTGTTAAATAAGTCCCCTGAAAAGGAGTCATATTCTTTTTCCATACTTCCAAAAACAAAAAAGAAAAAACAAAATACTCCTAAAATTTGAAAAACCATGAAAATATCACACTTTTCTTTTTATTCATATTTTCAAGATCAACAAGTTTTTAGAGCAATTGTTATAAAAAAAAATTTGGAAAAAAAATCGCAGAAAACCAACCTATCTACCAAAAGCAATTTTACAAAAATAAAACTACCGATTTCGGTACGATTGGACCTATTATTCTTTTTTTAATTGAGCCCTTGTGGGGTACTGGACGAAAACAAAAATTCTTTGATCGTGAATTATTAGTTTCTTGGTTTAATATTTTCTGAGCACACCTTTTAAATTATTGTTTGAAATATTGAATATTTTGAAATATTGAGTTATTGTTTGAAAATATTGTTTGAAATGTTTTTTTTTCATTAGATAAAGTTTACAGTTCAAGTTTATATGAACTGTTCATTATATCGAGGGTTTGTATTCAAAATTGTCTGTCTAGAAAAACACAAATTTTCAGGAAAGCAAAAAACTGTTTTATTCGAGAGTTTTATTCGGTGAGAGCAGGGTTGTTGCTCTGGATATTTCAAAGGCGTTTGACCGAGTGTGGCATAAAGCACTCGTCTATAAGCTAATTGCATACGGTGTCGGTGGTATCATTGCTCTGTGGATCACGTGCTTTCTTAAGGACAGAACTATCCGTGTCGTAATCGACGGCATTTCGTCCAGTGAGCACGCCATCAACGCAGGAGTACCGCAGGGTTCAGTTCTATCGCCAACTTTGTTTTTGGTTTTTATCAACGACCTTCTGTCGTTGACTTATAACCCAGTTCATTCGTTTGCGGACGACAGCAGCATTTGTCATTCATATTTTTTCAAAAAACGTCCGAGTTCTTTGGAGATTGAGAGTAAGAGGCAAAATATGAATGACACACTTCTTAATGACTTGAAAAAAATCTCCGAGTGGGGGTCTTGCTAATAGAGTAGAGTTTAATGCAAACAAGACCCAGTGTTGCCTGTTAACCCACAAGCGGATGAACTGCCCCTTAGCACCCTTGAATATGAATGGTGTAGATCTTTTGGAGTCAGATGCTCTTGACGTTCTGGGCATATCGATACAATCAGGCCTTCGTTGGAATGATCATATTTTTCATGTATCGAAAGAAGCGGCCAAGTGCCCAGGTTTCTTAAAACGGTGCAAGCGATACTTCACCCCATATGATCTTCGAGTGATCTATACCTCATATATAAGGCCTAAAATGGAGTACAATTCGCACATTTGGGCAGGAGCTTCGATATCTTATTTGGAGCTTCTGGACCGAATTCAACGCCGTGCGATATATATGATAGGATATGAAAACATTTTATCTCCTCTCAGTTCTCTTGGGCATCGGCGCAATGTTGGTTGCCTAAGCCTTTTGTATAGGTTCTACCATGGGAAGTGTTCAGGGAGGTACATGGCCTGACGCTACCAGATCGTG
Source organism: Coremacera marginata (assembly GCA_914767935.1). Lineage (NCBI taxonomy): Eukaryota > Metazoa > Arthropoda > Insecta > Diptera > Sciomyzidae > Coremacera > Coremacera marginata. The sequence continues at coordinate 79,891,263 of OU612043.1, forward strand.
TATTTCCTAGGTCTACTCGGGCAGCTTTTCAAGCCCATCCCTTTACCATTGCATCGGTGCCCAAAAGAACCTCGCATTACCGAGATAATTCGTTTTTTAGTCGCACAGTACGATTGTGTAATAATCTCCCTGTGGGCGTGTTCCCCGGCAGTTTTGATCTGTGTAAGTTGTAAGTTGAAAGCAAATCTCCACCGTCACTACTCCATCTTTCCACCCTCCAACTATTTATCACCCGTCTTCCGAATTAACACAATGCTTTCGCATCTAAAGGGGGCATCCCCTGAGCGTTGGTTAAGTTAAAAAAAAAAAAAAGTTAGCAACAATTTTTATGTTAACAGTATCAACAAAAAGTGTTCTGTAAACGCCACAACAAACCAAATTTCTTATATTTCGCGATATTCTAGCTGCTATGGCAGATAAACAGTACTGCATCGAAAATTCAATCTTTGTGTACGATAAAATATGCAGATAGGCACTTTTGTACTATATCAAAAATAAGGTTTTTTAAGAACAAATTTATGCTTTAAATTAGTTTTTCAATTTCATATGAAAATTTAGTACAAATATTAAAAGCAAATAATAAAAAATGGAATAATTGAAGCATTGAAGTATAGTGTATTTGCATAACTTTTACTTTGCTAGGTAGTTGAGTGAAATCATGATCAAAATCCACTTTTAACTTAATTCTACCACTTAGTAAATATTAAAGTAGTCTAAGGGCCAGTTTTTCAGTACGAGTTTAAACTTTAGTTAAATTAAACCGATCTTAACTGACTAAAACTGGACGTTTAAGCTCGGATAAGTCAAAAAAGAAACACATTCTGCTAATATAAGTCAATTTAAATTCAACGAATGCTAAAATATTTAGTTAAATCGAGTTAAAACGTGAAATTTTGGTGAGTTAAGCTCGGTTTAATTTAACTTAAGTTTAAACTTGTACTGAAAAACTGGCCCTATGTTGGGATTCTGTCGGATCAGTGTTTGCTCGACCAGTGGCGACATTTTATAATTTCAACAATAAAATTGTATGAAAACAATTAAAGCATAGTGATGTTTTATCAGAATTATCGCCTGTCGAAAGTGTTATAACATACCAATTTTCGATAAATTGTCGAACATCGAAGTTTAGGAAGTTATAACATGTCGCCACTGGTCTATTACTTGAAATCGAATAAGGTTAGTATCCTTATAATTTAATAAAAAAAATCAGGACTCAAATATAATGCATCAAATGACTAGTTATCCTGATCTGACATATATCACAAAAATAGAAGGAATGTAATAAGTAAAAAGATAATTTGAAGGAACGTAGTAAATTTTTAATCAGTGCTATTAATTTCACTAAGACGAGGTCTGAAATTAAAAAAAAGATTTACCTATATGATGGATGGATGGATGGATGATACGGTATGCAAAACATTTCTTTATTTGTGTTGTATTTAGCTATAGAAAGTATGTGCATGTGCCGAATGCTAATTACATATTTAACTGCATGACAACCTAAACAACACCCGCAGATTAATTGTATCAAGAAATGGCATAATGCTGATCGCCAGAAGATTCCAAGATTTTACATGAAGAAGCATGTTTTTCAGTAAAATATTTTGACATATAGGAGAAGTTTAAAAGTTCATAGGTAAATACTGTTATGGTCCTCGATATAATGTTCAATACTCAATAATTTTTTACAAATACGAACAATAATTGACTTGAAACATACGAAATTTTAATTCTTTTCGATTAGTGAGTTGGGGAGACTCCTTATTTTTTTAGGCGTTTATCTATCCAAGAATATTTTCATGTCGAAAGGAGAGATTTTCGACACTTAAATTACCACACAACAAAGCTATTCAATTCGATCCAGTTTAATCAATTAGGCTATTCACAGTTTAAGTACGCAGGCCTATTTAATTTACGATTTGTTATGTTTACGCCAACTTACGTAAGCGTATTTTTCCTTTTAGTTGTTTTGCATGCAAACGCAAATACGTAAACACGCGTAAATAAAAGTAGCCCTTGGACTTGTTTTTTGTGTCTCGTATTTTTATGCCTTATCTACAGCATATATAACAGCGTTGCAAAATCATTGAATACGGCAAACACATACTGAGGTGTTCACAGTTTCAAAAATAACAAATGCTATAAATACGCTTTGTTAACATACGTTTAAACTGTGAATAGCTTAAATATCTTTTTTAACTCTCTGCTACGAATTTCACTAAATCATACCAATAAATAATTTGCAGTAACATAGAAAACAAAGTTTTTAAAATATACATTTTTATTTTAATCTGTTAATGATAGTTTTAAATAAATTTTAAGCAAAAGTTGGATTGATATATTATGAAATCGAAACAGTTTGAAGAATTTTGGATTTTCCCAATTTTATCGGATTCAAGTCAGAAAATCGTATGAAATCCAATAAAACGGACAGGTATGGCAATCTACCTGTTATAAACATTTTGCAGCGCGCTAAAAAAAAACAAACAATCCGAGAATGGCAAAAATCAACTTATGCAAGAGTGCAAGAGAAAAATAGAGAGTGAGAGCCTCACACTGAGAGCCCCCATGTTTTGGAGTTTCATTAAGAGACTGCGCACTATAATTGTTGTTGTAATTATGAGTGCGTGCTTCGTGCGTTGTTGTTGTTCGACCTGCGAAGTTTAATTCGTGTTGAATTGAAAGTGATTTTCTTGTGCGGCTCCATGGGAAAACGCGTCAGTTCGTTTCCAACCGTTATTTCGTCAATACTTGTGAGCGGCAGTAAAAAATTTCGCAAAAAAAATTTGCTTGCGTCTTTTCACAATTGTTTGTTTTGATGAAAAAAAATAAAATCAAACCTACATACATACCGACAAAAAAATCAATTATTCGTAATTGAAACATAATAAAATCGGGGTTGAAAAAGATTACAAAAAGAAACAAACTGCAAGTTTTAATCCAAGCAAGAAATAAGAATACTAACGATTTATTTACGGTTGTGTGTTGGCTTTCGTATGTAAGGCCTCGCTACGTAACGCTTCAAAGCGACGCTTGTTTCACGTGGTCCTTGTACGTTAAATTCTTAGTTTTACACCGCGTCTGCGTTAATGCCAAACGTCAAAAAGAAAACGCAAAAAATCAAATAGACAAAATAAAAACAAAAAACCAACAAAGTGAATAAAACAAAATAATAAAAAGAAAAACTAAATGAAATCAAAGTTAACGATTATCAATTAATTAATAGCTTTCAAGCCCACAATCAAAGGAAAAAAAGCTGGTGAACTAAATGCGTCATCATCGCCGTAATTTGATTAAAAGTTCGACATAGAAACGGCAAAAAAGTGTATCTCATTTAAATTACAAAACTTAGTTTTTTCTTCTACTTACGCTGAAAAGAAGAATAACAAAAAGGAATTAAAATAAAACAGAACAATAAAAAAAGGTACCGAAACGTTTCAAATTAGTTTCTTGCAACTAGTTTCTGGCTCCATAATTTTTCTGGCTCCATAAACTTTTTGTGTGGCTCATTTTGTGCTTTTAATTGTGTTACTTTTGAGTTCATTGCTTCAACCCTGGTTTCCATAATGATTGCACTTTTAAAAAGAATTTAATAACCATTTGGAGAATTAAGTTTTTAGTTTTTCATACCATATAATTCGGTGATTTCCAAGGTTTTTGTTTATCTCGGACATAAAGTTCCGAAATATTTACTTTAAAATCTTCATATAAGGATTTAAAGGCTTATTCTGGTGATTGACAACTGTAAATTCATTGACGAGCTAGTCTTTTATTTTGTATCTTTTGTTTGAAGGAGTTGAAAACTTTCAAAATGTTTCGCAAATTTAATTGTTCTGAATATTTTTTATGATGTTGACATTTTTGTCATGTTATGAGCTTTTGATTACATTTTACAGACCTATTCTTACAAATATACAATATTGAACCAGTATTTTTCATATTTCTATGTGTTTGTTGTAAGTTTTTGATTTCAAAACAAAATTTAAAGCTCAAAAAACAAAATTTGTCAATGAAATTGTCAATATATGAAAAGTAGCTGACAATTTTTATCAAAATTTATTATTTTTGAGCATAGAAATTTGTTTTAAACACAAATAATTACAACAAACACATAGAAATATGAAAAGTACTGGTATACTATTGTTAATTTTCAAGAATAGGGCTGTGAGAATCTTTTACTATTGCCAATAAATTTACAATTGTCAATCACCAGAATAGGGGTATTAATATTGATTACTGATGGTATTAGCAGCTTAACTAATAAGTTCTTAAACAATTTAGCAAAATTAATAGTAATAAAAGGTCAGTTCAGAAATTTAAAAACACCTGATCGAAAAAGTTTTAAAGTTTTTAATGGAAAAATTCCACATTCTCTCAAAATTGGATCATATAAAAGATAAAAAAATTGTAAACTAATTCAACCTGAACAAAAATGGACGATTGATATTTCCTATGATATCGAAAAAAAAAACGAATTAGCCATTTCAGAGTTTTCCTTCATATCGTTGGTCCTTATAAAAATTCCTTCATAAAAATTTGACAATATAAGAATTCATACCGTCAAGTTTCTTATCCAACGAGTCATCAAATAATTTGATAACGTAAGTGTCCACGGTTTCTTAATTTGATTGTTGTCTTGTTCAACGATGTGAAAATATTATGGTGATGGAGTTAGCAGCTTAACTAATAAGTTCTTAAACGATTTAGCAAAATTAATAGTAATAAAAGGTCAGTTCAGAAATTTAAAAACACCTGATCGAAAAAGTTTTAAAGTTTTTAATGGAAAAATTCCACATTCTCTCAAAATTGGATCATATAAAAGATAAAAAAATTGTAAACTAATTCAACCTGAACAAAAAAGGACGATTGATATTTCCTATGATATCGAAAAAAAAACGAATTGGCCATTTCAGAATTTTCCTTCATATCGTTGGTCCTTATAAAAATTCCTTCATACAAATTTGACAATATAAGAATTCATACCGTCAAGTTTCTTATCCAACGAGTCATCAAATAATTTGATAACGGAAGTGTCCACGGTTTCTTAATTTGATTGTTGTCTTGTAGAACGATGTGAAAATATCATGGTGATGGAGCAATTCTTATTGATATTTATTGGAAGATGAAGCAAAAAAATCTTAAGAGTTCAGCATGTGTACACAATTAAATTATCTTTATTGAAAAAAAAAAATATTTATTGATATTACAAAACTTGAAAAGTACCTAATAATTTAAACCAAATTCCAAACTAAAAATCTGGCAATATCTGTTTTATCGATTATTATCCGTCAGACGTCCCTTCTACAGCGCAGAAAAAGTTTGCTTACATATCTAGTAACGGTGATTTCTGAAGACTTACATCAATATTTTTCACCGAATAAAGTGTACTTATACGCCATATTATTATCATTACAAGTTTGTGCAAAGTTTTAATTATTTGAAAAGAGTTACCGGAAGTTTGAAAATAAATTGCCTCAAGTGAAAGAAAATATTTTCAAATTTTTGGAAAGAAGGCAAAACATATCGCAAAATTGGAGAAACATTGGGAAGAACAAATTCTTCAATTCAGAGAGTGATAAAAAGTTTTCAATCGACCTGTGGATTCGCACCAAGGCCACGTTTCGGACACCTCCCTAAGCTAACCCCTCGAGAAAAACGCTACACTATTCAATGCGTCCTTCAAAATCTAAAAATAACCGCATCGAGAGTTGTGCAGGACGTCCAAGAAAGGTTCTAGAAAACCATACATGTATAGCGATAGTCTGTGTGAGATTCTAAAAAAATTACTATCGCCGTATTACCCGTAGGAAGTCAATCGACAGAAACGGATTGCTTTAGCTAATGAGTACGTAAATAAACCACCAGAGTTTTAGGAGCAGGGGATTTTTTTCTGACGAAAGCGAGTTCTGGATTTTTACAATCAAGGGACGTAAGCTAGACTGGAGAAAACCTTGCACTGCTCTCAATAAGGAAAGCCTGACGCGGCCACAATTAAGCAAGGTGGTTGTGGACAGAGCATTGCACGAACGTTCGTTCGTTGAAAAAAATAAAAATATTTTGTTCGTTCGTTCGTTCGTGGAAAATAGATGTTCGTTCGTTTGTTTGTTCGTAAAAAATAGATGTTCGTTCGTAGAAAATAGATGTTTGCTCGTTCGTTCGTATAAAATACATGTCCGTTCGTTCGTTTGAAATGTTGAGGAGCAAAAAATAATAGGACCAGCTCAGATATTTGACCCCTCTAGGACTTCAGCTACGGCCGTTCGTTTCGTTTGTGAAAAATATATGTTCGTTCGCTCGTTCGCTCGTTCGCAGGAAAGAGATGTTCGTTTATTCGTTCGTAGGGAATAGTTCTTCGTTCGTGCACAATAGTTGTTCGTTCGTTCACTGGTAGAAAATCGAAATTAAAATTTTGTTCGTTTGCAGAATTTTTTTAAAATTCTCCGCTAAATATCTCCTCAGTCTACGGTTGGAGTCTCCAGGAACCACCGTTAAGTATTTCGTCTGGAGGCCGTCAGAGCATTATGACTCAATCGTCAGTATTTATCATTAGATCGTCGGTCCGGATTGTCCGTCATTGCACCTGCATTGCGTAGGTTCGAGCGCTCGGTGTGTTGTGCTCGCTCAAGTCGGCGAAGCTCAATCATAATTTTCGCAGCTGCTGCCTGACACGCTTCCCATTTCTGAAGTGTGTCGCACATGTGATCCACAATTTTTACGAATGTAAGAGCTACCCCAAAGGCTTCCGCTATCTGTGCTCTTTGTACGTAGAAGCGCGGACCATTATAAAATATGCCGAGCATCTTCTATATCCTCAGGACAGTTAGTGCAGAACGGGTTGTCTTCATGTTTGAAGCGGTGAAGGTACTGCTTGAAGCAACACGTCCGCTGAGAAGCTGTGTGACGTAGTAGTCCACCTCATTATGTTTACAGCTAGCCCATTTTTACACCTCAGGGATAAGATCAAATGTCCATCTCCTCTTTTGCGATTGCTCCCAGCGACGTTGCCAAGACTTAAAAGTGCGCCGTTTCTCGTCAGCCAGATATGCGCCCGCTAGATAGTAGCGTTGGAATTCGCATGCCAGTATGTCTATCGGTGGCATAGCCGCTATCACTCCGATTGCTTCCTCTGATACCGTGCGAAATGCGCTGGTAACCCTCAAAGCGCTGAGGCGATATGTAGACCGAATACACGACATGAACGACGCTTTGTGTGTGGCATCCACCCACATTGGTGCTGCGTAGAGAATGATGTAGCTTGTAACTCTGGCAAGGAGTTTCAGTCTGCTAGAACTTGGTCCACCGATATACGCCATAGTGCGCGATAGTGCACTGTTAGCCTTCGACGCCTTTTCGCTTATTGCCAGTCAGCAGACGACTTTAAGGCAGGAAGTACATTTACAGGAGAGTAAAAAAGAGTGATATTGAGGTGATGGTTTTTATTAGAAGAAATTTGTTTAGAGTTTTAAAAAAATTGCACTTTTTACTTATTTTTTGTTTTAAATTTCGAATAAAACGATTTTAAAAGGCTATTTTAAAAATCAGTTTCATTCAGATTGATTAAAATGTTATTGAAAAATGTCCTCCAAATATTTTAAGGATCGGTCAAGTAGTTTTTGAGCTAGGTTTCCCGCAGTTATGAAAAACTGCGTATTGTTGAGAAAAACGATTTTAAAGTTATACAAAACAAATAATACGAAGACGTTAATGTTTAAAACTTAACTAAATCACTATATATATACACAAAATAACTATTGTTAACATACTTTGAAATTTTCCCCTTCTAAAACATACCGGTTTGAGCAGATAAAATAAATGATATAATAAAATAGCAGCTGTAGCAGCTGGATTAGAAGCTTATTACATTCTTAATATTCAGGATATCTTTATTAACTTTTTGTACATATTTTTGAGATGTTATTAAGTCACTTACAATAAAATTTTAATTCTGGGTTGCCTCTAAATTTATTGCCGGCCTTAACACTTACTTACTTAACATAATATTCCACCAAACTGACCTATTTGGACAATTTAAATTTTTCGTAAATTTTGTAAAGTTTGACCTGATCATAAACTACGTACTTGGTTCAGATTAAAAAATGACAGAAAACCGAACAGTACCTAGGCTGAATAATTGAAGCAGAGCTGCGAAAAACGCAGTGAGCTCCCACTTCACATGCCTACAAATAAGGGACATCCTTTTGACCAGAGAAGATGATAGTGGTTGCTTATGTATTTTTACGCGTTGAATTTAAATCCACTGTCCGTCTTTTTCTAACAGGTCAAGTTTTGGAGATATAGCCAAAAATGTGAAAAACGGTTCTTTTCCTGTTAATTGGACCATACCTTTTTAAGGCATCGGCCGATTTCAATCACTTTTGAAGGGTTTGAATAAGTAATATTAGGCCTAACCACATCTGTTTACTTCAGTTTTCATTCAAACATTTTCAAACTTTTACATTAAATGCATATACTTTTTTATTTTCCCATGTAATATAAAATGTTTTCTTGTCGGGTGGACAATCTCTGTAACTTTAGTAAGAGAGTACTTTTTGCCAATGCCATTGATTTTTAAGAGTTATTTTGATAAAACAGAATTTTTATTTCATTTATTCTAAGAAAATCTGGTGGGCCATAATGCTACGAAAAAACTTATGCATTGCCCTCTTGGTATTGCCTGTATTGGTTAAGAATTGTCGGCACTTTTTCGAGTTTGTAGGTGAAGATTGGTGAAGTTTAATTAACAATTTTTTTGGATTCCTTTTGTTATTTCGAACTTTTTTTTGCAGGGCGCATTATTTTCTTTTTCGTATATCGAGCGTGCTTTTTATATATTTTTCTTGACTTCAGTCGCTTTTGTTAAATCGATTTTGTTTTAAAAAACACAAAAAAAAAAAAAATATTAAATTGAGTTATTGAGAAATGTAAAAGCTTTTGAGTTCTTGAAAAAAGTTCGTCAAGAACTAAAGGAAACGTCAAGAAAATTGTCTTAAATTCTCTACCAATGTAAAAGGGACATTGTCAGATAAAAGTTTTATGAAATTTTAAAAAGTCGAATTTTAAAAGTCGATTTTTAAATAGCCAAAATTAAAGAATGCGTTTTTATCAGACCGGATACCAGAAAATTGATGATGGACAAAATTTTATAAAATGCTAATCAGAGTAACGATTATAAACAAATTGTTGAGAATCTTTGGAAGAACTACTGCAAAATGGATGTCCCAATGTGGTTAAAAATCAATTTTTTTCATTCCTATATGGATTAATTTCCTGACAAGTTAGGCGAAACTAGCGACGAGCAAGGTGCACGACTCTAGAAGATGTACAAAGAACTGAGAAAAATTACAAAGGTTTTTGGGATGAAGGTATGCAGAGTGATTATTGTTGGTCTCTAATACCCAAGGCACTTAATTTTTGAAATTTTTCCAAAAAATATAATAGTTTTTTCTTCAAAATTGCTTAAAATGTTTCATTGATTTGTTTTTTAAGAAAACAGAGGTAAAGATTCATAATAAGCAAGAAAAGTTACTTTCGAATCTACTTTCAGATACTTGGTTACAAATATTTCTCATATATCTCAGATTTTCTTAGAATAAATTTAATAAAAATTCTCTTTTTTTAAAAAACTCTTAAGTTATTAATGGAATTGGCAAAAAGTAAACTCCTTACTTATATTCCAGTATGTACATTCTACAAAAATATTTAAAATAACATGAGATGATAAAAAAGTTCCACACGCTGGAAAATAATAGGCCTTCCCAAACATAATTTGCAGGAAGTATAATATGTTTCTGCATGTTTCTTGGTAACGAGTAATCATAATTGGTTCCACATATAATATGATTAATTAATGCAATTTTTCTTTACATATATATTTGCATCTTAACATTATTTAATTGTACCTTAGCACTTGGTGTTTGAGTTTAAAAACAATATAATTTTTTTTAAAGAAAATATGTTTTCATATAAATATATTGTAATTATAAATGGACTGAGTACACTTTTAGTCTATTACTATTTGTTTGCTTGGAAATATAATTTGGAGAATACATAATTTAGTTATGCAGCCAAGCAGTTATTTTCAAAACGATAACTAAGAACAACATAATATATTTACCGATGATTACACTATATTTACTTGGAAGCATATTTTAGCAAAAAAAATGCCAAAAGTTTTTCACTGTGCTTACAAAATATGTGATTGCAAGTAATTGTTGGTTTGAAGCAAACAAAACATGTTTAGAAAACAGTAAATACATTTTTCTCGGATTTAATTTTGTTGAGAAGTAACCATATTATGTTTATCCGACATTACAATAGATTTTATAAGAACACATTTTCCGCTTTATCAGCAAAGTTGCTTCAAAACTCACCTATTTTTACTGCTGAACCACCTTATTTTTCTTTTATTTTATTAATTTGAAAACACAAACACTTTTAATTTAAACAAACATTTTCAGAAACACTTTTCACAAGAGCTAAACTTTTCAACACGTTTGGCGCGGCTGCTTGAAACTTAAAATGACGCCAAGACTTGGCAACTGTCACAGAAGCAAGCGCATAAAGCAACAAGGTTTCCGCTATTTTTCGTGCAAGTGCAAAAGAACAGATATATGTATGTCTAGGCGAAACACATAAAGAAGGGAGTTCTGTTTGTTTAAAATTTGCAGAGTTCTGTTCTTTTTGAGTTTAACAGTAATGCAAATATATTTTTATTGGGTAGAAAAACACGATTCTATTTTCTCACAAGCATATTAATGTAGACGTTAGTTTTTTAGCCAAGGCATTGTTGGACACAACTAATATCTTCTTATATCGAAAAATAATGCTAATGAAGGAAAGTTCTTAATCATGAGGTGGTTCCCTCTGAATATTTTGTTTTTTTATATTTTTCCTCTGCGTGCAGGGTTGCAAATATGCATATAATGCCAAATTTTGAAAATCTTCGAACTTAAAAGGCTTATTATATATGAGACCTGTAATATTTATTAAATAAAAATATTAAATAGTTGTACTCAAAAATTTTTTTAACTTAAGTATTCCCATAATGCATTAAAAAAAATAATAATATAATAATTATTTAAAGATTGTTTACTAGATTTAAAACGTTTTTGAAACGTTTCAGAATTGCGAACAATTTGTATTTTATCGCTTACAACGTTATTTGCGGTTCTGCTTCATTTGCATTATGCCACTTATTCCCGTTTGAGTATCAAGAGTAACTTAAAAGAAGTCATAACATAAGTTTGAGGCAAAATGAAAAGTATTCACTAAAACAATGGCGATGCTTTTGAATTCAGTCAATTGTGTTTTGAGACAATGAAAACTATTTCCTATTGATATAACAAATTGATTGAACCACTTAACAAAGTGCTCAAATCCCACAAATTAGCTATTAAAACAGAAGCTGCACCGAGCAACTCAACATCAGCTAAAATTGAAAATTTCCAAATAAGTTTTGTATGGAATATATCTGTGTTAAAACAAAAGATCGCATTAATGTGTTCACATCATAAAAACCAGTTTCGAAGTTTAATAGCTCAAATCATGTTCTAGAAGTGAAGGAATACAAAGCATGGACCAAGCTATTGTAGATAAAAGAACACGTTTCAGAAATGAATAAATTTTGATATTGCTCTATTTTAATCAGAATGTTCTTTATTGCGATCACATGAAAGTTTTTAACCAGAAATTTAAGATAAATAACATGTTTCTAAAAGTTGCCAATTAAAAACCATATGAAGGAATACATAAAAATTGGAATACATATACTATTTATGGAGCCTTTTCATCGTTTTTTATCAACTTCATATTATTTAAATAAAAATACCAACGACCCTATTTATTCATTATTAAATTTAATGGCAGTAAAATTAGACTGATAGTCTTATTTAGTACATCGACTCATGGTGAATATTACACACATGTAATCAGAAGAATATAGGCTTAAAGCTAGTATAAGAGAATATTTAAAAAATTTAAAATAAGATTTAAAACTATGAATTATTAAAACCCTTGACTGTCAATTTAAAGTGCTTAGAATTTCGAATTTTTTTAATTGAATTTGGTAAAATATTCCAAAGTTTGACAACACTGACAAAAACTATTCTTTATGATACCACAAAGTTAAAATCAGGTACTATGAAATTGCACGTTCGCTCTGATTGCGATAAAGATAAGTTAGTTTATTAAATAAATAATTTGGGCAACGGGAATGTGGAAGTTTGTGTTAAAAAAATTAGATTACGAATGGAATAATAAGTTACTCTATCACAGTTCAGATTTTGACGAGAGTTATAGGAGATATGATCATATTTCTTTTTTGAGAAGTAGTTTATGCTTCGATGCTGCATCTAAGTTTCCATAAATCATCTCACTGCATGAAATCAGTGGTACTAAAAAGGTTTTAGTGAGTTTCAACTTTACCTCTTGTGAAATAAACTCAACAGAAAACCATAGTTTCCTGAGCATCATATACATTTTACCAACCAAGGAGTTAATGTGGTATTTACAAACCAAATCTGAATTTATTCTAAATTCTAAACAGGTTACGCATCTTTCAAATAGTAATAAACAGTTTAATTGGCAGTCTATCAAGTGTGATAGGGAGTAGTGATTGTGTGTCGTATTTATCATGCGAGATTGCCAGAGCTTGAGTTTTGGAAGCATTTAAATTAAGATTATTATTCTTAGGCTAATTCTACGCAGGTCCTCATTTATTTTTAAAACCAGGTCTTCGGATAAGTCATTGGGCCTCGAAAAATACACCTTGGGCGTCTTCGGCGTAAAGATGTATTGAAGCATTTTCACAACATTGTTCAATGTTATTTATAAAAATACTAATAAAAATAGCGCCGAGGATAGATTCCTGTGGAACACCATACAAGATGCATTTTAGGTGAAAAAGTTTGTCTCTACAACGAACTCGCTGAAATCCCTCTGTCATATAGCTCTTTAATAACTCGATCCCAATATTGCTAAAACCAAATTATTTTTTAGCTTCTTTAGCAAAATCTCGTGATTTAGCGTGTCGAATGCTTTTGAAAAGACAAGCAGCACCAAAATTGTTAGATCACCAGTATCGTATTTAGTGCGAATGTCATTCATTACCTTCAACTTGGTGAAGCTGTTTCGCAACTGTTACCAGTTCGAAAGCCTGACTGGTTTTCTGATAAAAGTTTATACGTATTTAAATGGATAACAATCTGGGTCAAAAGAAGTTTTTCAAATTTTTTGGAAAAAGCAGGTAGAATGCTAATCGGTAGGAAATCTTGTGGCACTGTGGCGGTATTATTTTTTATTTCATCTTCTTCACACGCCATAACAAGATTAACTCCTCGTCAAGAGTTGGCATCAGATTTTCGTTAGTTCTGAACAAAGAGTCGTTCAATTGGACTACAAGAAAAATTCATTCATCCTATTGGCATCAACATTACACTCATTTTTACTATTATTTCCAATTCCAATTGACTTAAGGTTGTTCCAGAGTTGTTTTGTTGGCAACTCTGTCCCTAACTTGAATCAGAAATACGAGTAAGCCTTTTTTGCATTGCAGATTAATACTGTCACATGATTTATCATAAAATGACATGATAGGCTTCCCAATTTAACTCAGTTCTATTCCACAACTCTCAAAATCATCAAACAACTGCTCAGCACGGGCATCATTATTTAAAATATTAATATTAAAGTCACCACACAGCAAACCGTGTTCATAGATAGAAATTTTAGTTTTCTGGAAAAAAATTCCAATTTGTCATTTTCGATGAATTATACACACAGACGGTCAGACATCTCTGAGTTTTATCTCCATCTTCTAACATCAGATACTCAACTGGATTATCCATCTCAGATTTCAAAACAACCTTATAATGAATTTGGTTTTTTATATAAAGCACAATTCCTTCTTCCTATTATTCCTTATAAATTGCTTGAGCTTATAAATTTTATCATCAACATTTTCTTTGAACCATATTTCTGTTACGCTGATAACATCAATGTCTAGATTACCAAATATGTATCTAGTTGAAGTAATCACGTTTGGAGGTATTCGTTGTCTTAGAATATTAAAATAAAAAGGTTTGGAAAAAGTATGATTTTAACTATTTTTAACTAAACTAACTAATTTTAAAAGCACCATCAAGTAATTCTCATCAGTGTTGAAACACGATAGGTTTTTAGGCATTAAACGATATTTGGTTAGCACTATTGAATTGGCAGCTTACATTCATAACAAGTATCATATAAAATTTACCGAAAAATGAAGTTGAATTGACGCAAAAGGAGTTTAAATATAAATATACTAAAGTTATCTCCAAAAATTATATACAATTAAAGGCAAAATAAAAATTCAAGTATAACATGGCCTTTCAAATTTTATAAAAAAATTATTTCAAATTTAATTTTATAAAAGACGTGTTCTTATCACACCAAATTTCAAAGTTTCTGAACGCTCTTAATATTTCCTCTTGGCAAACTAACTCATTTTGTTGGAATTTATGTCTATCCTTTAATACTGTATGCAGAAGTTAAACTGGTACCGAACAAAAATATTTCAAGACCACAACTGCTTTTATCGCCTCACTTTGATTAGAGATATAAAACCTCCCATAAGTCTTAATTAAGAGTCTTTATCAAATCGTCATTTAAGTGTCTACTTTTTTGTAAATATGTATAAAAACGATCAAATATAAATTGATGAAAGCGCCATAAGGAGCTTACGAGGCTACAAATCTAATTCGTTATAAATTTTAAATATAAAGCGTTGTAAAACTTAAAATTCCTTTAATGGATAATTCAACAAAAGACCTATAAAATATCAAATATACAACTAGCGATACTATTTCAATTCGTAAGATACTCGAAAAGGCTACCCGAATGGCTTAATTAAAAAAAAAAACAAACAAATTGGCCATTTAAGCCCTTTGGCTTAAGGACTTTGGCCGAGCTTCTTATGATTAATGGTGTGTTGTGCGTGTTGCGAAATTAACACAAATGATCGAGAACTGGACCTACAAGCTTTATGCCGACTCAGAATGGTTCATGTTCTCAAGAAGCTTAACATGGCAGTTTTTACTATCTGAGGTTTGCCATTGACTGCAGAGAGGTGATGGTGATGGCCGAACAGAAAAATTAATGCAATTGAAAAACATTCTGTGGCAGATGGTATTTAACCTCGGCTCTATCGTACACCAGCCACGCACTTTAACCAGTATGTTACGTCCGCTACAATTCAAAACAAATGGTTAAATTCAGAACAGTTAAACTATCGTACTCAACGCTTAAATTCTACTTATAAAAATAAAAAGAAATTTCAATGTTTTTGTTAGTTTCTGTTCAGTGTAAACACTGGTTTGAAGCGGGTAATATTACAGAAAGCCAATAAAAATCTTGGCCTGAAGTAGATTTTTTTTCCTTACGTAAGCATTTTAAAATGTACGTTATAAAATTATTGTTTATTTTATGGCAACAATTTATCAGAAATAAGAAAATACAATAGAAGCATTGATCATTAATTTTTAACGTCACACTATAATTCTTAATTATTTTTATTATTTTTTTTTATTTTCCCTCACTCTTATTATTTCACTCACTCTTCTTTTATAAAACATAATTTACATCAGCATCATATTACTCTTATTTTTTAAATAAATTATGTTTTTTTCAAACAATTCAGTTGACAAAAAAATGCCACACTTCCAATTCTTTCAAATATGGCAATGCTGTCTTATAGACAGTGAAAATGAATATTTTGGAATAATTGGTTTTGCAAATGATAC
The DNA here is from genome assembly GCA_914767935.1 of Coremacera marginata. Taxonomy (NCBI): domain Eukaryota; kingdom Metazoa; phylum Arthropoda; class Insecta; order Diptera; family Sciomyzidae; genus Coremacera; species Coremacera marginata. The sequence goes on from OU612043.1 coordinate 79,907,039, forward strand.
ACTTTAATTTTTTGTACTTAAAAATTCAAGCAGAAACAAAGGAGAACATTCTCTCGAGCTTTAGCATGCTTGAGACACACTCCGTTCTTCAGAAACGTAGATTGTTTTGCTATGTTTGTATGTGCATATGTATGTATGGTGCATGCTCCATTATCGACACTGACAAAATTTTCTGTTGTTTTCGCGGGTAATAGAAAATAACTGGAATTTGTGAGAGACGATCTCTTTCATCCAAATATTTCTAAGCACCCAACAAATTATGTTTTCGGTCCGAAGCTGAAAACAATTTGGACAACTGGCAGAAAACAGGGGTTGAGCAGAAAACAGAAGAAAATAAAAGTTCTCTAAGTGATTGCTACATTACCCTAACATATGCTATCTTTAGAGCAGTGGTGATCACAACATGTTTTCCCAAAATACTCGGACGTCGTATGTTTTTGTGCTTTTGTGCACGAAGTAGCAATCGGCTAGCTGTGTTCGTACACTGCGCAAAAGTTTGTTTTTTCTGCTGTACTTTAAATTTCAAGTCAGTATGCTTTGAGCGTTCATGCTTTATATGATTCTTATTTAATATGAATTAAATATTTTGCAATGGAGCATTCCACGGGGACGGGTGTTACATTTGTACTCTTTTTAAATATCAATATTTTCGCATACATAAAAGTATTTAAATTTTTTGCAGACATAAATAATGGCTGTTATGCTTCTCTATCTATATGTGAAAAAAAACTTTCAAGATCATGGTCAATGTTTGTGTAATTTTTATAAAAGTACCTGTGACGCGTGCTACGAGCACACATTGAAAAATCTGACTTCTCTTTGAATGTTTGTGAAATTCAGCCAAACTATAATAATTAAAAAAATAATTTTAATTACTTTCAATTAAATAATATTTCAGGATTAACACTGAATTCATAAAAATTAAAAATAAGTTGCAGAAAATTTTTTGTTAACTATTTAAATGTGTGACGGGTGTTACACAGATTGTGACGGGAGTTACGAGAGAAAACTAAAAAAATTAAAAATGGACAAAATAAAATCAGACAATCACAGGATATGGCATTTAAACAAATTGTGGTGTAAACATTCAAAACAAGCTATGTAACAAAAAAACACAGGTGCGTCGTTGGACACACGAGAGAAGCGAAGCTTTTTCGCAGTTACATAGATTTGATAGCTTAATAATTTTTTCTTTTAAATAAATTAATTTTTAAATTCAAAAATTTAAAATAATATAAAATAAATTATTTATATACAGAAAACATAGTTACTGCTTATTTTTTTATTGTTGAATGTCAAATTTCCACGCCAATTACATATACGGGTATATAATGCCAGCGACTCTCCATTTAAACTCTCCACACATGGTTGTGAACTTGGCTGCACTGACTCATGCATGCGTTTGTTAATACCATTTTTATTGATATCATTTATTTTTTCGACACTTAAAAATGCACTTGTGGGCATTGCTAATTTTCTTCGTACCAACAGCACCACAAACGCATTCACAATACAAACAAACCGATGCTGGAGACACCTTGTGGCAAATAAAAGCAAATTTTTGATAGTTGTAGCATAGCAAATACACAACCCTCTATCTATTGATAGATGGTGACGATCTACTGCAGCATAGCTTCTGTTATAATTAGCATTGAATTAACAACTGTTTCTAACAAGCGTTTGTGGCCTAGTGGAGAGTGTATTGGACTCTCATTTAAGAGGACGTGGGTTCGATCCCCACGGGAAGGCCAAAAATATTTTTAGTATTTAATATTAAAGTATTAAATTTTCCCTCAAATTTCCAAGAAAAAATCTGTCGAAAATTTTTCAGATTTCACTCCCAGCAAATCACAGAACGAGGAGTAAAAAGCTTCGCTTCAAAATTCAACATTTTTTTAAGTAATTTTACTATAGTTACCAGGTCCCGGATTTTGTTGACATGTCAACTTTTTTTTGCTCTAACATAGACATTTTCTGATGACACAAAAACACCGTTCAAATTCTTTAAGCATCAGGTCATTTTTTATAGGTACTTTTTGGATGTTTTTAAGAGCATCAAAATCCGAGCCTTGATAATCATTATGATAAAGTAATCGACAATTATTTTAAATTATATTTACAAAAAAAAATTAATATTGTGTTATCATCATGGTCAGTGAACAACAATCAGTGAACACATCACTGCTATTAATTGTATCTTCAAATATTGCAATATTCTTTTACTTGGAATATGTTGTTGCTCCGTATGCAATCTATACAAGTGCATGAAAAAATGTTTTTTTTTTTGTATTATTGGAAAAGGTTTAAAGACTCCTATCTCTTTTGAGATAAGCAGGTCCTCGTTTTGAGAGTGCCAAAAATTTACATGAATTCATATAAAGTGTAGGATAGGAAGGAACAACAAAACTATTCAGATATACAGAAATCTTACTTAACTATCGGTCTTATATTTAAAAAAAAAATTGTGAATTGTGTTACACAATTTTGCCGAGCTTAATAGGCGATCTGCAAAAACAATAAAGAAGATAACATTGGAAATCAATAGGCTGCAAGCATAACCTTACTTCTGTAAGGATACACCAAAATTGGATTTTAAATTTTTTACGTACATAAATATTTGTTGTTTTTTGTGACGACGGTTACGGATAACATTGCAAGTTTTAACAATCTAGAATATCGATTCCGTTAATTTACTTAATTTGAATAACAAGAACTAGCTGATAGCTTAATCATTTTTTTTTTCAGATCAAACTTTAAAGTTTTTACTGGCAGCTAATTGATGCATAAAACGGTGCTCACAGTGTTGTTCTATTAAAAAAATAAAAAATTATGTTCGGAGAACATATCTATCGAACTGAAATAACCTTTTATTTTAAACTTTTAAGGATATGGCCCTGAATTAGGACTAAATCTTTTCCAGGAATAATATAATTTAATCCAATACCTTAAAATATGAGATTTTCGTCTTGGTAACGATTATCTTGGAATGTTCCAATGTTTAAGCAAGGTTGGTGTGTACTATTTTTATTTTCAGAAAATTTTTATTGCGAATCACAATGCATGGTTTGCTTTCGTATAGGTACTACAGTAAAACAGAAAAACCCACGAACTTGAGAATCTTTTTCTTTCTGAAGTTGGCTTAAAAAAAACATAAATACACTCTATTAATCGCTTCTAACTTTTTTTGATCTTTTCTATGTTAAAAAAGCAAACTCAAAAATAAAAAATAAAACTTTATATTGAAAATACAACACTCGTCAATATTTCCCTGCACCAAATGTTGTGAGAGCTTTTAAAAACTTCTTATTTCAGTGTAAAGCTGTGCACTGAATCACCACTGCTTTAGAGCAGGGATGCGCAAAATTATGCATTCACATTTTTGTGATTGTATTGCAAAGCTTTTGTTTTAAGAGTTTGCACTGAACGAAAAGCACGAGTTTGTTCATTCGTACGATCACAGCATAACGCGAGAATGGTAGCTTGTCGTGGTGTATGAGGTTGCGACCATAGTGAAAGCTTATTGTTGAGCCGAGCCGAAAAACAGATTGCAGCAAAAGATATGACTGACATGGTTTCTTTATTCCTTCAATGTGTTTTTTTGGCTCGTCTCAGCAATAAGCGTTCACTATGTTCGCAATCTTAGGCAATGTAGAATCGAGCGCCCTCAACTTAACAGCATGAAGTTCGCACAACGACTGATCGTATCGAATGAATGAGCAAACGCGCTAATGATATGTTGTCGTGTTTTTTTTTTTTTTTTTTTTTTTTTTTTTTTTTTTTTGAAAAAGGTAGTAGTATTTATTATACTTTAAATTACACTCATAATTATTTTAGCATGCAAACATTTTCTAGTAGATTCTATGACATGGAGTTATTATTTACATTATTTCTTACAAATTGTGCGATTTAACATCATTCGGTAGTGCATTATATAATTTAAGTCCCTTAAAAAAAAGCGATCTTTGCATTGCTGTTGTTGTCACCCTTTGAAGTCTAAAGTTTTCTGCATTCCTAAGGTTGTATGGTTGTACCTCTCCCACATAATTAAGTTGTCCGATTAAATATTCTGGAGCCATTCCCATCTTCATTTTTTGGATAAAATTCAGCGTGTTTATTTCCAGTCGTTGTTGTATATTAAGCCATTTCAATATGTCAAGCATACTTTGTATCGTTGTATATCTGCTACATTTTATTATTGAACGCATAGCCTTATTTTGAAGTTTTTGTAGTCTTTCTATTTGTGTTATTGTGCAGCAGGTGTATAGAATTGTGGAGCCAAATTCAAAATGTGGTTTTATAATTGTATTGTATATATTTAATGCTGTTATTGTCGATACTTTATTACGCACCCGTTTTAAAAAACCGATTTTCTTGCCTATTTTTTTACATATATGTTCAACGTGTTGTTTAAGTTTTAAGTCCTTGTCAATTATGAAACCCAGATATTTTATATTTTCAACTTTTTCAATTTCTTCATTATTTATTTTAAAAACTTCGTTGCTGTTTATGTTTATTTCCATTATTTTTGTTTTACTTTCATTTAGTTTTAATTTGTTCATTTTGAGCCATTTGTTTACGTTGTTAATGTCATGTATTAAACTATCTTTACATTGTTCCTCTGTATCGCCTTTCGCGAAAATTAATGTGTCGTCAGCATATAAGATTATTTCGCATTTTTTTATAATGTTGGGCATATCGTTTATGTATATTATAAACAATAATGCTCCTAATATTGAACCCTGTGGAATCCATAGTTCATTATCGATTTTATCCGATTTAACACCGTTTACTTTTGTGATTTGTTTTCTATTTGTCAGGTAAGATTTAAACCACTGCAATTCACTTTCTCTTATACCATACATACAAAGTTTTTGAATTAACAACTCTCTATCAATAGTCTCAAATGCTCTTTTTAAGTCTAAGAAAATAGCCATTATCTTATCATTATTTTCTCGATATTTCCATCTATTTATCACATAAGTAACTGCTGTTTCACATGAGTATTTTTTTCTGAAACCCGATTGATATTTTGAAAACATTTTATTTTCTTCCATATAGTTTTCCAACTGTTCTTTCGCGATTTTTTCTATAACTTTTTCACATGTTTTCAAAGTGTTTATTGGACGGAATTCTTCACATCTTTTTGTTTTAGCTATTTTCTCTATTGGTGTTACCATGGAACACTTCCAATTTTCAGGAAATACACCAGTTTCGAAAGATTTATTTATAATTTGAAGCATACCTGTACCGATAGTGTTCCAGTTGTCCAAAATTATCTTTGTTGATACTTTATTGAAATCTGCTTTGTTTTTTAGGCCCTTAACTATGTTTTTTAATGTTATTAAAGATATTGCACGAAATTTAAATCTAGAGGTTATCACAGGTATTTTGTTTCTATATTGCACTGGTTCTATTGTATCTCTTATTTCTCTAATACTGTTGACAAAATATTTATTAAATTGGGTGGCGATTTGGTAGTTATCCTTACATTCTATATCATTAAAAATTACACTTTTTATAGTCTGATCATCTTTTTTTATTACTAATTCTTTAATTTCTTTTCACATTTGTTTCTGGTCTTTGGCATTATTTATTTTATTATTAATATATTTATTTTTTTCGGTTTCTAATTTGTTTTTATATATGTTTCTTGTTACTTTATACTCGTTCCATGCATATTCTGTATTTTCTACCATTTATATCGTTATATCGTTATATCGAACCATTTATTTATATCGTTTCTTGTATTAAGTATTTTTTTGCTTGTAAATTTCCTAATCGTATTTTCAAGACTATTGTCAATTTTATTAACGTTGTTGTTTAAAGTATCGTTTTCCTTACATATTAATATTGCACTTAGTTCTCTATTGAAAAGATCTTTGTCATATTTAAATATTTCAATTTCTTTTTTGTTCGTTTGGTTTAGATTTTCATTTATATATTTCATCTTTATATCGATTGTTTCATGATCTGCTATTTTATTTGCATTGTTGTTTTTTGTAGATATGTTACCATTGTTTGTTATTATATAGTCTATTATCGTTCTTGAGTTTTTCGCGATTCTAGTATATTCTTTAACTATTTGTTTCAACCCATTATCATGTAATATACGTTCTAGTCTAATTTTGTATGTTTGTTCTTTGCTCCAGTCTATGTTGAAATCACCAGCTATTATTATATCACAATTTGGCAACGTTCAATAAGGCAACGCAGAAACGAGCGGCCGCAACTTATTAGCATAAAGTTCGCACAGCGACGGATCGTATTCTTTTATTCAGTGTAATAAGTTCTCACTTCGACTAAAAAGCTTTTTCAATTAAAAGCTCTAGTGTGCATGTGAAAGCTATCCGCCCATGGGCGGCCTTTTGCGCACTCCTGCTTTAGTCTATTTTCGTTCCCTAGTTTAAATATCAGAATATATTTTTTATTTAACATGCTCGAAACAAAAATATGTAGGTATATGAAAATTTGTGGCCCGCGGGTTTTTAAATTTAAAATACCAAACACGAGGTACTTCAGCGGTAGCTTAAATATCTCAAAATGCTGATATTTTTCGGTGAGGTACTTAAGCGGGTTTTACTTGTACTAACAACTAAGTCAATGGATAAATATTTTATAAAAATAATTGGTCATACATATGTAAATGGTTTTACTATGGATGTTCTCCAGTAACTTCAACGACCAAAATATATTAAAAAAAAAACCTGTCTTGAAATTATGTTAATATATTAATTAATATAATTATATTAATTCCTAAAAGTATTTTAAAAATTGAATGGTAAGGAAAAATGTAACAAAGGATGATATTCTAGTCGGAAAAAACAAAGTTAACAGAATTAATTATTATGCTGCTGCTTTTTTTTTTATTTTTTGCTTTTTTTTTGCAACAAATTTGTTGATGTTCTTGCATTTATGCTGCCGCTGCTTTTTGTGCTGTTGAAGCTCATGGCTCCCCATTTGTATTGATCTCTTTCTCAAGCGTACTCTCTCCCATAGTTAAATTTTCATTATGACTCCTACGTTGCTGTTGGCTTTGTTTCGATGGTGACTTCGTTGCTGATGCTGATGTCGGTTCGTCATAATTTTTGTTATAGTTTCTTGCTCTATGACGCTACGGTGAGGCTTATTGTGAACGCTGCATAACAAAATTTCTTCCCATGCCACGATATAGTTCCCTTATTTATTGCTGTTTAGCTCTCTTTTAGTGTTTTTTTATTTTTTTTGCATGTACAACAATAATATTGCTGTCCTTGTTTGGCGTAACGTTTTTTGAATGGCAGTGAGACTTGATGTTTTTAGTTCAGTGGTGGATGGACCGCATTGGGGTTTGATGTTCTTTCTTGCTGTGACTTATATTCTTACCTTTGTTTGAATTTTTGTTCGTCATCTGTGTATTGTTACATTTTTTAGATACTCGCATTCTTTGTTTTGTATACTCTATTTTTACCAAATACTTCGCAATGCGGCGAATTTATAAACTGTCGGCTTTTATTGTTTGCTGTTTCTGTAGCTTCAGCGTTGTTTCACTCTCACTCTCTCTTGTATCTCTTGCAAAAGAATGCTTGGAGCTTGGAGCCAATGTGGGAATGTTTGTTTGCATGTGGATGTTGCTGAAACATGTTTGGATTGAGCTGATTATTAGTTTCATCTGAGCATTTGTGAGGGCAAGTTTTGTGGTGTGCTCGCAATTTAAATCGATTTAACAAAAGCAGAGAACATTGTTCTTTTAAGTTATTGTGTAAAAAAAACTATTTAATGAATAAATAATATATAACAATGTATTTGGTACAAGTTTTTAATGAAATATGTTGTTTTCTTTTGCTTAGGAAAGAACTAGCAGCTTAAAACTGGTAAAAAATTTAAATAAAATAAATCATTGGCTGGGCTATAAAAAAGAAAAACGCAGTTTTTAATGAATTTAATTTTAATGAATCAAAGCAGTTTTTTTCGGCAGAGCAGAAGTTTTAAATGTTAATTTTTTTAATTTTACTTTTACCCACTCACTATTAATTTATTTCTTAATTTACATCATTCATCATTATTCTATTTGAATATTTTTCATTTAACCTCTATTAAATGCTTTCTTTCTTACCATTATTTCTTTTTCTCTTAGGCATTCTTCTTAAACCATACAACAATTAAATCAAAACAACAACAAATTGTGAGTGGAATCTTGTGAAAAGTGATGTGAAAATAGCAGTTATTGAAAAGAAAAAAGTGTTAATAATAAAGTAAAAGCAAAATATATATCTTTAAAAACAAAATTTGAAATACATAAAGAAAAAATTATCAAATCAACCTTATATCTCAAACTAAATCGTTAACCTTAGCTCTCTCGCACTTCTTGTCAGGCGATGAGTGTATTTTAATGGTTGTTGCTATTGTCACTCTCTCTATATATGTTTCAAAATAAAATTAAGAAAAGATAAACAAAAACGAATTAACAACAAATGCCGGCTTAGCAGAAACAGGCCAATAAAAAAATTTATAAAAATCATTTTGAAGATTAATAAAATCCTTAAACAGCAATAACAATAGTTTTGTGCAACATCAAAAAATAACAACACTGCATATTGGTTGCCTTCAAAGCTTGTCAACATTTTTAAGTTTTGCAACATTGTGTCTAACTTCAAACAGCCACTGGAACAGCAGTAACAAAAAGAAAATTAATAAATTTTGTTATATACAAAGGAAAATTATAAATAAAATATAAAATTCATAAACAAAAAAATTTAAATAAAAAAAATTGTGTTCATTTAAATCAATTTAAAACGCGTTAAAAGAAATTCTGTGCACTTCAACAACAACGCAAGCTGCCCGCTTTTGCGTTCGATCAATATATTTTCTGCTTAAAGCTATTAAATAAAATTCTTTAAAAATTTATTACAACATGCTGTTCGAGAATCCCGCCGTAGCTGCCAAGCTACCGTTCCCGTACAACGTGCCGCCACCGTTGCAAGCTGCAGCAGCAGCAGCCGCAGCTGTTCCAAATTTAAGGTAAATCCTCTTTCGCTTGCATCCTTAATTAAAATACTAATTAAAGCCCTAGAAATGAACTAATTAGAAGTAGTGAGTGGGCCGATGGGTGGGGTATCTCGAGGATATTGTGGTTAGCAAGTCGTAATGGTTGACGATGGTAGTGAAAACAACGATAATCTTCGAAGCTTTTATTTTGTCGGGGTAGAGAGGGGAGAACGATGGGGGGTGGGGTGTGCAGTTATTTGTATTCCCAACCCTTATTTGATTATTACCAATATAGTCCAGCAGACAACGTTTTCTTTTGAATCAGCCAATCCAATATCCTCTTCTTCTCGCCAATAATATTTTTGTTACAAAAATGTCTGATCTGATTCTTATACAAACTTTGGGTATGCTGTGTACTGAATATGAATATGAAATGTCTATTAAAAAATCAAATTTTTTATTAGATGTTGGTGATGATGCTAATACTCTTTTTACTATAATAACAACGCTATTATTGATATGGGTTCGTTAGTTCTTTCCGATGAAGATGTCTTACAAGAACTACTCACTTTAGACTGAGACTAAAGACACTCTTTAGTGTCTACTATTTTCGAAAATAGAACCTTGCAACAACAGTGAAAAGTTAAATCACTACAGATAAGATAGAAAACCAACTTTTCATCGCCAATAATGGTAAAAAAAAAAAATTCGAAATACTCACCAAAGCTGTGTATCATAGGGTAAAGAGCATTATTGTATGGGTCTACTTTTCTGGCTTGGAATTTGGCCACTGATCAGAATAGATTTTAGAATGGATAAATTTGAGTTAATTGCTTCATCGTTGCCAAAATATATGTTCAAGACTATAATGGAGCTGGACTCTAGAGTTCTCCTGTAGATTTTGACATTGTGATCCATATATTTGGTTTTTATATCTCTAAATTGTTTTTGTAATAATTTTTTATGACACAGTATTCACTTCAGATTCCAATATTTTGACAATTTTTAAATATTTTGTATTTTTGCCAAAGCTTAAAATTTTTAAACAAGGTAACTTATTTAAAAACTTTTATTATATAAAAGTAAAAAATAACCTTAAAAAATAAGAATCTTTAAATAAGAGTAAATTTTAAGAGTGTTGTTTTTTTAAAGACATTTATTTTAATAAGTCATTTTTTAAAGTCCTTAAAGACTTTCAGTTCAACAAATCAATTTTAAGATTCTTCTTTAAAAAATAGTCGGAAATGTATGTGAAGCACGTTCATGATTTCAATAGTTAGCATGGTCAACAAAATAAATGGCAGCAATAAAAGTTTTCTTCCCCTCGTAGGTATTTTAGACTGGTAGAGGTTTTGGAAGAATGTGGGAGAATACTAACCTATTACAGCCACGTTGAGGAAAACTTCATCAGAATTTGCTAAAGGGTCCGCCATCTAACGTTTTTTTTTTTAAACTAGTGCTTATTTCGTGAATGGTAACACTTAGCACATGTCTGATTTGACAGATAATTAGTTTTATCCTTCCGCTGAACGAATATGGTTGTGTATACGCTTGAACAACGCTGGGAAATATTGCGACATTACTTTGAAAATCAAGGTAATGTTGCCGAATGTGTGCGAAAATTGCGTACGGATTTTGGAAGAACAGAAGCACCGTCAGCTCCGTATGTTCGTTCTCTTGTGAAAAAAGTGAAAGAAACTGGTATCCTCCTCGATAAACCAAAGCGTGAAAAGCCAAAAACAGTGCGTACACGCGAGAATATTGCTTCTGTGGCAGAAAGTGTGCGTGAAGCGGCATCAATATCAATTCACCGTCGTTCTCAACAATTGAACATTTCGGAGACATCATTGTGACGAATTTTGCATAAAGACCTTGTTATGACGCCGTACAAAATCCAATTGGTTCAGGAGTTGAAGCCAACTGACCATCCAATGCGTTTTCGCTTCGCTGAGTGGGCCTGCGATCGACTTACAGAAGATGCCGATTTTGCCAAAAAAATCATCTTTCCGGATAAAGCTCATTTTGATCTTGGCGGGTATGTAAACAAGCAAAATTGTCGCATTTGGGGCACAGAAAACCCGCACGCATACATTGAAAAGCCGATGCGGATTTTGGTCCAGAGGCATAATTGGGCCATTTTTCTTCGAAAATGAGCAAGGAGTGGCCGTTACAGTCAATGGCCATCGTTATCGGGCGATGTTGAACGAATTTTTGTTCACAAAAATTGAAGAGGAGGATATTGGCAACATTTGGTTTCAACAGGACGGCGCTACGTGCCACACAGCCGAAGCTACACTCGATGTTTTGCGCCCTGTTTTTGAAGATCGCATTATCAGCCGCATAGCTGATGTCGTTTGGCCACCTCGGAGCTGCGATTTGACACCGTTGGACTATTATTTGTGGGGTGCCCTCAAAGATAAGTGTTACGCCGACAAGCCAGGGGCAATTGACGCTTTAAAGGACAATATTCGTGAAGCCATTGGTGGAATATAGCTGCACACAATCGATAATGTGCTTAAAAATCGGACCGATCGTGTAGGCTACTGCATGGCCAGCCGAGGCAGCTATTTGAATGAAGTTATTTTCCATTATTAACCGGAAGGATTGTACATTCAAATAAAAAAATAAATTTGAGAAAATATTCAGTAGTTTTTTTTTTGCATTTTCAAAAAAAAAAAGTTATTTGGCGGACCCTTTATAATATAGCAAAGTGCTCTAGAAAAACTTCTAGTTTAGATATATATGTGCTTAAATATTGCAATGAAAGTGTGTATTCTTTCCTAGGAGAGATCACACAATTAATTCGTGGTCTATCAGTAGATTAAACTTTTTCTGAACTTACAATAATTCTGAACAACCGATGAACCCCAATTATTGAAAAACACTTAAAAAATATAACGTAAGCTAAGATAAACTCTTAACTAAACTTTATATATAAATAAGATTAATAAAAAAATGTGTTTCTTCATTTCGCGCCTCCACGTTCTTCTGTCTTTCATCAGCAATTGCTTTACGTTGTATAACTTCGAATGTACTCTTTGATGCCTCGAGCGGATTAGTAATAAATGCATAGTACGTTCCATTTGCAAAGCCTGCAAACAGTTCCATTACGTAACAAAAATTATTGATCGATCGTAATCGGAGTCCCAGAATCCGCATGACAAACATCTAGCGACGATTTATTTCGTATCACCATTTACTAAATGGCTTGAAGAAACACGTTGTTGTTTTTTGCACTCACACTTGATAACTAAATTTAAATTAAGTCCACGGATACTTGAACGAGAAATCGTAACATCACTTATACAGTTTTTACATTTTAAATACTGTGATAAAAATTAGAAAACAGTCAGAAAATTTTCGACGTAATTCGTGTCTTTAATTTTTTTTCGCTGAAGTACTAGTATACTCAGTTTCCGCTTCTATTTTATCGGGATCATAATCGGGGAATTTCTTCTTTCGAAGCCGAGCTGGCCGACCATTTCCCACTGATTTGCTTACTTGTCACACGTTCGAAACACAACTGAAATACGTTTCGACAAATAGACGTGTATACAACGCTAATCCGACCGAGGATACGCAGATACACGAGCACACTATAGAAAGGAATGTACAGAAATTCGTTGAGACAGTCACAAACTTACTACTTGTACTAGATACACCGCTTAGGCAGTCAAAAATGCCCGTCCCTCGAATCCGCTCCGAGCGCGCATTTATACCTGGTTTTCGGCTGACGTGCTCTCTCGTCTACTACGCTATGACTCGTAAAATAAATTATATAGGAAAATATCCTTTTGACTACATATTTTCAAGATCCTAAGGATGAAATAAAGTAAAAAACAAAAAAAAAATTTTCCGTCGATTTCTACTAGAACTCTCCTTAAGTCAGGGAAAAGCATAGTTTTCATACGTTGTTTGAGACTTTTTCTGCCATAAAAAATTGAGATAAAAATTTATTTAAAATTTTTTTTTTCAAATTTATTCAGCTTGTACATAAAAAGTAATTTATAAAAAAAATTTTTTTATTTTAAAAACAATTTGCTGTCTTTTATAGAGAGGGCGCTGAAAATTACATTAAAAAAAGACATCCAAAACATCCAAAAATCCAAGTTCGATGGATATGGCTTTCCCATGTATCTGAAACAAAAAAATCAAATGTGATTTTAAAGTACACCCAACGCCAAAAAGTTTCCATTTGAATATTTGTCTGCTGTCACGCGAATTAAATTAAATAAATTTTTTAAATATTAAGCATTAATCTTCATTTAGGAATTAAAAATAGTTTTAATTGACGTCTTATTTTCCCATAACTATATAAAAATTAAAAGAACACTTTCGCTGAAATAGTAGATGAAAACTTTTTTTTGCGTCGGGTGTACATACCATTAGTTCGGCATCCCCCCTACGCACGACCCCCAGGAATTTTTTTAAAATCATGGCGAAAGTTAGAGTAAAAAGTTAAAAAAAGATATAGATATTCGCGCTTTTTTGTCTATAAAAAAAATGGTAGCGACTTGAATTTAAAGGGTATGCTTAAATGAAATTGAACCAAAAGATTTCGAGTTATCTATTGAACCGTTTAAAAATACTAGTTTCGAGGAAATCACGTTTAAAGTTTTTGTTTTTCGAAATTTTGCATATAACATATTTTTTAAAACTACCGGTTAACACTTACTATTATTAAATCTGCAATGCCAGATATCGATTTAAAAACATGTATGTATATTCTAGAAACTCATAATTTCTTTTAAATTATAAATTATAGATTTTTTTTTTTTAATAACCTTAATTTGTTAGGCTTAACCTGGATGTTAGCTCTAATAATAACGCTCTGAAACTTTTAATTGTGCTTCATCGTTGACAGAGTAATCTACAACATTTTGGATTTGTCCCAGCTAAGATTTTGTAACTTTTATATCAAGAAAATATGTGTTATTTGAAAAATCAAATTGTAATTTTATTATTAATTTTGATTACAACGTACTAGCGTTGATACGTGGTATACAAACTATTTTTATTTTTGTCCCTAATAAAATAAATAAAAAAAACAACTACACACTCGATATATGTTGAAGGATAAATATTAATATGCAGGAAGAGCAAAACGAATTCAACAGAAAATATACATATATATTGGCGAGGACAGGATTTTGTTCAGAGGGGGACGGATAAATAAATAAAAAAATGTGTCAACCGTAAGTTTGTAATAAAAAATAAATTTAATTTATAATATTATAACATTATAATTTAATACTAAAATTTTTATTTTTCTAATGTTCAAGGGGGGCAACTGCCTCATCTCCCTGATCTACCCTAGCTACGCCCGTGTATAGGTATAAAATATTATATATGTAAAATAATAAAAAAAATAAGTACTAAAGATAAGCTAAAATACAGCACAAAATATAAAAGTTACAGTAGATTTCTTTGGCTTTATTTTTGCAACAGCTAGAAAACCAGCTGTAGTTTTTTCCCTTTTTTTCTTTGCGCTTTAATATGATCCATACTCGTCGTTGTGGTGATATATGTGTGGAAGACAGTTGCAGTAGAAGGCTGTGGATGAAACATTGTAAAAGCGCAGCAAAAGGGACTGTTACGTTTATGAGTTGAATAAGAGTGGGCGGCGGGTAGGGAGGGTGTGGCTGCCACTCAACATATGACGGTTTAATGTGACAGAATTTATTTTTTTCCATTTTGTGGCATGTGTTTCATGCAACCGCGTTGAATTCAGAATTAATCATCAAAGAATTCTATAATGTTGGTAATGCAAGGCAACGGAATAAATACATATATCCACAACATTAGTACAAATGAAGTGACGTGGGGCGGAATTAATCATTTTAAACCTCTAACCCATAAGACTGAAATAATAGGACAAAAGACCGGAATTATATTTCTGGTAAATTTTGATACCCGAAACACGAATCTGATAGCTGTTTGGCAATTCATTTGATATTATAGAGTTAAGGTAAAAAATAGTCCGAAAGCCCCTTTTACAAGTTGCAATATAATTCACATACAACTATTTAGTTTTCGCCAAAAATTCAGATTATAAAAAAAATTAACCTAAGGTTCTACTTAACCACCCAAAACAAAAAAAAAAAATCCAATAACATTGAATGCTTTAAACAACGTTCGAACATTTTCGAATTTTAATCGCATAAATTCACTTCTTTTAAATGGCAGCCTACTTGTTTTTAGCTAAAAAACTTGAATTTTGCAATAACCTTCTAAGAATCGCTCAGGATATGCTACTTTATGCTTTCAGGTTGAATTTTCATTTAAAAAATATTGAAGTAGTGTAAGAACCTCTACAAAAATATGCCACAAATCAGTCCCATAGCAGCACATACTCTTTTAATAGTAAATCAAAATTTGCGGAAATAACTTTATGCAATCAAAGTCATAGCAGCAAAAGCCCACTGAGATTGTTTCTGTAATTTCTGTCACTGATTTTTTCGACATATTTTTCCGATTTTGAGTCATTATGCGGTCACACGAATCCATTTATTTACGAGTATAATCGACTTATGGCCGTATTGTTTACCTCTGAATATCTTTAACCAGTGGGTATTTTCTGGTTTGCTAGTACCTGAAACTACTGAAAATCTAGTTCTTTATATGCTGTTTAAAGATATCCATTAGTGAACAATTCTTCTATTCTTTTCCCTATCCGAAACTGTAATCATACCTTAAAACAGTATGGCATCCAATCTTTATATACCAAAAGGATTAAAATACTTTTTACTTTTACGTTTTCCCTATCCGAAACTGTAATCATACCTTAAAGCAGTATGGCATCCACTTTTTATATACCAAAAGGATTAAAATAACAATTGTAAAAAAATCCCAATTTTGGATTTATTATGCAATAATTTTTTTATAAAAATCGATTCAGCCTTTTCTTTATTTAAGTAAATTTATCATTTTTTAATAGTATAATATGGATCTTAATGTGGAATTATTCTCTAAAATTTTGTGTTTGCATTGAAAACAGCATCATATTAACAACATCATATGTTGTGGATTTTTCAATAATTTTGATTAAAATATATTTTTGGTTTATTTATTTTTTCAAAAGACAGTCACAGTACCACGGAACCAGAATTGTTTTGTTTTGTATTCATTTATATTATGTCGACTTATGTGCCGGTCCTTTTACGTTTAAAATTTTCTCGATTTCGAAACTCCCATTGACTTACGAAAAATCGTGAAGTTCTCGATCGGATTTATGGGAAAAATTTTAAATGTTATTTCCTTAAAATTTAATTTAAATTTTAAATGTAATAAAATGATATAAAAAGCAAACTGTCGAGCTTTGCATAAAAGATTTTGACTTGTATAACTTACGTTTTTCGATAATCTTACCCACGAAACTCTTTGTTTGTAAAATACTGCGAAATATATTGCTTACTTCATTCAAAACTAAGGTTCATTTTAAAGCGAACGAAAGAGCTTTGAAAAATATTAACTCGAGATAAGCCAGATATTTGTGTTTGGATTTGTTTTTTATGGAGTGAAAAAAGCTCTAGCTTTTTAAAAATCGAGAAAAAGTTAAGCTTAAGAACAGATTCCACAAATGTACAGATCGATTTATTTTGGTTCATGGAAACTGGTAGATAAAACCAAAAATAAGGAAAACAAAACATAAACAATAAAAGCAATTAAAAAATTTAAAAGAATGAACAGAAAAGAATGAAAACAAGTTTGAATAAAAAAGAAAATCATTTTGACATTCGAGCAAGCCTAACAGTGCAAAAACAACAAGCAGTTACCAGCGTGTTTGAGTAAAGCGCTAAAAGAATCTAGGTAGATGCAAAGCAAAAAGAAGCTGTAAAAACAGTATTATTTGAAAAAAACTTAGCAGAAGTTGTCATTTGTTTTTTTTTTGTTTTTTTTTTGCGAACTCCAATGAATTTGAAATAATTTTTAGGTGCTGGGCTTATTGAGCGGTTTTCAAAAAACTGTAAAACATCAAAGTTTCCATATGGGCATTTCCACAGAAAAGCCCACCGTGACCCATAGATTAAAAGTTATTAAAAAGCTTATTATTTAATGATGTTATCTTAGAGAAACATTTAAATTATACTGATTAAAGCAATTTGAACATAAATTCATTTACCATGTTGATCAAATCGTCTGCATTGTTTCACAAATTAAATTTGTAGTAAATGTTTCGTACAGTTTTTGTTTAGTAAAAATGGAAAGCATTGGCTAAAAATAATGAGAAATGGTTGGGGCAAAGAGAGGGAGAATATATTATATATATTTTTTTAATTACTTAATTACATTATTACTTAATTGTTTAATTAACCAATAATCTCAGATGACTAAGCCTAATAACAAAAAAACGGGACAAGATTTTTAAATTTAATAACTTGGAAAATAAACTTATATTATTTCATCCTTCTAAAAAAGGGTTTCTTCTAAAAGTCTTGCCCAATTCAAAGTTTTTCAAATTCAAGTCGAAAACTACTTCTGTTTTTTGTAACGTCACGCCAGAGCACAGTTTTGCTTATATCGTTAAATCCCTACGGACGATTTTTGAAATTCTTTAACTTAATATAGTGCTACTTAATAACTACGCAAATATAAAAAACTTTTTTAAAAATTTGACTTTTTCATTTTTTTTTTTTAATATTTTTTCGTATAAATCGTAAGTAATGCCAGTTTGGAAATGCCCATGTTTTTAAAAATTTTTTACCAGTGTTTACTATAAGAGAATAAGAACATTAAACAATTAATTGTATTCATACTCCATTGCTCATTGCTCATTACCATTAACATTTTCTAAAATTCTCATTTTTGACTAACTAGTTATAAAAATATAAAAACGACAGTTAAATATAACTTAATTAACCATCATTACAACTTTTAAGCCAAATTCATACCTTAAGGGGTTACATGACATTGGCAGTTTTTTGAAATCGGTTTTTTTTTAGTAATTTTGTATTTTAGTTAATATTCTTAAGATTCTTTAATTTCATGGAAAATTCCTACGGGTTCAAAAGTTACAGCCGGATTAGTGAGAGCGCATTTTTAATTTTTGCGCTACCTACGTATGGCAGCTGGTATATACTTGTTTTACTTGCTACCTGGCTTTTGGTGGTTGTTATTTCGTACCTACTTGAAGGGTGAAGCCTGAATTGCTAAACGATTGCAAAAAACTATAAGAAACAGCACAACACAAGATAACGAAGGCATACAGTACGAAACAGGCATGGCAGATTAAAGGTAACCTTTATTTTTCTTTGTTCACAAACTTTGAACGCGTTTATCTCGAAACCATGTTTTTCGTATTGGTTGCGGCACCAGCAGGTTCATTTTTTGACGAATTTTTTTTTGTATTATTTTAATCTTGATTCGCTATCGTATGACACGAGCTTTTTTTTTTAATTTTTTTCGATTTTTTTGTGATTTTTTAAAGTCAATATTTTTTCGAAAAAACACACTTTCAAATTTGGAACATCACCAAAAATTGAAAAAAAATTTAAAGAAAAAGCTCGTGTCATACGATAACCAATTTTGTTAAGATTTAAAAAAGTCATTTTTTTCCAGATCGGACAATTTTTGCAACTCCCAGTGCTGCAACCACGAGGCCCCGTTTTTTTTCTCTGCCGCCAGTTTGGAGCTCTATAAAACCACGTTGGAGTGAAAAATATATTTTTTTGAATTTTTTTTCTTGTAATTTGTTCAATTCTCTACAATAAAAATTTTGGAAAAATGTTTGTTTTTGACTGAGGCATGAATTTTTCAAAAAAGGTCTGTTTTCTCTGCCGCGAATGTCATGTTCCACCTTAAACATGCTGGCAACATTGTTAACACGTACGAAAAAAAAAAATACACAGCTGAAAACAAATGCCATACGATGCTATACTGCTAACTGATATAAAAATTCAGGGTATAACCTTGTTGTGCACAACCCTATAGGAACAAACTAACTTGTTTTTAAAAACAACTAATTATAAAACTAATTTAAAATAAACCAGTATATGAACTACTTTGAATTATATTAAGGCGGCATCCATTGTAAATAGTTTTATTTGCATTATATATGAAATAATTGAAATACTTCTTAAAAACAAGTGATTGATAAACTACTTTGAATTATATTAAGGCGGCAACTACTTTGATTTTGACATGTTTTAATTGCAAATTTTTATTAGATTACAAGTTTATATATATTTAACCATGTTATTTCATCAAATATTAACTTTAGGCCATCAGTAATAGTTTTCAATTGGTTATTTTAAAGTAGTTAAGTAATTTAACAAGTAGTTAAAAATATATGCAGACGAAAGTCAATTGACTTATTTAGCGGACATCACCATACAAAATATGTTAGTTCGTTCTATGGGAAAAAGTCAGAATTTCAACTAGTTGTGGTTGACAAAAAACTACTTTATCAACTACTTTTAAATTAGTTGATTTTCCTACAGGGAAGCTCTCTTTCATTATCCACGCTGCAAACAAACAGCAAGGAAAACGAACAAAAAAGGTACCTGGAATAGAGCTATTTTGAGACCTGACTGACTGGACAGACCGGATAGAAGGACTTCATTTGGAGAAGCAAGACAAGAATAAAACAAACAAAGTCACAGTCAAACATCTGAGTGTGTGCTTGTAGACCAAAGAAATGCAACGATAAATAAAAGAAAAAAGGTTACCTAAACCGGACAAATCAACATTATGACATTCATGGTTGCAATACAATCCTGAAATGAATCCCTAAGGGCATAAGCAAAAATGCTAGAGCACGAACGTTTGTTGGCCAAGCATTGGAAACAACTATGTAAGCAAAAAACATTGGTTTTGCGCATGGTATAATCTTGTTTGGTATCCGTGACACAGGCCCGTAACCATAGGGGCCTTCGGGGTTCAAACCTCCCCACCACTTTCAATTCAAGGCTGTAAATTTTACTTTTTAAGAAAAATAGAAATAAAGATGTTAATTTGTTTGAAGAAACAATTGTTTAATTTTCAATAAAAATTTAAGAAAATTCGCTTGAGCAATGAAAAATTGTTTGACTAAAGGAAAGTTAAACTTTGCTTATAATGGCCACAATCATTATATTTAAATTAACTACTTGAAGTTTGTATATTAAAATTCCATTATCGACCCTAAATTGAAATATTCAAAAAGTTTCCGATATTCATAAGAAATATATCAGAAATTGTACCTCAAACCTGTGGCGTAGGCACGGGAGGATAAAAGGGAATTAGACTGGATGAATTGCCAAGAGACTTTTAAGTTGCTTTTCTAACATGTCAAATTGATTTTCAAATAAAAAAATATTATAAAATGCAATTGAGTCTTACGGCAGTATTTTGTAAAACGCAAGCCTCACACTCTTGGAATTTTTTGTCTGGCAGTTCCGTTTTCATATGAAGTAAAACATACTTCTTTTCTCTAACTGAGTTTTCTAATGAAATTTATTGCCAGACAAAAAAAACCCCAATTGACTTGAACTCTTGCGTTATACAAAATAGGCCATGAATCTATTTTGACTCTTAACATTGCGGTTTTATGATAATATTTATAAATTCATCGCCGATGTGCCAAAATTTTCAAAAACCAAAAGTAGATTAAGTTGAGGCAACAAATCAATTCCACCTAATGCTCAGTAAGAAATTTATAAAATTTACTCCGATATGGAAAGTTTTGACAAAATATTCCAAGAAGTAAAGTCATTGACAGAGATCATTGCTGTGAGCTTAAGACTAACAACTCAAAAGAATGTCGGCCTGCCAATGGAAAAGTATTTTCGTGATAATATTTAATGAATTCATCGATCATTATAAAGGTGAGTTAAAGAAAATGTTCATAAACCATAAAAAACGGCTAATTGTCTTCTGGGAAGTTTTTGAAAATAATGCTCCGGAAATTGACCTTAAAAAAGTTTAATGAAGAATTTCTCGACTGCCCTCCATCAACAGCAGTTCTTAAGGTGAAACTGTGCAAGCAATATTTGATTCGCAAAGGCGCACTGAAAAAATATACTTGGATTGAGTGAATCAAATATTTTTTATTGGTAGGGTATTGAAGTATATGCTTTTAAAGCAATGTACCTCATACAAATAATTATATGTGCACAATTAGTAAAATTATTTTTGCGCTAAACTAAAAATGTTTCAAAATTCTGATCTTGCAGTTATATTATTTATGACAACAGTAACATAACATAACAAAGACTTTATTCAATTGTCCTTTAAATTAAATAAAAAAAATCAACATACAAAATTTCATCATAGTAAGTAATTATATGTGCACAACTTAATTATATGTGTTTTTTGCTTAATTTTCGAGCTTAATAATAAAAAAATTAAATAAAATTTCATATTAGTAATTTATATGCTTTTCTTTTTTTAAATAACTTGGCTCAGCCGGAATGGCATAGAATTAATCAAGGATTTTGGGTTGGATGGGCTGATACTTTGCCATTCTTGCTATTTTGCTATTTTAAACTCCCTAGCTGCCTCAAATTGCCTTATATCCATATATACTTTTCCATAGAGGATTCCCCAGAGATTCTCAATGGGGTCTAAGTCTGGATTTATTGCTGGCCATTGCAGTAATGGTATATTTCTGGCTGTAAAAAACTCCTTTGTACGCTTTGCACAGTGTATTGGCGCATTATCCTGCTAATTAGTCCAATTATCGCCACAAAGTTGGCCGGAAAATTATACTAGTTCATTGTCCAATAAATAAACGTACATTTCAGCATTCATTTTTGTTCATATAAAACACATTGGAGTGTTTCCTTCATAACAAAATGTAGCCCAGACCATCACCAATCCTCCCATATGGACACGCAAGTGGCAAGTGCGCCGAAATTGATGCCTATGCCGCCAATACTTCTTGGAACCATCAGGCCTATCTAAATTGAACTTTTTTTGTCACTAAAGATAATATTACGCCATTCCTCATCCAAAAATTGGAACATGGTAGCGAAGCCTAAATATGCGTTAATATGTCGAGGCGTTAATATGTAAAGGTTAGGTTGTCGCGTCTTGGAAGTAAGTGCTACTTTAGGATTTTCATGTAATATTTAAACTATTCTACTTCTTGTTATGTTAAGACCCATTTGACTTTTTATTTGTCCGGTACTCATTCGTTCGACTACTGCAATATGTTGAGTTCTCCGTTTACACCGAGCGTCGATGTGTGTTTTCCTACCACTCGGTCTAACTGTGCCATAACTACTAGGACATTTTAAAAATTTTGTTATTTTGTTACTGTGGCGATTAAGCCTTTTGGCTGTTTCTTTCATTTTAGCTCCATTTTCGCGTTTTCCCAGTATTATTCCCTGGTCATGTTCAGAAAGGCTCGTTCCGCTGGGCATTTTCAATATCTAACACGTAATAATTAAATTAGCTTTATTCATTATAAATGTAAAAAACTTACCTTATATTTCGCAACAATTATTTCCAATGCGAGCACTTAAAGCTATCAATTAAGCAACCAAACACCAACTAAATGCGTCATGCACATAAAATTCTTTACTACTGATCATTCAATGCACCGTCACATTTTTCATATAACGGTACATTAAATGCATTACGAACTGCATACTTACTTACTTACTTACTTAGGTGGCCGTGACAACCCGTGTCCGGATTTCGACCGACCTCATCAGCTCTCGCCAGGCGCCTCTGCTTTGCGCGCGCCTTCTCCAATCGGATACACCAAGTGCGGTTAGGGCTTCCTCAGCCTGGTCCATCCATCGGAGGCATGGTCTCCCTCGTCGTCGTTGACCAGCGACCCTCGCTTCGAGCATCTTTTTCGCTGGAGCTTCGTCGTCCATACGATGGACATGACCCAGCCAGCGTAGTCGCTGCACAGTTATACGCCGAACTACGTCAATGTCTCCGTAGAGCTCATACAGCTCGTGGTTCATTCGGATGCGATAGTCATCGCCGACTCGAACAGGACCGAAGATTTTGCGAAGAACTTTTCTCTCGAACACCCCCAGAGCGGCTGCGTCAGTTTGCGAAACTACCCATGCCTCAGCGCCATAAAGCAGCACAGGTAGAACGAGCGTCTTGTAGAGTGTTAGTTTTGTCGATCGAGAGAGGGCTCTGGAACTTAGTTGCTTACTGAGCCCGTAGTAGCACCTATTAGCAATTATTGTTCTTCGCTTTATCTCCAGGCTGATTTCGTTGTTAGTTTTTTCGTTGTTAGTATTAATGGCGAAAATTAATTATTAATTATTATTAAACGAACTGCATACTAAAACTTGTTAAACAATAACAACGAATAACAAGAACAAACTGCATACCTAAAAATACAGTACTATTCTAGGTGGAGAAAAAATGCAAGCAAATATTTATGCACATATAATTATTTGTATGAGGTATTAAACAATAAATTGCTTGGGTA
The DNA here is from genome assembly GCA_914767935.1 of Coremacera marginata. NCBI lineage: Eukaryota > Metazoa > Arthropoda > Insecta > Diptera > Sciomyzidae > Coremacera > Coremacera marginata. The sequence continues at coordinate 79,930,383 of OU612043.1, forward strand.
AATAAGCATAAGTGTATAATTTAAACCCAAGCAAATTTAGGAGATTTTACTATTGCTTTGGTGTGGGAGCGAATGTGTAAAGAGAATGTGTATAGGGAGTATTCCATGAAAAACAGGAACTGCCAATCTATTTACAAATATTCGATTTTGAAATCTTAATGAAAGCATGATGACATCTTCATTTTCAATGATTTAAACAAAACATAAGACTTTAATCGCTTGTTTTAATTTCACCGTTATTCGTTTTGGCAGTATCAGCGTTAGATGACTTAAACGTATATCATTATTCCGATGTCAGTGTCGCTGTCGTAAAAGAGTAAAAGAGACTCAAGCTTTAGAGTTCTTTATTTAAATTTAAAGTGTGTGGTGAGCAGCTCCTACTGTATAAGATTTTATTCATATAAGGTGTGTTTCATATATCGTCGCTCACTTGTACAACGGCCCTAATTGGCATTTTTGTCGAAATCCATTTTTTTATATTTTCTTCAAGACCAACCTCAAATATAAGTTAATTTCGTACTTGCCGAAATGATTTAAAAAAAATATTTTTTATTCCGGTCTATGACCGTTCTTTATTACGAGTTTAATGCAACTGAATTACAATTTTTATTATTCTCTATGTTTGATAAATTAAACTAACTTAAATAACTCAAACTGCAGTGCTGTGGGTGTTGCGTCAGCGTTCTTTGAATTTTGTTGCACTTGCCTGTTTCCCATGCGAGCGCAGTAGACGCTGTGTCAGCATTGAATTTCGTCGGTATTCCAGATAAGTTGTTGCTGGTATCCAATTGCTTAGTTTAATTTTGTTTTTAAATATTTTACGTGTTAACTCCTCCGTCGTTAAGTTCAAACGTCCTCGTTTGACCTATGATGCGTAGTTAACCTCAAAGATTTGAACTGGTTCTGCATTCGGTGTCATGTCCATGGAATCGTCCTTAGGGCTATTTGTTATTTTAATTTTAGCTGTTTTAACTTTTAGGTATTTTCTTATTATCAATACCAGAAATGCTGCGAGGATAACTGCCGATAGGCTAATATTGGTTGCGTAGCTAAGTCTATTTTTTAATTCGAGTTGATCAATATGTTGGGTGTTATTTATTTGTAGTTCGTTGATAAATTTTAATGAAAGGACTTCCTCTATTTTGTTTTGCTGGTTTTGAAGTTGAAGAACCGCTGGTAAAGGTTTTCCATAGGATACTTCGTGATGAAAATACATTTTCCCGTTAATATTGATTGTGCTATTATGGTGGCGTATGATAAATGTGCCGCTTAAATTCGTGGCTTCTCCATCAATATTGATTTGTCCATTAAATTGGTTTAGGAATATCAATCCAGGCATAAGTTCTTCTATTGAGGCAACGTGTTGGTTGTTGATCAAAGTGCAATTGGGTTTACGACTCTCTAATAGGTTACTAATACAAGTTGAATTATTCAAGTTAACAATATTCTTACTATCGCAAATAGTGAGTTCATTATATTTTTTACAAGTTGTCTCAATTCCAAAAATATTTTTGTTACAATTTAGAATGTTTTCGTATTTTATGTCATTAATTAAATTTTGCTTTTTTACTGCTTTTATTAGAAGAGATTTACATGAGTCTATTTTTACTGTTGGTAAGGTTACAATATAAAGAATTGTTTCATTATTTGTTGCTATTTTAATATCGGAAAATTCAAGAGCTTCATCTAAATTAACATAGGGGATATCATTTCTTTCGAGCAATCTTTCTACAATTTTTATTTCTTCGTTTGCTAAGACATATGTATTGATTACATTGGCTTTTGCCCAACTTATGGAAAATTCTATATTTCTTAATTCTTCTTTTAACATTTCCAACTTAAATTTATAGCCTAGAATTAAATCTTGCTTTATTTCTTCCTTAGATCTAACAGTTTTCATAATCATATTTGTAACATTTCTAAGTTCATTAATTTTTTCTGCAGTTAGTCTATTAATAATAATTTGTTTCTCATTATTTTCTAATACATTATTTATCTTGTTTTCGATTATCTTAAAATCTTCGTGGTCGGGATTTCCCGCAATCCACTTCCACAAGGTGCCTATGGCATCTATTGATCTTTTTGATTTTTTATTTTTGGTTTTTAATCTATAAAGGTAATTACGGATTTCGGATATTTCATGATAGAGGAACGCATAGTTAGGGTTACTCTTGCTAACGAATTCGTTTATATGGGCTTCTATATTATTAGCTAATGATTCATATTGTCCGATTTCTATGGTGTGTATTAAACGAAAGGTTCCATCTTGTAGTTTTGCTGTCCCAGTGTTAATTGTAACTAATTGGGAATGCGAGTAGTCGAGTATTTGAATTTCTCCTTCTGCTGTAAGTATCCCGATGAGTAATCTGTAAATGTTAAGAACATAGTCAATTTTTAATACGATCTTTGTGTACCGTTCGTCCAGAAACCGTTATTACTGTCTTTCGTCTATTTTGAGCTACGATCTCCTTTTTGTATCTAGGAGTCAATTTGGATCCTAATCTTGAGTTTATTCTTACATATATGGTATCGCCTTCAGAAAAGTCTGTGGGTGTTTTTCTTTTTTTGTTATGATTTAACATGTCTTTTTCCTGTTTGTCCTTCAACCGTTGAATATTTTCTAGTCTCTTTCTTTCTTGTTCTTCGTCTGTGTCACCTAGCGTTCGTCCCATGAAAAGTTCTATAGGTTTTCTTTTGGTTGTCGAATGTATAGAATTATTATATTCAAATATTGCTGAGAAAAGTAGAGCTGGGAAAGAAGAATAGCGATCTTCGGCTTTTAAGCATCTTAGAATTTCAGAAAGGGTACTATGAAAACGTTCTACTTGCCCGTTAATAGTACTGGAGTAAGGTGGTGTTGTGAAAATTTGAATTCCGAGTTGTTCATTCAACATATGTGTAATGGTGGCAGAATTGAACGATTTTTCGTTGTCAATTACAACGTTTTTCGGTTTCCCAAATGATAATAATATTTCCCTTAAGGGTTCTTTTACATGTTCTATCGCTTTGGACTTTACTAATCGTGCTTGGGCATATTTGGAGAACTTATCTAATGCTGTTAATACTGTTTTCCCTTCGGTGTTATATAAGTCAATATGTAATAACTGTCCAGGATGTTCTGGTATTGGTGTTTCTAGTATTTTCTGTACTGTGGGATGTCTGTCGTACTTATTTTCTTTGCATATTGTGCACTCCTTTAAGAGTTTCTTAATTTTCTCTGTCATTTTAGGAAAGTAAATTTTGTCAAGTAGCTTTATTTTGTTTTCTTTAAAACTCCTATGTGCTCTTCTGTGCTCCTGTAATATCTTTTCTTCTTGTTCTGATTCGTTGATAATATCTTCGACCTGCTTCTGTGTATAACAAATCCTATAAGAGCTGAAATGTAGAGGGTAGATTTCTTGAATCACTCCCATTATTTCTTCGCTGGTTAACAGTCCGTTAATAACGCTGGGATTCAAATAGTTTCTGAATGTTTGTATCAAGTCTTCTTGCGTATATTGAGGCTTTATTACTATGTGTCTATGGTATGTTGGGAAAGGTATCGAGAAATTATAACTATCAGATTCACCGGTTAGAATAAAAAGTTGGTTCTTGAAAACGTTGATAGGGGCTTCTATTGATGGAATAAGATTTTCGGCTGAGCTTTCGTGACTATGAATAGTGGCAGTTAAAGAGTTTATTGGTACCTTCTGTGGCGGCCTGGAAAGGGCATCGGCTACCACGTTTGCTTTTCCGGGTTTATATTTTATTTCATAGTTATACTCTTCCAGAATGGACTTCCAACGTTTCATTTTTCCGTTATTATTTCTATTACTCAAGGCATAGGTTAGCGGCTGATGATCTGTATAGATTTCAACCTTTGCCGAACCATTGCCGAAATAGTTCCTTAATGCATTTAACGACCAAATTATGGCTAGTAGTTCTCTCTCATTTGCCGCATAATGCTCTTCGGTTTTTGACAGTGTGCGGGATATGAAGGTGATGGGTCTATTTTCTTGGGACAGAACGGCTCCAAGGGCAAAATTTGAAGCGTCTGTAGTAAGTTGAAATGGTTTTTTAAAGTCTGGATATGATAGTAGTAAATCATTAGAAGTGAGTATGTTTTTAATTTTTTCTATTGCGTCAAGCGCGTCCTCATTTAACATAATTAAAGTTTTTTTCGATTCTGTCTTGGACACGCGTCCATCCTCCCCTCTTAAGAGCGATGTCAGGGGTTTGGCAATTTTTGCATAATCTTTTATGAAACGTCGATAATGCCCTGACATGCCTAAGAATGAACGTAGGTCTTTAAGTGTCTTTGGCAGAGGAAATGTTTTAATAGTTTCGATTTTTTTCGGATTTGTTCTTATACCATTTGACGAAACTAAGAATCCGAGGAACTCTACTTCATTTTGGAAAAACTTGCATTTTTCTAATTGAACTTTCATATTTGATTCACTTAAGGTTTCGAAAATGCGTTGAATATGGTCTAAGTGATCATTTTCAGATTTACTAAATATTATAATATCGTCAATGTAGACGAAACAGAATGAACCTATGTATTCGCGCAAAATGTCATCAAGGGTCCTTTGAAAGATTGCAGGTGCATTCTTTAAACCAAAGGGGAGCCTTGTAAACTCGAATTTTCCATTATTAATGGAAAAAGCTGTTTTTTCTATGTCTGTTTCCTTAAGTGGTATCTGATGGAAACCACTTTTGAGGTCCAGTACCGAAAAATATTTGCATTTCCCTAATTGCGCTAAAACATCATTTATTTCGGGGATCGGGTAACGGTCAGGAATTGTGATTTGGTTGAGTTTACGATAATCTACTACTAATCTATGTTGTTTATTGCCATTTGAGTCAGGTTTTTTGGGTACAATCCACGCAGGGGCATTGTACGGGGATCGAGATGGTCTTATTATACCATCTCTTAATAGTATTTGTATCTGTTTTTGAACTTCATCTCTTAGAGAAACGGGATATGGATAGCTTCGGGTGTAGACAGGAGAATCTGAGGTAGTCCTAATTTCGCCTTTGACTCTACTTGTATAGGTTAATTTTTCGTTGGGTTCAGCAAATAGATTTTTGTATTTCTCGACGAGTAGTTCACATGCTTTCTTTTGTTTATCTGTCATTTGTTCGTTTTTTATGTCTATTGTATTGACTGTTTTTGATTGACATTGTCTGATTAATATTTTTTGTCCATTGAATAATTGCATGTAATTATGTTTGGTATGAATAACAGCAGATAATTCCTTAAGGCTGTCGTTTCCTAAAATGGCGTCAAATGATTTTAGGGTGGGAAGTAAATAGAACTTAATTTCGAGTTGTGGTATATTGAAAAGATTTACACGAGTGAAGTGTGTTATTTTAATATTACCCGCTATGGAAGTTGCAAAGAAAGGTTCCTTATTAGCAAACGCTTTAGGTACAACGGAAGGTTTGATATAGTTTTTGTTTGAACCTGTGTCGATTAATATTTTAAGTATTTTACCTCCTACTGTCCTAACTTGAATATAAGGCAGTGAGGAGTCGCTCATTCTAAAAAATGTATGTCAGTTAGATCTGAAAAAGGAACTGTGGTTTCTGTTTGGGTCTCATGTGTCCCAAATTGCTCTTGTTGATTCTCGTAATATTGCATGTACTCGTTAAATGTTTGTTCTGCGTCTTGCTGAGCTGTTGAATCTTGATATTTATGAGTTGCTTCTGTATTATTTATTTGTTCAGTCGGATTGTATCGTCTTGCGTCGTTAAGTTGGAAATTATTCATGTCGTTACATAACTTAGTGTACTGGTACTGATCAGGGAACGTTTGTTCTATATTAAAATTTCTCTGAAGCTTTCTCGGTCCTGTTTGGGGGGTATTGTCGCTTGGTCTTTTACCATAAAAATCGTTTGGTTTGGGGCGATTAACATAATTTAGTGCTCTACTCTGGATAATTTGATCAATATCCATGGCTTCTGGCCGTGGCTGTGGTTTAGCAGCGAATGGTCTCGGTGGAGGGTTTGTTGATCTGAAGAAATTCGGTTGAGCTACGGGGGTATGAAATTGTTGGCGTTGTGGTTGCCACAAGTTATTTTGATAGGGTTGAGGAATATGTTGTATGGTTGCATTCCTTGGAAAATGCGCTAGCTGTGGATAGAAATTTCTTGTTATAGGAGGAATTATAGAAGGCCTCCTTTTGGGTACAGGTGGTGGAATTACAGCTTTCCTATTTCCTAAAGCATAATTGGTTCTAAAGTTCTGATTTTCTAGCTTTTGGCAAAGATAGAGGGCTTGCGGTAGGTCCGAAGGTTCTTTAATGGCTAAGAGTTTCGGAAGCTCTCCGTTCAAGCCTCTTATGAACGTGTCCAGAGCCTTGTTTCTGTAGGAGTCTGTTAAAGTTTTTTCAGCGTCTTTACTAATGTTCATGCAAGAAATTTTGTTTAGAATTAGTGAAAGGTGTTCATAAACTGATTGGTAAAACTCTTGTAAGGGTCTTGTGCCTTGCACGAGAGTCGCCATTTGGTACTCTAATGTACCAATGTCCCGCTTATCAGCGTAGTGAGTGGTGAGGCATATTTTAATCGCCTCCCAATTCAGCGGTGTATTATAAGATTCCAATACTACGTTAGCCTGTCCGATTATTTTATTCCGTATAACGCTTAGTATACCGAAATATCTTGAAGACCCCTTTTTACTTTCGTAAAGGGACATGATTCTTTCCACGGATTTTCTCCATGAAGCGAACTCTGAACTTTCCCCTGAAAATTCCCTCAAACAACGTACGATGTCTGGTATTTTGTCGCAGTCGTCAATGCTACCAGTTGTTATAATTTCGTCCGTTAGTTGGGTTGGAATGGGGTTTATCAAAGAACTAATTGAAGCTGCATATTGTTGCTCGACAGCCTGGCGGATTAAGGCTTGGATTTCTGGGGTAATTTGGCTCGCTATGGGAGCTCCTTGACTATTTAAGACCGGTGGCCTTATTAAATTATTTGGGTTAGACATTGTGGTTATTTAAAATGTAAAAATCCTACTAAGCCTTTCAGTATTTCTACGAAGTGTTTTTAATTAATTTTTTTATAAATTATTTTTTTAATCCTTAGTAAAAATTTCTTAATGTTTTATTTTTCTTTAAATTGACTGTCTAAGAAATGTTAAAATCTTACTAAACTTTGCAGTATTTTTACAAAGTGTTTTTACTTAATTTTTTACATAAATTATTTTTGAATCCTTAAAAATTTCTTATAGTTTTATTTTCTTTTAAATTCACTGTCTAAGATTGCGAAGAATAATTTTTTTAATCTTTCTTTTTGTTTTCAGAGCTATTTTTAAATTCACAATTTCCCTTAATTTTAACTTATTATTTATTACAATTCAAAAATTAAATTCTTACAAATATATTCTTGTCATCATCCTGACGTTGGTTAGTTTTGTTGTCTTCCGCTGGTCGACCGGATTTTATCCGTTTTGCACTTTTCGCTACTCGGGATCCTGCGTCGCACACACTCGCGAAGTTAGCCGAAACTATCGTTTAAGCTATTTTTTCCTTGTTATGCGTTTATTGTTTTTCTTTTCCAAACTTAACGCTTTTTTTTCTTGCTTTTCGGTGTTGTTATTTTGAGTCCGTGTAGCAAACTTTGCACTGTTTTTTCCGTTTATACAAAACTTAAGGCTTTAACATTGAAAAACAATTTGGTACATTTATATTTTTGAAGCAAACTTTGCACTGTTTTTCGCATTTAACTATAGTTCGATCTTGTTTTCGTGTCTATATTTTTAATCAAAACTTAACACTTTATCGTTCGAGCTTGTTTTCGTGTCTATATTTTTAATCAAAACTTAACACTTTATCACACACGTTGGGCGCCAGTTAATTTCGTACTTGCCGAAATGATTTAAAAAAAATATTTTTTATTCCGGTCTATGACCGTTCTTTATTACGAGTTTAATGCAACTGAATTACAATTTTTATTATTCTCTATGTTTGATAAATTAAACTAACTTAAATAACTCAAACTGCAGTGCTGTGGGTGTTGCGTCAGCGTTCTTTGAATTTTGTTGCACTTGCCTGTTTCCCATGCGAGCGCAGTAGACGCTGTGTCAGCATTGAATTTCGTCGGTATTCCAGATAAGTTGTTGCTGGTATCCAATTGCTTAGTTTAATTTTGTTTTTAAATATTTTACGTGTTAACTTATACCTTCACTTTTCAAATTGGAGCTGTAACTCCAAAAAAAAGAGTAGTCGCCTTTGAATTTCTAAAGAATTTTGAATGCGAAATTGTCATGAATGAACTATGGCTTTGTTTTTTAATGTATTTAAGAAAAGTTCTTAGTGCGCTTTTGTACCAATAATATTGATATTAAAAAGCCCTAATTGAATTAAAATAGATATCAATGGAAAGAAATTACTTTTGTTATTATAAAAATATATATCTAGATTGTAAGGAAACTTCCTTTTAAAAAAAATTTTAGTATTCTACATTGTCGGTTTTTACACTGTAACTACAAAATGCCCTAATTGCACTTTCGCATACATAAAACTAATATCAAATATCAAGTATTTTTTATAAAAAATAAATATTTTGGTGTTTTTGTAAGCTAACTGCATTTATAAAAAAAATTAAATTTTCTACATTGTCGCTTTCTATACAGTTTTTGTGTCTCCTGAACGAAATTAAATATGTGAATTAGGGCCGTTGTACAAGTGAGCGACGATATATAAACACCACTTCGAAATTTCAAATATTTTTGTAACGGCCAATTTAAACAAAAAAAAAAGAGAATGTTTTGCGAATTTTGTCATCTATGCACAACAAAAAGAGCGAAGTTTTTTCTAATAACGGCACATTGTTTATTGCAAAATATCACTTTTATTGCTGTTCATATTTTTAACGCCACTTGCAATTATTCGTTCTGCTGCTCTCTTAAAGTTTTTTCATAATTTTTACGCTAGTTTTATATCTCCCACAGCTTTTCCTTATGCTTAAAGTTTAGTTTTTTTTATTTTTTTTAATATTATTTTTTTTTTATTATTCTTTACAAAAGGAAAAGAATAATAAAAAAAAATAAAAAATAATAAGAAAAAAGAAAAAAGGAATCGGACGTATACTTATGGCTGGAAAATTGTAAAATACCTTAAAAAGTAAAAAAAAAAAAAAAATAAATGAATGTGTATATAAAAATTTTGTATGTAAAAATTGTGTAGTTCGTTTTAGAAAAGTTAGTTTAAAAAAGTAAGCATTAATTTTGCAACGTAAAATTTTGAGAATGCATTAAAAATGAATGCCATAATACGACGATATTTTTGAGGCCACTGAGAATGAAATTTTTAGTTGTCAAAAAAATTTTAATTTTTTATTATGGTGTTGGTAAAAAACTACACTACAAAGAAAATCAATTTAAGGTATCTAAAATATATCCTCCACATTTTTGTATAGGAATAATTATTTTAAAGATTAGTTGTTGTCGGACATGTTCGAATGACAACATTTTATTTTTGTTTTAATTTTCCACTTGCATAACTGTAAAAAAAAATTGTAAAAATATAAGAAAATATTTATATTTCTAAGTTCTATCGACGTGCAAATGAAATAAGTGTCCTCGACACTTCATGTTTTTCTCTGGAAACATTTATTACATAAAACTGTTTTTTTCTTGAGGGAATTTTCGACAATTGAAAATTTCATAGTTTTGTGCAGTCTATCTTTTTTCTTGCACAATTCTCTATTATATTTTATACATTATTCTTACCTGAGAGCAGCTATTTTTTGTACATACTACAGTACGCTAAGAACACTTTATCCACAAGTAAAACAAGTTTAAATAAATATAAAACAATGCGTTTATTAAAAAAAGTTTTATTCTTAATAAGAAGACGCACTACATGAGCGATCATATGTTTCGACATCTGCCATACTGCCACTATCGCTATCTGGCAGTAAATGAGGTATAGATGGACTCATAAGAGCAAGTGCCTCATGTGAAAAGGGCTCAGGTTTCTTGTGCCGCCAAGGCCTAAGGCTACTAATGTGTGGATCTGAAGATAACAACAATCTATTTAATACATCACGGTTGCAATCACCCCTTGAAAATTTTCGAGCAAATTTTAATCGATATTCACGAAAATGTTTGTTACGGGCCTCAGCTGCCTCCTCCTTCAACTGCCCGATAGGCACAATTACGTGGTTTATCACGCACATTGTAAATAGCATTTTTCTGTGAAAAAGCAGTATTATTAAAAAAAAAAAAAAACAACAAGTAATGCAAAAAAGGATTTTAAGGAAACTAGATTCAAAGCTAAAAAAAATAAAAGTTGCGGTAACTGATTGTAAGTAATTTTTTTGTTTGCGTGAATTTACGTTTTTTCTTTTATTGTATACGAATGGCAGTAGACTTTTATGTAAGGATAATAAACATAAAAAATCTTAGCTTAATCAGGCTTAATTCATAAACAGAAAGACTTATATAATAAGTTTTTTATTAAAATTAATGCTCAAATAGGCCTCAATGAAAACCATTTTTAAACACACTAGGAAAGCACAAAATAATTTAATTATATTTTATCGCACAGTTCTTACCTTTCTTTTCCATAATTAATTGATTTGTTTTTATTTATAACGCACAAAAACAAAATAATTGCTAAAAAAACCATTTGATGCAATCACAGCGAGAACAAAGACACGACTGACTTCCGATGCGCAAGTTCCGACGTGCAGTGCAAAAAATAGCAATAGCGGAGGGGATTTCCCGGAATGCCACTCAACGGGCAGGTTAACTTACTTGAAAAAAAAACAATACTAAGGGGGTTTTTTCGAAACTTAAGTTTTTTTACTTTTGTCCGGTTTTATTCATTCAATTTACCGTATGTGCGTCGACGCGAATAACGTTGTAAGCAACAAGTCAATCAGAAATTGGTATTTTTTCGCATACTGCCGTTAAAAATGCTCTGGCGTATATATACTGGCAAATTTCTTTAAGACTCTTTAAGACAGTTTTTTCAATTTCTGAAAACTTATAATTTGTCGCTTACAACGTTTTTCGCGTCGACGCTTCAATTGCTTGCACTTTTTATTTGGGATACAGATGCGTTGGAAAGAAATTATGTTAATATGTAACGTTTTTTGTTTTTAATTTTCATATTTTTTTTATTGGGGGATTCAAGTTGTTATAATGGCTGATTAATCACGATCAACTAGTGCTAATTGTATGAAAAAATTTAGTGAAAAGAAAATAGCCGAAGATCATGACTTAAAAGCCAAGGAATCGGTGAGAATTGCTGAATTAAGCAAGAACAAATGGGAAGAGTCTTCAGAAAGCGAATTGTCAGCCATGCGACGTAAAGAGGGAGACGCAAATATATTGGAAAGAACTAAAAAGTGGGTGGACGCTGCTGTAAATAGTAATGAACCTTCTAAATCTTCTGTGAGTCCAGGTGTAAATGATAACATAGTTACGGCCGTTTCATAATTCAGTGAAAAATGGAACAAGGAATGATATTTACGGCAATAAAACGTTTTATTCTCAATATAGTCTCCTTTTAGCTCGATACACTTCGTCCAATGAATCTCCAATTTTTTGTTTTATAAAAAAAATATGTTTTCGGAAGGTCCTCAAAATAGGCCTCTGTTTCGGTGATGAGCTCCTCTCTGGTGGTGAATCTCTTTTCGCTGAGCCATTTCTTCAGACTTTTAAAGGAAACCTGAGTCGATGGGGACCAAATCTGGAGAATATGCTGGATGAGGAAGCAATTCGTACTTCAATTCAATTAATGGAATTTTGTGAACGAGTACATTGTCTTGATGGAATAGCACTTTTTTCCTTTGCAAATGGGGATGTTTCTCTTTCAAAGCGTCGTTGAAACGGTCCAATTCGGCTGCATAGTATTCGCCATTGAGCGTTTTTTTCGGTGGAAGGTAATCGATGTTATTGTACCACGTTCATCCCAAAATACTGCCGCCTTAACTTTTTCGGCCTATAGCACCGTCTTCGCCTTCTTCGAAGCATTTTCGGTCGGTAAAGTCCAATATTTCGACTGTTCCTTTGTCTCTGGTGTATAGTGATAGATCCATGTTTCGTCCACGGTTACTAATCGACGGAAAAAACCTTCTTGTCTTTGTTCAACATCGCCAAACACGCATTTGAATCAGTCACACGATTGCGTTTATGGTCGAGAGTGAGCAAACGCGGCACCCATCTTGAGGATAATTTTTTCATATCCAAATGATGCCTACGGCCTCAAAAATCTCGCGCACTTTAACTCAGCGATCGGCCAACACGAAATCGTGAATTTTAGTGACCATTTCTGGGGTGGTGACCTCATTTGGGCGTCCAGAACTTTTGGCCTCACTTGTGCTAGTACGAACGCATCGGAATCCAGTAAACCACTTGTGAATCATTGCAATCGATGGTGTAGAGTCCCCATAGTATTTATCAAGCTTTTCCTTGGCTTAGCTGATGGTTTGTTTTGGCAAAAAATATATTCACTTTTTTTCATTTTCGCCAAAATTCACAAGATCGTCTGCTGTCAATGGCTGTCAAACCCAAACTAAGCGTCTATTAACAGATTAGTCTATTAACAGATGGTAGTTAATATCATCAGTGTTGCATTCAAAGTTGCTACGCGGGAAATTTAAAAATGCACTTACTTCCCAAATTGCCCTCGTATCATACATACCATATGGAAATTTACTGTCGTTGTTTTTTTCAGAAGCTTAGATCTTAAAATCTATTTTTAATATCTTGAACATAACCACATTTGTAAAATATTACACTAACTGAAGATTTAAAAAATTCAATTGTGCTATGGTCAACAGTGTATACTGCCACACTTAGGTAGATAACCAATTTAGCCAAGTTTTTCTGTCAATCTTCGAGAAATTTTCAGCTCGACATACAAAAATACTACTTTAAAAATTATAAATGTATAAAATAACAAAAAAAAAAAATGTTTTTAATATACAGTGAGAAAAAAAAATTCTTTAAAACTAAACAAAAAATTCTAAAATATAAATCTACAAAACATAATTAAAAGCAAGTGTGTTTAATTTTTAGCTATAACCTTATATCTTTTTTTTGTAAAATTTTCTTTTATTATTTCTTTAACAAAAAATTCGTCGCTAGAATTCAAAAATTATGCTCCTTAGAGTCATTGACCAGACAATTGAGACCAAGCTCAGAAGAAACCCGATCATTTACATTTGATTTTTTGAAAATATTTTTATATGGACTTACAAAATTTGAACATTAGATGAAATAAAAACTTATTAATTATTGTAATATGTAAAATAGTTCAATATTTTGAGCCGCAATAAAACGCTTCATAGAATGGAGTTCAAATTTAGTATAACAGGGGTCCCAGAGGTTGCTGATCACGAATCCGACGTCGAAAACTCTAAAAATTTAAAAAAAAAATGGCGGACTCAAAATAATTGTTTTCAATATTAAAGTTTTTGTTTAAGTTTTTTTTTTAGATTTTGTTTTTAATAAATGCTTTTAAACTGAAAATTTTTGCTTAAAAAGTATATTTTAAAACATTATTTTAAAAACAAAAACTTTTGTTTTAAATTTTACTTTACAAACATTTGTCTTTAATTTAAATGAAATTGTTTCAAGCTGTATTTTAAAAGCATCTTCGTTTAATATGAACATTAGTTCATTTAATTTTAACAAATATTTCCCTCAGTATACATATTCCAAAAAAGCAGTTAAGGAAACGACTTACTATATCTACAGCAGTGTTAAGTGTATTATACTACATAATATCTTTTAATATTATCATCAGTTCTTCATATTATGGAAATTATTTATTAAACAACTCCTGAAAATATAAAAACTTTTTACTTATCTGATATTGCATAGGCCGATTGTATCTAATAGTATCTACAGTATCATTTTTTCAACATTTTCGAAAAGTTCCCGTGACACGCTGATTTCTGATTCTACTCTTAAAAACTAAATTTTATTATCTCTTAAACAAAAGTATATTGGTAAAAATCGTGTTATTAGTTTCTTAGTTATATGCAAAATACTAAAGAAGAAATTTCATGTTTTTTCGAAATAATGAATTTATTAACCCTTTAAGCGTTTTGCGCGACCTTTAATCGTTTGTTAATATTGAAGTGTTGTTTACCACAAATAATGTTTTTAAGAGTAGTTGGTCTAATCTACTGTTGCCAAACTACGACATTTAAATGAATTTTTGGTAAGCAAAGTAAACTTGTTTAATATAACCAATGGATTTTACGATTGGAAAACGACAGCAGTTTTAATAGAAATTTGTTTTTGAAGCAATACTGATTACATCTGCTTTATTTTATTTTTATCTAATATTTTTAGTACTAAATTATGACCCAGATAATAAGTCACTACAATGGCTGGATAGTTTAAAATGCTTACACATATTTTATTTTGAACCTGCTGCCTTCTTCAACTTCAACTTATAATCAATAAAGTGTATCTTTTGATCGCCCATAATCTGCATAACTGATTATTGCCGAATATTTTGGTAGATAAAAAACTGAAGACAAGCTAATAAGCGCATTAAAGCGTCTAAATTAATTGGCCAACTAGCATAGAAAAGCTTATAGCTTCTTTATTGTTTTTTTTTTTACCTAATTAGTTGTTGGCCAACTAGGTGGCATTCGTTGTGATATGTTTTTACAAATGAAACCACAGCAACAAGTAGTAAACTTTGTCAACTGTAGATAAATCATATTTTTTTTCAACGAAGTTGAAAAACGAAGTCGACTGATTTATAGAAAAATTTTTAGTTTCGTGGAAAGCTTTAGTTATTGTATAGTTTTCGCTTAATTTATCGGTATACAACAAAAGGCGACGAAACAGGTGTTGAAATTAGAAAAGCATACTCTAATTGATTATTAAAAAATGTTAATTTCTTATCGTGTTTAAGACAGCAGAAGCAATATTATTACTAAGGATTATCTCATTTAAAACAGACCGACAGCGAATCAACTCATCGATTTACATATTCTTCAGCTGTTTTGTTTTTTAAAATAATCTGCATAAAAAAATGATATTACGAATGCCATCAAAATAAGACAAATTGAAATGTAAATATGTTTTGATTTAAAAATCAACCTGTTAGTTGATTAGAAAGGAAAGATCAATAACCAAACTACTAAAAGACAACATTAAATATTCGGTATGAAATCTTTGCAAGACTAATGCAACTTTTAGAAATGTATATTATTACATCATGCTACATATAGTTTGTAAAAAAGTGTTTTGGCAATGAGAAAGTATTGAAAATTTAACATTTTTGTAACAATGTTTTAATGTTTTTCTTTAGGTTATTTATAAATTCTGATCTTTTTCTTGAGAATAGTTACAAAAACAGCGCGTTTTAAAAGTCATATCGAAAAAACATAGACAAAAACGAGAAATAATTAAAAATTTGCCTGTCAAGGAAGTGTTTTAACAATAATTTGCCAAAGAATAAATGAAATTTATATAATCAATTTTAGAGTTTTGAAATAGTGTAAATATGATTAATATAAAAAAAAAAACAAAAATGAAATAAACTACACATATATGCCATTTGCAATGACGATACGATTCATTATTTCTACACTCTTACAAAAAGTGGCGAGAATTCACCACAATAACTGCCACCCCTGAAATACGTGAAAACTTTCTCTCTTACAATTATTTCGCTCGCTACAAAAGCGTTTATTTCTATCGTTTTTTAAGGGTCCAAAAAACAGTTTTTTACAAAATTTTTCCTAAAAAGGCCATATAAGGTATGTTTCATAAATATAACACCACTGCGAAATTTGAAATATTTTTGTAACGGCCAGTTTAAACAATAGATAATGTTTTGCAAATTTGGTCATCAATGCACAACATCAATAGTGAGCAAGAGTGAACTCTTTTCTAATAACGGTACATTGTTTATTGTCGTTACATTGTATATATACGGTACATTGTATATTTATAACGCCATTTCAAAATTTTAAATAAAAACGATTTTTATTGAAATTATAAAAAAAAATATATTAAATTACTGTTCCATTGGCTCCAATAATATTGTAAATGCGATTTGGCATACTTGCAATTAATTTTTTTAATGTGTTTGAATTAATTTTACTCCATTCTTTGAAAATGACTGATTTCCGTTCTTTCACGTTGCCAAATTGTCTGTTATTTGTATACACCTGGCGTACAAGTACTCCCCATAAATTCTCGATGGGATTACAATCTGAAGAGTACGCCGGCTACTCCAATAAATCAATGTTATTGGCAGGGGCGTCCCGTGACATTTTGGTGGTACAGGCAAACTATTATTTTGGCGCCCCCAATGAATTTGCGTATTATGCATTGTATGTTTTTTATTTTAGCGAAGGATTTCTTTTTTAACAAACACAAAAATTATAAATATTTATTAAAAAAATAAATAAACTAATTTCTTTTAGGCACATATTTCAATTATTAAAAATATTAATAACACAAACAAAATAAAATTATTTAATATGAACATTCAAAGGTATATAAACATTAAATTAAATAATGATCAAAATTAATTATAATCAATAAAAACCATATAATAAATTAATGATAATACATATTTTTTCCGACAATATATATAAAATTTTTTTTTAAATAAAATGACGTTTTTGAACTCTAAAGGTTGATGCTCACTTACGGCACGACGCTAAAACAGACACGAAAAGGCAACGTGATGTTTAATGGTCACTAATCAGAACGGCAACGAATTAATGGTCAACTAAAAATATTATTTCATGCCCGAACCGAAAATCACTCAGGCAACATCGGTTTTCAAATCGAAACAGCCTAATATACACTAACCTAAAATTTTCTTCTGGCTTTTGCACTAGCAAAATCCATAACAATAACATCTTTGTCTAAATTGGTACATATATCAGATTCAATTGATAAAAGGGCTAATGAAGATAAACGGTCTTGTGACATTTTCGATCTTAAATAATTTTTTATAAGCTTAAGCTTAGAAAAACTTCTTTCTCCACTCGCTACGCTAACAGGCAATGTTAATAGAATTTTAAGGGCTATATAAAGATTTGGGTAAATTTGTTGCAAAAAATTATCCACAATATACTTGAGAACATCATTAGGATCATCTGAAGGCGACAATGAGTTAGCTATGAAACAAAGCTCATCTGCCAGCTCTAAACTGTCAATGTCCTTTCTATTGCTGTCCGTTAATGATAGTTCTAAATCCTTACAATATTTAAAAATCTCTTTTTTTCCCATGATTTTAAATCATAAATACAATGCAAAAATCCGAATTGTTGATTATAATCTGAAAATTGAATGAAACGTTCTTGAATAGAGTTAATGGCTATATCTAATATATTATTATATACATCAACTTTAAATTTAAGAAGAGGGTCATCTATAATATCATCATTTGATTCATATTCAAAATGTTTTTTTCGTTTTCTTATTCTGACTTCTTCGAATTGTGCAACCAAATCAATGCTATCTGCTAGTTCACGCGCATTGTCAAAAAGGTTTTGAAATTCTTCATCCGTCCTTTGTTTTCTTAACTGAGCAAGAGCAGACTCAATTGTTTTGGTTGCTGAAGAAATTGAAAATTTTGGACTTTGTAATAAAAGACTAACCCGGTTTATTTCTGTAAGCAAATTATACCACAATACTGTGGTACAAATGAATTTAAAGTTTTTTATTTTTTGAATTATGGTTTTTGCATCAATCTTGGTTTTATTGCCATGAGCACCAGTTAAAGAGCCGTCTTCTACGATAGCAATTAACGCATCATAAATTTCTCCAATATGGAAACGAAGGGGCTTTATTGCATTTATTCTGCTTTCCCATCGAGTAGTGCAAACAGACTTAAGTGTAAAGCGAGAGATGTGCTTAAGTAAAATCGACCATCTATATGGTGATGCGGAAAAGAAATTATATATTGATTGAACTGTGCCAAAAAAATTAACCATATCAATATTTGACTCTGCTGCGTCGCTCAAAATTAAATTTAATGAATGACAGCAGCAAGGAACAAAAAATGCCCTCGGGTTTGTATTCAAAATTTGCCTTTGAAGCCCATTTTGTTTGCCTTTCATATTAGCGCCATTATCGTAACCCTGCCCTCTACAATTCTGAATGTTTAGACCTAAGTTTGTTAATTCCTCAAAAAACGTTTTTGCAAGTCCTTTTCCGGAAGTATCGTCTACCTTAATGAATCCTACAAAATGTTCCTCTACCAAGTATTGATGTTTTGAACCAGTATTAACAAACCTAATTACTAATGTAAGCTGTTCTTGGTGACTGATATCAGGGGTGGTATCCATAATAACAGAAAAGAATTCTGCAGCTTTTGTCATTTCAATTATTTTTTTCTTCGTTGCTTCCGCAAGAATTTTAATTAATTCGTTTTGAATACGAGGGCCAAGATAGTGAATATGTGTTTCTTCATTTGTAATTCTACGCAAATGTTCTTTTAAAACAGGATCGTATAATCCAACCAATTCAACAAATTTTAAAAAACTCCATTGTTTTGATGGTAAAGCAAATCTGATCGTCCACGTAATGGTAAATTTAATTTTGCTAATGTTAGTATGATTTCAGTCAACCTTTTCAAAACATCTCGCCAATGCAAACTTTCAATTTTTAAATGCCGTTCGTACTGTGCATCAAAAGTCTGATTAAGTTTCTTTCGTTGAAGAAGCTCTGTCCAAAAACTAAACGCTTTAAGATGTTGCAAGTTCATCTCATGATAACTGATGGCATAATATACGTTTTTCCAGTCGTTATATCCGCTCACGAACTTTGTTTCTAAAACCGAAAATAATTTGCAACAGAAGCAAAATATTTTATCGTGAGAAGTGGAATACACAAGCCATGATCTCATGAAACTTTCCCCGTTTGATAAGGTCAGCTGAAAATGTTTATTGGAGAAATGCCTCCCGTTGTGGTCAACTGGATACAAATAATTATTTGAAGTGTAAATTGGCCCGTTTTCTACAATCAGTTGCCGCTCAACATCGGAAATGTGAATTGGCCAGTTGGCAGGATCAAAGTCAATGCTATCAGCACCTTCTACATCTCTGCTCACATTTTCCAAACCAATATTTTCCAAATTTATTTTTTCCGAATTTTCAGAACTGTTTCCTTGAATTGAAGACGGACTGTCAATATCAACAATGCTGTTGTCTTCACCGCTCATACGTATTTGTTCGTCGTTACCTAGTCATTCGTTAAAAATAATGCAAATATTCAGTTAAGCTACTAAATTAAATTACTCACCATCTTTTTCTTTTTGAAAACTTAAGAAATTTGTCATAGAATTCTGTAGAGACTCCGCCTCTTTGTCCCTCAGCGCTTTTTTTTCTTATTCGCCGCACCAGACAATTTTTTCTTTTTTGACTCATTTTAAAGATATTTCACTAATTGTTTTTGAAGTGGGCGCCTTTTGCATAAAATCTTAAATTATCTAATTAGAAATGTTTAAATCTAACTTTTTTTGCGAATATTTTAATTGCCACAAGCGAGCTGTCAAAGTCTTATTAGTTAGAGATGTAACTTTTATCGATTGCAGTTATCAATAGAAGTGGGTTACAGTGTCACAGTTTTTAGTAGTATAATACTACGAATTTTATTTAGTCGATAATAAATTATTTTAAAAAGTTGATAACGAATAAAAAAATACATAAAAACGTTATTTTGGCGCTTTTTGCGCCCCCTTTAATATGGCGCTACAGGCGTGGGCCTGCTTCGCCTGTACCACGGGACGTCCCTGGTTATTGGCCTGAAACCATCTCGATTTACGTAGATTGCCGCATTATCTTGCTGGAAAACTAGTTGTGTCTGTCCGTTTTTTTTTCAAAAGTGGATTCAAACTGCTCCCCAGCACACGAGTGTAGTCAGCGCTCTTCATGCTTAAACTTTCAATTTCAGAAAAACCACCCCACACCAACACTTTCTTTCCACCAAAACTTATTTTTGAAAACGGAAGTGGTTCGCGGCGTATGTCGCATTAATAATGTCAAAATCCCTCCTGGCCATCAAGATTCCATTTTTTCTCATCGGAAAAAATGACATGCCAAAACTAATCTTCAACGTGGGATCCTTTTTAGAAACATTATTGAAAAGCTGACTGGTAGTCAATTTGTTCCTATGTTCCTTCTTGCAAATTCTAAGCTCGTTCTCTTATGTTTGCTAGCAAGAGCAGAAACACACTTTATAAGTACGGATACGTTTACACTGATGTAGCACTATCCATACCGGTGTTCGGGAAACTTTTTCAGCAACAAAACTCCGCAACTCTTTTAAACTGTGGGCAGTGTTGCTCGTAGCTCGGATTATTTTCCGCTGATCGCGATAAGAGGATTTTTTTTTTTGCCCGAACATTTTGTTTTGCCGTAGTTTTGAAGTTTGTTAAAAAAATGTTGAATCACTCTATGGCTGCGATTAATTCTACGCCCGATTTCCTGAATTCTATAGCCTTCTTTAAGAATATTTATTTTCCTCATTTTTTCGCAAGTATGTTGGGTTGCACGAGGTATTCCGGTCTAAATTTTTTTCTATTGTTAAGGTCTTGAAAACTAACTACACAATTTTATTAATCTCTACACTTCAAATGCAGCAGAAGGAATAATTGCAAGTGGCGTTATAAATATGAAACAGCATTTAAAGTAATATTCAGCAATAAACAATGTACCGTTATTAGACTAGACTTTGGTCTTGCTCACTATTGTTGTTGTGCATAGATGGCAAAATTCGCAAAACATTCTCTTTTGTTTAAGCTGGCCGTTAAGCCTGTATGATACTTAATTAAATTGATCATTGAAAACTATAACTAGAGCAGCTCAAATAGCACGAATGCATAAATTCAATTGGTGTGAGTGAGTACGCATATGGTACGAATTGGAGAAAAATTTGTAGGACCGACTGTATTTTCTTTACATTTTTTTTGTCGTTTCTTTTAATTCGTTCTTCGTTAAGTTTCGATCAAATATTTACTGTGCTGTTAATAATACAATTATAATACAAAATCATACAGGCTTAATTAATTTGACATTTTTAGAGTAAACAAAACTATTTAATATAAATGTATGCTGAATTGGAAGTGATGTGTGTAGCTAATATTAATTTATGTAATGCAGCTGCTCTTAAAAACGCCAGATATAAAAAAGTAACAACGTTTATCCTTTTCTTACAAAATATGTCTGTCCTGCCCACGCGCCACTTGTTTTCAGATTTTAAAATTGGACAAAAAAAATTAAGTATCATACGGGCATTACAAAAATATTTAAAATTTCGCAGTGGCGTTATGTATATGAAACACACCTTATACGTAAAAATACGTATGGGCAAATCGCAAAAATGGTCAACCACAGGTGAAAAATTAAAAGTTATTAAAATCTTATAATTTTAGGATATTTTCTTGAAGAAACATTCAAATTTTATTTATTTAAGCAATTTATACACTAATTCATTTACCATTATGATAAAATCGTCCGCAGTGTTTCACAAATATAGTTTTTTTTTTAGCAAATGTTTAGTAACTTTTTCGTAAACGTTTTGTTTTATTAAAAATGGAAGGTGTTGACCTTTAGCTGATTTTTGACCTTAAACTGTTTATAAAAAAAGTATATTTTGGAGAAAAAAGCCTTCGATGAATAACTAAGAAATATAATTAGAATGCTTGTGTTTTCATTTGAGACTGATCGCTTCAGGCGTTTTCGAGAAATCTTGCATCATTCTTTTTGTCTTCTTGCCTGCCAAAATATTTTTAACATCGATTTGAAGTTAGTAACTATCGTATAGGGGAATTTTTCACGTTTTAGGCTCTTTTGTTTGACATAACACATAATTACTGCGAACACTGTAATAATGTTCTAAATTTGATATTCAACAGATGAATAACACGGAAGGAACTAAGATTTCCTCCTGCATTTTGAATTTTTTCGTAAAGACACTAAAAGTACTGTCATTTGTTTTAGTAGTTTTTAGATTGAAAACATTTTTTCGCTTCTTTGGTCTCGACTTTTGCACTTAAGAAGATGCTGTCATTTCTCTGCTAGACTTCGTTTTCACAAAAAACCGCAAGAGAATGTATAAACGAGCTCACAAGTTTACTTGCTTGGCTTTGTTGTTTAGACTGACTATACTCTTCAATATTTGAAGATCCTCTGTGGGGGAACAGAAGAAATTAAATTTACTTTGCAGGTGCAAAAAGAAACAATACTACACTGCCATTCCATGTATCTGAATATATAAGAAGAGAACATTTACAATACATAGGCAGGTCATTTACAATAAGCCCGCCAGCTGCATTCTTCTTTCAAACGCGTTGACACAAATATGCCTGTAACTTCGAGAATATTCACCGATTTGACATTAAATTTTAGATGCGTATACACTCTTAAAAGTCTTTGTTGAAATTTACTACAATAGTTGTAGGCAACAGTTTAGCTACTATAACTGTAGTAAATTTACACCTTTATAAAATTCAACATTTGTTGCTTACTATTGATATGTAGTAAAATTTAACAGTTGGTGTTTAATTTTGCTTAAAATATATGATAATATTTAAGCTTTAATATATGTATTGTAGTAAACTTAAACATTAGTTGTTTAATATTGATATCAGTTTTGTATTACTATTGCAAAATTATAACCTTTATATGAATAATATTCACCAATTTTTGTTTACTTTTACTACAATAATGTAGTAATACAAAAATTACTACTGCTATTTTCAAAACATCATCTGAGCTATTTAATGGTACCTTATATAATGTTTTCAGAAAGGACCGTAGTACTGTAATTACTGGATTGTCACGTGGGGGTGGGGTTTTGGTGGCGATTAAAAACTCATTCCCATGTGAAGAAATACACCCTCACGATAGTGCAGCGCATCCAGCGGCTTTAGACATAGACCAAATCATTATTAAACTCACCTTGTCGAATCATTTCGAGCTTATTCTCATAGTTAGCTATATTCCACCTAACAGTTCTGTTGACCTATACAACGCACACTTCGATAATTGCCGTCCTATTCTCGAGAATTTATCCACCTTCCAGCACGTAGTGTTCGCTGGTGATTTCAACTTGGGTAACATTAACTGGATGCCTGTTGTCAATGAATATTACCTTCATCCTTTTAACGCCTACAGCCTAACGGAAACTCTTCTGATTGATTTTTTCAGCCAATATGACTTAGTTCAAATTAATAGTTCAAAAAATGACTTAAACCGTATTCTTGACCTCGTATTCGTCGACAAAGAGTTTCTTGTTACGCCAGACATACCTGTCTCTCAAATTTTTAATAGTACTTATCACCATGTTCCACTTTTTTTTTAATTTTCTCTTTACCAATACCAGGAGCTAGTTAATAACCAAATACGTTCATTCGACTTTAAAAACGCAAACTTTGAAGGAATAAACGCACATTTATCATCGATCTCTTGGGACTTTATCACTCGGATACAAGATTTGTCAAGATCTTATGATATCTTTGTATCAGTTTTAAAAGACTTGATAACTGAGTTCGTGCCTTTGAAGCCGACTTCTAACAATAGGAATCCTCCGTGGTTTAACAAGAGGCTCTCCAACTTAAAAAACAAAAAGAATAAAGCCTATAAGCGTTTCAGATTTGACACGTCTAACTTAAATCTTAAATCAATCTACTTATCCCTTCAGAATCAATTCGATGTCCTCAATAGATTCCTCTACAGTTACTTTATTTCCTCAACAGAGCAAACTCTTAAAGTAAATAGTAAGTACTTTTGGATATTTATTAATAACAAAAGGAATTCGAATGGGTTGCCGAGCGCTATGTCGTACCACGGCTCCACCTCCGATAACATAGAAACTATTTGCAGTTTATTTGCTGACTATTTTAAATCAGTTTATTCCCCTATGTCTAGCTCTGATCCTGTATTGTCTAGTAGCCCCTTTGATTCTACCCTAGACTTGGGTGATATCTCTTTCTCAATTCAAGATATCGTAACTGCTCTATCGAGTCTTAAAGATTGCCCCACATCGGGCCCTGATGGTTTACCCCAAATTGCATTAAAAAATTGCGCCCTTGCCCTGGCGACGCCTCTATTCCTGATTTTTCGGAGATCGCTATCAACTGGCTGCTTCTTGGACATCTGGAAGCATTCGTACATAATTCCCATCCACAAATCCGGTACTAAGCAAGACATAAAAAATTATCGACCTATCTGCAAACTGTCTGTCATACCTAAATTATTCGATAAAATTATATGTGATAAATTGACTTTTCACGTTAAACACCTTATATCTCCAGAACAACATGGGTTCTTGACAGGCAAATCAACGTTGACGAACTTAGTACTCTTTTGCAATTTTATCATTTCTAATTTTGAAGAAGGGGTTCAAACCGATGTAATCTTTACTGATTTTGCGAAAGCCTTCGACAAGGTATCCCATAAGTACTTAATATTTAAACTCGCCTCCCTTGGTTTGCACTCAAACCTCTTATGTTGGTTCCAATCATACTTATCCAACCGCCGCCAATCAGTAAGGGTGAACAATATCGTTTCTTATGCCTTCGAAGTCACATCCGGTGTACCTCAAGGCAGTCATCTAGGGCCCCTTCTATTTTTAATCTTCATTAACGATCTTCCTACAGTCATACGGCACTCCCAGTGCCTTCTTTTCGCCGATGACCTTAAATTATTCAGACCTATTAAATCAAACGCGGATGCAAGTCTTCTTCAAACAGACATAAATTCAATTTTCGCTTGGTGCGAGCTTAATAATTTGCCACTTAACATCTCCAAATGCCAATGCCTCTCGTTTTGTAGATCACCATCACCATTAATGAATTCATATTTTATTAATTTATGCTTACTTGAACGTGTTAGCTCTAAAAAGGATCTCGGCATTCTGTTAGACCCTCGCCTCAACTTCAAAGATCATACCAATCTAATCGTCAATAAATCTAACTCGATGCTTGCCTTCCTGATAAGAAATTCAAAAGATTTTAATGATCCCTACACCCTCAAATCTTTGTATACCTCACTAGTTCGGCCCCACCTAGAATACTGCTCAGTCTTATGGAACCCATCTTCTTTCACACAAATGCTGAGAATTGAAAGAGTCCAAAAGAAGTTCACACGATATGTGATATCCAAACTTAACTGGAACCTCCATCAACCTCTGTCGTACTCTACCAGATTTGCTTTAATCGATATCTGTTCCCTAGAATCAAGACGCAAGATGCAGTCCGTTACTTTTATCCGTGACCTGGTTATTCATCATATCCAATGTCCTACTTTACTCGGTATGCTTGACTTCGTAACCCCACCCCGCCACCTCCGTAGCCAATTTATCTTTCGCGTTCCCTTTCACAGATCGGAATATGCCCGAAATGAGCCAATTACGCGCTCCATTATAGAAGTTAACAGGGTTTTGCCGTTAATTGACATTTTCGACTCAATCTCTAGAGCTCAGTTTAAAAATAAACTTAATCTTCTCCAAGTTTTCCGTACCACCTAACGTCTTACTTTCAATCATCGTTACTTTGAAAATTCATCTAGTTCTCATCCTTTGTAAGCTAATTGTATCGTTTACGTTCAATAAATTTTTATTTTTTTTCCATCTGTTATGGTACTCTTGATTTTTTTATGTGCTTCAATCGACACAATGTTTTTCAATTTATTTGCTTTTTCCAACGTAATTCTCTTGCTTTGTAAATAATGTTTTGAAATAGAGTATATAAAACGTTTCAATTATTTCTATAGTTCATAAGTTGTTATAAAAATTGTTATAGTAGTCTGTAAGAGGTACTGTTCTCTGTTTGATGAAACGAATAAATAAATATTTACTAATATTTAACATGTGTTTGGCAATTAAAACTGAAGTAAGCTTCAACTAATTTTATGATTGATTTAATATTTATAAAACACGCAAATCTGAATAAAAAAAAAGAAAAACTTTCAAGTCCGTTGCAAAAAGAAGCTATATCAATTTGTCGTTATAGTTATAGAATTAAAATAAAGCACTTTTAAAATCAATTTTTAAATACCCTGTAGGAAAATCAACTAATTTAAAAGTAGTTGATAAAGTAGTTTTTTGTCAACCACAACTAGTTGAAATTCTGACTTTTTCCATAGAACGAACTAACATATTTTGTATGGTGATGTCCGCTAAATAAGTCAATTGACTTTCGTCTGCATATATTTTCAACTACTTGTTAAATTACACAGTACAACACATAGTTTTAGGACTCAATTCTGACAATTGCACGTGAAAGTAGGCCCAAAATTAAGAACTTGTGCATCATTCTTTTTGTCTTCTTGCCTGCCAAAATATTTTTTACATCGATTTGAAGTTAGTAACTATCGTATAGGGGAATTTTTCACGTTTTAGGCTCTTTTGTTTGACATAACTCGAGAACCACTAGTCCGATTTAGCTGAAACAAATTTAGAAAAATTAAGAATTACATTCCTCTAATCTGATCTTATAGCGTTTTCCTATGTGTGCAACACTTTCGAAGTTAAAAATGAATGTATGAAGGGAAAAAAGTATTTTTTGCCTAAAAATTAAAATTTTTTTTTTTCCAAAAAAATCCAAAATAGAAAAAAGTGTCAAATCTAATTACTTTCACGTAGTCACATAACCTATGTGCAAAAGAAGGCATAGATCATGAAAATCGATGCACGCGTTTCTCATTTATTCACAATTTTGAGTATTTATGAAAATATATATGATATATGTATGAAAATGTATGAAAAATACTTTTCATACATTAATTTTCAACTTCGAAAGTGTTGCACACATAGGAAAACGGTATAAGAACAGATTAGAGGAATTGTAATTCTTAATTTTTCTAAATTTGTTTCAGCTAAATCGGTGGTGGTGGTGGTCGAGAATCTAGTGGTTCTCGAGTTATGTCAAACAAAAGAGCCTAAAACGTAAAAAATTCCCCTATACGATAGTTACTAACTTCAAATCGATATTAAAAATATTTTGGCAGGCAAGAAGACAAAACGAATCATGCACAAGTTCTTCATTTTGGACCTACTTTCACGTGCAATGGTCAGAATTGAGTCCTAAAATTATGTGTTAAAAAATGTTGGACTGTGTTAGTTACATTTAAATTATTTTTTTAATTACTTCAAAATAACCAATTGAAAACTATTAATGATGGCCTAAAGTTAATAATATTTGACGAAATAACATGGTTAAATATATATAAACTTGTAATCTAATAAAAATTTGCAATTGAAACATGTCAAAATCAGAGTAGTTGCCGCCTTAATATAATTCAAAGTAGTTTATCAATCACTTGTTTTTGAGTAGTATTTCAATTAATTCATATATAATGCAATAAAAACTATTTAGAATTGAAGTGGATGCCGCCTTAATATAATTCAAAGTAGTTCATATACTGGTTAATTTTAAATTAGTTTTTAATTGGTTGTTTTTAAAAACTAGTTAGTTTGTTCCTATAGGGTTTTTATAAAGCACTTCTTGCACACATTCCAATATAAATATTGAGTACATTACAAGGCAAAAAATATTTACAATCTTAGCTTAAAATTAAAACACCTTATTTAACACAATTTTTATAATAAGAGAAGCGGATATCGGACTGAATAATAAGCTGCTTACTTGCTCATGACCAAACTTGAATGAGAATATGATGCAATTATACAACTGATGTTGAAAATTCAACACACGTACATATGTATATTGGCAATGAAATATATGATGAAAAAAATAGTTTAATATTAATATTGCAGCAAAATTCAACATATGTTGCTTAATTTTGCTAAAGTTTGTATATAATTTTAAACATTGAAAATTTATAATGAAACTTGCAGTGAAATTACACTCCAGTGAAATTTTGGAATTTTATACAAATAATTACTATTATAGTTATAGTAAATTTGTATTTATTTTTTAGAGTGTACTTAAATGTATGTTTATTTCAAAAATGGAATAGTAAAAACAATTGATTTTCTTAAAAAATTTGAACGGATTATTTGTATATAATCCCTTAATGAACTCAACTATGAAGAACGTAAAAGAAATAATTGTAAAAGAGAATTAAGCACTTCTAGTGTAAAATAGTTTTTATTTTTTAATTAATTAATGAATATTCAACAAAATTCTTAAAAAATTTGTTTTGGCAATCACATGGAATAGAATCACAATACCATTTTTTGTCATTCCATGTAATGTTTAAAACAAACTGACGAATGCTGTGAATCTGTTAAAAAATACGTTTAAAAACATCATAGTGAGACTCTGAAAGTAACTAGTGGGAAAAAGTAAAAAACTAGCTAATTTTTTTTTAAATGCTTTAATTTTAACTTTATTAACTGGTGAGTAGCGTGTTATTTTTTCAAAATCGCCAGTATATGCGTTAAATATTGCACAATTTATTGTAGTGATTTTTCAGTGAGTTGAGTGTACCTAATAATATATTAATACCACTAATAAAATTGTTGTGACATCAGCTGTGATAGTCAAACTCAGAGAGTACACAAGCAAAGAAATTAGTTGCAAAAACAGAAAGCATTCGTTGACAAAAACACGTGACATAGATGAGCAGTAAATTTTATTTTTGCACACCTGAAGACGCAATTCTTTATATATTATTTTTATATAAGTTCCATTAAAACGTAGTGTCCACAGTTTTCGTCTTCAAAATCCAAAATTATCATCCATTTAAATTTTAAAATTTTTTTAATTTGTAAAAAACTATTTAAAATTTTTAAATTCAATAAGTAGCTAGTAAAAAAATAATAATATTACTGGATGTTATTACTTACGTTGACAAAAATAAGTTATATTACTTGTTAGGCAAAAAGTGATAATATTAGATACTATGCGTGTTATAGTTACAACACTGCTTAAGAAATAAAGAAGTTGAAATTGATTTAGTCAATCATTCATTTCAATAGTTAAAATTAATTTAAAGACTAACACTGCAAAATTAACGAAGTAATAAACAATAACTATAATGTTTCCGAAAATGTTTTTGGAACTAAATAAGTTATTGATAAATATATCATGAAGTGAAATGATAAAACATTTAAAATAACAACAAATCTTTAAAAAGCCATAACATTCAATCTTTCGAAGTTTTGCCATTTGCAAAAAAGTAGAAAAACACTGCATTGCATTGAAAGATGCTTATAATTCAGCGAAGGTTTTGTTTAAGCTTATGTTAAGTAGCTTCTTTAGTTAATGGATTGCAGAAATCACAAGGCTGCTGAGTTGGTATAATGGCCAACAAAGCAAATGTTCAGTATGTTAGTTATTATTTTTAAAAGAATTTGATGTTGTTGTGATAAATGTTTAATTAAAACAAACTGACATAGAGCTTTAAGTAAATACGATCTTAAAATATTTCATTTTAAGAATTATTAAAATTAGTTAAAAGGGTTACGAATTTGTTCGTTGAACAAAATGGCGGGCAAACCTGCTGGAAAAGTTAGCGCACAAATTAAACAAACCTGTGCGTCAAACAAGCGATTAATTTCTGATGTTTCCGCTTTAATTTTGTTATTGACATTAGTAGCGCAGCAACGGGTTTTCATAAGTTCAACAGAAACCCTTGTTTAACGGAGAAAATCAAAAAAATATTGCCAACAGGGCCAACAGGTTCGACAAACCGTAAACCTAACTTCTTAACTATCGAACCGATGAACAGGTTCGCTTATGTGTAAAAAACAATAGCGTCACGATTTTATAAACAATATAGTATAAATATTTATGCTGAAAAATACGCTCATCCTAATCTTTGCATATGCAATATGATATACAATTTGCCGAGCAACTTCGTGCATTCTGTTAGTTTATTTATTTTATTCAGAGTTAGGCTAAAGACTTTAGTTTTTAGTGCCTAGTATATAAATTTGTTTATGTAATTTAATTAATCAATATACTTTTAATAATTATAATAATAATAATTACTGACAGTATACAAAAGAAATATTCATGAATAGCTTTTAGATTTCTTGTTTAATCTTAAATTTTCTCTTTAATGTTACTTATTCTCACTCAGTAAGTGGTTGGTAAAAGTCATATCTTTTAACCTCTGTTATCAATGGAACATAAATCAACTTAAATGCATAGTAAATAAACTGTTTTATTCGTTAAATGAAGATATCGGACATAGCTAGCAACATCAAAACATATCAAAGCTGTCGAGCGTATGCAAATCTTGCAAATAATTAGCAAACAATTAAAATAATTATTCTAGCATTTTATGCGATGACGCACAATTAGTATCTATCACGAGTATCTATCAACAAGCAGATGCGTCTTATGCTCGAATTGTCATGGGCAAACAATTAGAACAATAAAAAAAGAAAACAACAACATCAACAGGAACAGCAACAAGCTCAACGACAACTAGCATTATAAGTGAAACTAATTTTTTTTTCTTAATCATCATTCGTCCATTCGATTATCTGAACACAAAATATACTAAGTTTCTGTATTGCAACAACAAATCACTTTGTATTGTTTTCTTTGTTTTTGTTTGATATTTAAAAATATAATTTTAATTTTTAAGCAACCTAAGCCACAACTTGTTAGATACTTATGGAAACTATTTATGTATCTGTTAGATACAGTTCTGTTGGCACGTCATGAAGTCTGCTGTGCCGATACTTAACGCGAGCCAACTAACGGTATCTGACGCTGTTCGACATATTATTGAAAGGAGTGCGCATTTGCTGTAATTTATTACTGTCACTTAAAATCCAATCAACGCTTTGTTGTACGTTCCTGAGGCTCATTTAACTAGATAGACATTTTATTTCTTTTTTGCACCTATTTTTCTGCACTTGCTGGCCATTTTCGTTTTTTTTTTGTTTCGCATAAATACATGTAAATTATATTTGGTGTACACGATACAAGATGCCAAAGAAGTTTTGAGAGCATATTTGAAAAAAATTAAGAAACAAAAAAATTTTTCAATGGGATTCTATAAATTTTGATATTTTTGCTTGCGTAACGCTGAAATTTAATAAACGCATTTTAAAAATAATTAAACAAAAACATATTGATTTACTCTTACATATATGCTGAAAAATGTTATAGTACAGCACGTTTCAGCCTTGCTTTTATTTGCCCTGAAAAGTTATATAGGAAGAGTGGTTAATATACTCGTACTCAAAATATTTCTAGTCCTGGACTCATGGGGTCGTTTTTTGAGTACATTTCAGTTTTATGTGTATGAATTTTAACATTCAAGTTAAAAAAAAAAAATTGAAATGTAGTCCGAAAAAGTATACAAAATAAAGTAAAATAATCTCTGCTTAAACTTAGCTATATTCTGATGGAATTAGTAAAATACTTATATTTTTAACTTCGGTAGAACAAGTGTACCATGCGTACTTGTGCAACGTTCACTTGTTCAATCACAGCCAAATTTACCCTGCTATTTTCAATAAATAATCTAAAGCAACATATGAAAGGTCGTCGTTTCATTCTCAGTAGTTATTAAAATATGCCAATATAAAGGGTCCGCCATCTAACGTTTTTTTTTCAACTAGTGCTTATTTCGTGAATGGTAACACTTAGCACATGTCTGATTTGACAGATAATTAGTTTTATCCTTCCGCTGAACGAATATGGTTGTGTATACGCTTGAACAACGCTGGGAAATATTGCCTGCGATCGACTTACAGAAGATGCCGATTTTGCCAAAAAAATCATCTTTTCAGATGAAGCTCATTTTGATCTTGGCGGGTATGTCAACAAGCAAAATTGTCGCATTTGAGGCACAGAAAACCCGCACGCATACATTGAAAAACCGATGCACCCAAAACGAGTCACTGTTTGGTGCGGATTTGGTCCAGAGGCATAATTGGGCCATTTTTCTTCGAAAATGAGCAAGGAGTGGCCGTTACAGTCAATGGCCATCGTTATCGGGCGATGTTGAACGAATTTTTGTTCATAAAAATTGAAGAGGAGGATATTGGCAACATTTGGTTTCAACAGGACGGCGCTACGTGCCACAAAGCCGAAGCTACGCTCGATGTTTTGCGCCCTGTTTTTGAAGATCGCATTATCAGCCGCAGAGCTGATGTCGTTTGGCCACCTCGGAGCTGCGATTTGACACCGTTGGACTATTATTTATGGGGTGCCCTCAAAGATAAGTGTTACGCCGACAAGCCAGAGACAATTGACGCTTTAAAGGACAATATTCGTGAATCCATTGGTGAAATACAGCTGCACACAATCGATAATGTGCTTAAAAATTGGACCGATCGTGTAGGCTACTGCATGGCCAGCCGAGGCAACCATTTGAATGAAATTATTTTCCATTATTAACCGGAAGAATTGTACATTCAAACAAATAAAGAAATTTGAGAAAATATTCAGTAGTTTTTTTTTTGCATTTTCAAAAAATCGAAAAGTTATAAATTTCGATTGCATGGGAGGTGCCACGCTCTATTGTTCGATCATTGCCACACTTAACTTGCTTATTTCAATAAATGATCTGAAGCAATATGTAAAATTTCGTCGTTTATTTCCATTGTTATTAAAAGATGCGAATATTTTAATTTTGATTGTATGGGAGGTGCCACGCCCACTCGTTGAATAATTGCCAAACTTACCCCACTATTTTTAAAAACAAATCTGGAACAAAATATGGCATTTCGTCGTTTTATTCTTAAGCCCGTATGATACCTCATTTTTTTTGTCCAATTTTAAAATCTGAAAACAAGTGGTGCGTGGGCAAGACATATTTTGTAAGAAAAAGATAAACGTTGTTACTTTTTTATTTCTGGTGTTTTGAAGAGCAGCTACATTAAATAAATTAATATAAGCTTCACACATCACTTGCAATTCAGCATACATTTATATTAAATAGTTTTGTTTACTCTAAAAATGTCACATTTATTATTAACATCACAGTTAATAATTGATCGAAACTTAACGAAGAACGAATTGAAAGATACGGAAAAAATGCAAAGAAAATACAGTCCGTCCTACAAATTTTTCTCCAATTCGTACTCACTCGCTCCAATAGAATCCATGCATTCGTACTACTTGAACTGCTCTAGTTTTCATTTTCAATGACAAAAATTGAGCAAAAAAACTGAAGTGTCATACAGGCTTTAGTAGTTGTTAAAATATGCCAATATTTAAATTTCGATTTTATGGGAGGTATCACGCCCATCTGTTGAATTCATATTCTACAATCCCATAATTCTTATAAGGTGATGAAGTACCCGTGAACTAATTTTGGTGAAGTTTCAATAAGAATTGGAGTTTTGGCAAAGCGTCGCATACAAGCCGCCCATAGTGCGCCGTGCGCAAAAAATTAAATCTTCTGCTTAACCTATCAGCAGCCTTCGTTACCTGGGTCAGATGAATACATACAAAAGAAAATAGCAAATAGAAGCAAACAGCAAACACATACAGCACAAGCATTTAAATTTGTAAGAGAAAAACATTGAATTTATTTAGTTAAATTTGAAATATTCTGTATTACAACACATGTAAATAATAATTATAAATTATTTATTACGTAACTAAAACGGATACTAAACTTTTCGATGCTTCTCATGAAAATAACAACGATTTAAATTTGGACCAAAAACTGGATTTCTAACCATTTTGTCAAGAAACGAAATTGGAAACGAGAAGTTTATTTGTCTCTTTACTCTTTCATGTTGCTGCGCTGGCAGCAGCAATGCCAACTCGCGGGGAGTTCCCGGATTTGCGGGGAATTTACAACTTTTCGGGGAATCTTGGAATGAGTATTATACGCGGGGAATTATAATACGTTTCCATTTTTATACCCCAACGCGTACTGCGTAAGGGGTATATTAACTTTGTCATTCCGTTTGTAACACCAATAAGGAGGCGAAGCAGGTATAGAAAAGTATATATATTTGTGATAAGCATCACTTCCAGAGGCGTAAAGTAAAGTCTTTTAAAAATCTGCTCAAATTAAAGAAATGTCTTAAAGTTTTGCATATAAGCTTTGATATTTAAGATAAACCATCTCTATGGTATTTGGCAAAATTAAATGAAAACCACGCCTACTTCTGATACAAAGTGGCTTTATTTTAAACTAAAATCTCTTAAAAATCCACAAAAATTAAAGAAATGTCTTAAAACTTTGCACATGAGCAATACAAAGCAATACAAATATATAAAAATGAATGTCATCGTGTCTGTCTTGGCTAAAGACTTCGAATATACTTCAATACGGCCGCGGGGGGAAGGGGGGGGGGGGGTATCCTAGCTTCGGTACCCTGCCGAAGCTCCATTCCTTACTAGTTTTGATATAAAATTTAATAATACTAATGTACATTTTTTCAAAATTAATTTGTGTTTTTCACTCCTGAATAATAATAAAAATTTGTCGTTCTAACAATAAAACATTTTCGGTTTGCTCTCTTAGAAATTGGCATCAGTCATTATTATGTTGAAGTTTTAAATGAAATTAAAATAAGATTTTCTGGCCAGATGTACACATTTCAAAACGTTGTGAAATTATTTATGTTAAGGACTTGCCGTCCCAAAAGTCAGTAGTTCTTCTGGCATGTCAGATCTTTTATTTTTGATAAAGAAAAATCTTTGTTAACTAAGTTTAGCCTTTAAATGTATGAACACAAAAATGAAAAGAAAATCCGTTTTGGGGAGTTATATACTACATATTTTCGCCTGAGTAAAATAAGGTCGTATGTGTAAATTGGCGTGTTTTGAGTTAATGATGCCATCCTTTTTTTAATTTTTAAAGGAGATCTTTCGAATGTCGTCATCCATTTTTATTATATATCTTTTAGTTTTCAAGATATTCAGTAAAACATGGTCGTATGTGAACTCAGTTATCGTTTGAATAAAATAATGTTGTATGTGCGACGAACTATCACATAAAGATTATTTTGTGCTGAGTAAAATAATGTCGTATGTGTTCGTTGTAAGAATGTAAGTTCAAAAGGACATTTTCAACGAATATTTAATTTGATAAATTTAATTCGACGTCCTTTAAAAAATCCAGACGTTGCTTGAAAAGTCTTTCTATACTTTACCTCAAGTTGCGCGTACTTATTCCATTTTTTCTATGAGTGAAAATTGATGTTCCATAACCGTTGTAAGATCTCAATTGTTCCTTAATATTTATTTACCGAACTGAATTTTAATAAATTTATATATATGTTTTTGTTAATGATTTCTATTTTATGTTAAAATGTTTGTATAATTATTTGTCGTATGTCATACAAAATATTTGGCTAAGCACATAAATATGTTTGTAAATGGCACATATGACAAAATTTTACTAAAGAAAATTCTCTGTACTTTGTTAAGTAATTCAACTTGTGAAGTAAATTATTTGTAAACTAATAGTTTTTGTCTTTTTTACAATATTTGCAAGTTAGAACAAAATTTACCGTCAAATTATTGAGTAATTCAATTCTACATACGATATTATTTTACTCGGGCGACGTTTTTTTGCATATAAAACAAAACGTTAAACTTTTAACTTTTTCTTACCATAATTAATTTTTTTTTATTCATAATATGATTTTAGTATTAATTTTAAAACAATATAAAATGCAATTAAAAGTATAACATAAATCATTAAATAATGTGGTACATAATTCATTGTGTAACTTGATATAGTTTTTTTTAAGTTTTTTTTTTTTTATATGAATCAAAATAGTTTTTTATTATAATATAATTTTTATTTTTGAGGAATTTAGGGAAAAATCGGGGAATTTTTTTAAGAAATTCGTGAAACAAAAAATGAGCTGGTATCCCTGGCTGGCAGTGAATCTGTGCCGAACAAGCATGTCTACGGGCTGCTAAACACTGTGATAAGCATTTCAAGCAACGTAGTTGCTTTTTGTGTAAAGGGGTACAAATGCAAGAAAAGGTCCCTATTAAATTATGCATGTTTTTCAAAAATAGTACTGAAAAATATATTTACTTTTTTGTGGACATGTGTTTTTTAAAATGATATTAATTTCATTTCAATAAACCAAGCTTCAATAAGAAAATGTCGACATTTCTTCATTTCTTTACCCCTATATATAAACTGTGACTATGTTTTTATTCAGCCACTTTGACAAGCTCGAACTACGTGACAACAAAAATGGCGGACATGCGCTATCTTGATATCTATCATTCTTGAGTCAGAGTGTGAAAAAAATTTATATATAAAAAAGTAGTTAAAATGTTCTCTAGAAAAAAGTTTATGACTGCAACTTACTGCTTTCTATACAAAAAAAAAAAAAAATCTTAAAGTTGCAAGATATCATGTTTTGAACTCAAAAATGTAATAACTTTTTTAATATGAAGAAAGTATTTCATATGCATCTCTTATGAAATGTCAGATTAAAGGGCAAAGAGTGCTTAATATTACGGTTTTATATCGCTATATATAGTAAAGATCGCTATATGTAGTAAAGAAAATACATCGGTATAGGTAGTAAAGAAAATATGGCCGCTATTTTGAAAGAATAAGAAGAAAACTTTTTTGAAAGCAGTTCTGAGATTCAAATACATTTTTAACTTTTCATCTTTCAAATAAAAATATTAACTTTTTCAAAAATGGTCGAGCAACCAGTGTTGGATCAGTTCATTTTGGACTGACTCATTACGAGGAAATTACGTCACAAAAAAAAAATATATTTATTTTTAAAAGTTATATACATACCTCTTTAAATATATGCAAAAATTTTTAAATCAATTTTTTTAACCGTTATTTCGTAATCCTCTCGGAAAACACACCAAAATTTAAAAAATGGATATAAGTCCCCTAAATCTAAATAATTAACTATATATTGCTGCCAAGGTTATTTCTACTTGATTTTACAGCTTTTTTTTTTTCTAATTCTGCATCTAAGGTCTCAAGTTCTCAACTGCTTATTACCAAGCTAACAACAAAGTTAAATCGTTAAAATCTATCGATTAAACAACAACTGTGGCGTTGTCGATAATCATTAACATGTGTTTCCTTACTTCAGCGAAGTTTTCGAACAGAAGGAAATGTTCCACAGTACAAATTAATCAAGTTCTTTGACTGACAATAAAAAGTCAACGTTATTCACAACATGGAATTTTTTATGTATCTTTATAATAAAATGTTCTACGATATGTACATATGTATGTGTATTAATATTATAAATCGAATGCAATGCGAAT
This sequence comes from Coremacera marginata, assembly GCA_914767935.1. Classification (NCBI taxonomy): domain Eukaryota; kingdom Metazoa; phylum Arthropoda; class Insecta; order Diptera; family Sciomyzidae; genus Coremacera; species Coremacera marginata. Next base: position 79,967,477 of record OU612043.1, read on the forward strand.
TATTAACAAGCATATGTTTCTGTGATAATCGCATTACATGCGAAGGTCGGGAATTTTCTGTGATTTGCATATAAATTTAATATAATTGTAAAGAAATACGTTCGAATTGTAAGTATTTGATGTAAAGCTGCTGTCTACGATATAAATTCATACGCTTTCCAATAACAGTCATTAGCAAATGAATCCTTTACGGCACAAACCACATTCATTCTTCCAAACAATTCGGTATGCATAACATAAAAATTGAAACAAACATTATAGTTTTTTATTATGTATACATTTCAATTATCTTATGAATAAAAAAAAAAAATATGATGCCAATATTGTAACCTCTTTCTCCTATACTATATGCATTGACACAGTATTTATTAAAATCTTTGAGCATACAACATACAATATAGAAATGTATGCATGAATATTTTACTAATACAATGCCAACATGCTGCATATATTCGCAATATTTTTGGCATTCATATTTATCGGGCATATACAGCTACACGCAAATAAACACAAGATAAAAAACTAAAATTAAATGACTATAGCATTTATTTTGATGAACATTTATTGAAACAGATGAGTTATAGTAGTTGTTTTTCTTTTGTTGCAAATATCTTGTAGTTATGTTTGTGTATCCGCAGATAACCGCATAATTTTGCCGATTTAGAAGTTCGTATCTGTCATTTTCAACTGCTAATGACTTTCTTTTCAAGCAGATACCGAATTTATTGAAAATACTTTTTTGACTGTAAATCAAACTTTTGTATCTCACTTGTGTGAGTGTCAGATGTGTGCTGGAACAAATTAAAAACAAAATTAGAGCAAATAAAAATCTTACTAACATCGATGTCATAAGTTAAGGGTTAATTAAGGACAATCAGTCAGGATAATAATTAATTTTCACTTATTTATTGCTTGCTGGTCAGTTATTATGCGACCTCAATTGAGTTATTCAAGAAATTAATTATTGAAAAAGTATTTCTTGGTATTATTTTGGAAATAATAACAACAAATATGCATTTTATGTGTATTATTTGATTAAAAAGGAAAAGTTCATAGATTATCTTTATAATCAAAACCAAAACATTCTTATCTAATAAATGATAAAATCACTTTTTTTTTTTGCCATTGTCATGTAACCCCTTAGAGTTTGATTCTATATGAAAGTGCACAGGGACTTATGAGTGTCATTTATTAAAATTCGAAATATTGACTCGCTCTTCTTCAAAATTTTAGCACGCCAGATGAAGATGATGTCGATATTTAAAGCCTTGTTTCGAAGATAACGGCATTTTGTGTTGTGTTAACAATTAACATTTAACAAGTGTGTACAATTAGAGTCAAAATATACGAATAAAAAAATTCAAGTGCTCTAAAAAATTTTTAAGGGAAAACAAGAGTACGACTTAATATAAATATAAGGTCTCAGAAGTATCAGAGGGATTGACCAGATTCCAAACTCACTGATTTCGATCGAACTAAAACTGAACACACCGAAACTCACTTGATTTTGAAAAACTGATGATTTTGATTCATTATTTTCTGAATTTCGTGGCGGTCCACTGTTGGAACCAGGTGGACATTTCATTCGATTTGATTTTGAATACATATTTTTTGATATATTCCCTAAAATTACTTTCGCAGCTATAGTTATACTTTAATAATGTTAAAAAATGTTGGTCTAAAATAAAATACAGCTTCAAAAAAATTTTTTTTAAAAAAAGTGACTTTTTTTCTTCGAAAAACTCCTGGAGGCCTTAACATTGCTTACATAAGTTTTTTTGTGAAATTTGGTTTTTTTTTTTTAAAGTTAGTTAAATTTTATAATTGTTTCAACCTTTGCGATTGAAAGTCTTTTAAAATATCGAAAAATTTCTCAAATTTTAAAATGATAAAAGAAAAATAAAGAAAAACAGCTCGGTACATTTTTGAATATCTAATGCAGAATAGTATACGATTCTGAGATCTGCATTGAGTGGCTCATACTTTATCAAAGTATGAATATTATTCATGCACTGCGTGAGTAATTATACACGGCAAATCGAGAGAATATCTTTTTTGGTTCTATGTACATAAAAAAAATTAATATACGTGTAAAGTTTTCAAAAAAAAAGAAATATTTTTTTTTTGCTTAATGTGTGCTTTATAGATTCTAGAATATACATACATGTTTTTGAAACGATACCTGGCATTGCAGATAAAATAATAAGTTTATCAACCGATAATTTTAATACATGCAAAAATTCGAAAAACGAAAGTTTTAAACGCGATTTCCTCGAAACTACTTTTTTTAAACCGGCTCGATAGATAACTTGAAATCTATTAATCCAATCTCAATGAATCTTTATGCAATTTGTTCGTAATTTTGTCCTTTAAGCATCCCCCTAAATTCAAGTACCTACTGTTTTTTGTTGTTTTTATAGACAAAAAAGCGTGTGAAAATCTGTCTCTTTTTTAACCGACTTCAAAAAGGAGGAGGTTCCCAAGTTTGTCGGTTTCTGTTTTTTTTTTTTTTTTAATATTCAATTTTCAATTTCAATTTCAATTTATTGATCAAATATGTTAGCATATAAGAATAATTTTCTTTTGCATGCCGCAGGTTAAATAAATAAGATAATAAAATTTAACAATAAGATTATTAAAATTATTAAAAATTAAATAACAACAAGTGAGTGTGAATTAAAAACTTAAATTATAAAAATATAAATGATTGAACGAAATTAAAATTACAAAAATAATATACAACAATTTTGAGAACTTTAAATAATTTCTTAAAATAATAATAAAAAATAAAAACTATCAAAATTTGCTTCCACTTATTTATAAGAACAAAGCATAAATCTAACCAAACTAACATTTTATGAAGAAAAAGAACAGTAGAAGAGAAAAGCAGGTATAGTTAGGAGAAAAATTCAAAGATTAAACGCTTAAAGACTTTTAGGTTGGAAACGACTTTAATGCTGTTTGGTAGAGAATTCCACAGTCTTATTGCACTGACGAAAAACAGCCTGCTAGAATTTTTGTAATAGTAGCTCGGAATCAGCAGGTTCATATTTCTACTTGACCTACAGAACTGAAGTTTTTCATACAAGTAATGTGGGCAACGCGAGTAGATTGTTTTATGCAGAAATATACAATTTCTTACTAGTGCGAAAGCAGGATACATGATCGAACCTCTTCAGTCCATAGACGTAACGGGCAGCGTTATTTAGAGCAACTAACAATTTGTGGGATGAACGTAAATCTAAATTGCTATAAACTACTTCCGAGTAAGTGATGATGGGCATCAGTAGTTGTAATACAAGTTTTCGTTTTGTTTCGATGGGAACAAACGCCGAGGTCGTTCTTAGGTTCCGCAAAACAAAGTAGACTTTACTCACGCAGGAATTAATGGGATCCTCACTGGACAAGAAACTATTTATTTTAAACCCAAGGTTAGATGCCTTAGTAACAACTTCCAGTTCAACGTTATTGAGTAGAATTGGGGGTAGATCAAAGTTTAAGAAAGATGTTTGAGATATTGGTAGAATGTATGATTTTATGGGGTTTAGTTTAAGTTTATTATATTTAGACCATTTAGCTACAGTATCTAAATCTTCATTCATTCTTACACACAAATCTTCAATGAGCCCGCTAGGTCTAGACAAATATAATTGAAGATCATCAGCGTACGCATGCATTGTGACGTTTTTGCATATATCGAAAATATCATTGACAAACAAGGAAAATAGAAGTGGACCTAGAACCGAGCCTTGGGGAACTCCAGTATTAGTATTCTTGAATGTAGAGTAATTAAACCCTACTTTAACTCTCTGTGACCTTTCGCTTAGATAGCTTTCCAATAACCGAACTGAAGTATCGGAGAATCCAAAATTGAACTTTAGTTTTTTACATAAAATATTATGGTTTACAGAGTCAAAGGCTTTCAAAAAGTCCAGTAAGCATAGTAGTGTTAGATGTCCCATATCAAAGGGTATTCTAACATCATCCAATACTTTGACTATTGCAGAGGAGCAGCTATGACCAGGGCGGAACCCAGATTGAAGGTCCGACATGAGACCAAATGTGTGTACATGGCTTGAAATCTGCTCAGCCATTAAAGATTCGCAGACCTTTGAAATCGAAGACAGCAAGCTAATTGGTCTAAAGTCAGATGGCTCACTCGCATTAGATTTTTTTGCAATTGGAATAATGATCGCTACCTTCCAAATTGCAGGATAACACGAGGTTGTAAAGATGTGGTTAATTATGTGCACGAGCGGGCTGAGCACATAAGGCAATATAAGTTTAACAAACTTTATGGATATGACATCTTCACCAGACGCGCTAGATTTTATTTTTGTTATGCAGCGGGCGACATCCATTTCACTTACCGTGTTAAAATTAAACTGAGTAGGGAAGATAGCATGAATAACATGGTTAATGGATTCATCTGAATCATCAGACAACGAGTTAGCAGTGAAAAAATTGTTGAGGTGATTGGAATCAATTGGGCAAGATTCGATATTCTTTTTGCTAACTCCTATACTTTTTAAGTTGTTCCACAGCCTTTTCGATAGCAGTGAGGGACTGAGCTTAGTAGTTATGGAACCGACACAATCCGTCCCTGTGCAAGCTGAACAATCTGGCCCGTCTGGCCTTGGTCAACCCAGCCATGCACAAATTATTTAAATTCGATTTTATTGATCTACTTAAGAAAGTTGCAACATAGTTTCAAAAACCCAAAGCTCAACAAATTATTACTCCACTTAAGACTGTTGCGACATAGTTTCAAAATTCAGCAACAAAGTATGAAAGTTGCTTACATTTCTTAACTTTGTTGCATCACCCAAAAACAAAGAAAGAAACCATAAACAAAAACAATTAAAACGAAATGCTTTCGCTTACTGATCGATATAATTGTTTTTGTCAATGCAGCTCTTTTACTCTTTTCCAATAACTATGCATGTATGCGTGCTCTAGAATAAGTATATATGTATTTGTGAAAATACGAATAAGCTAAGATTTACTTTATAAGCTAGAATTCTTGTAAAGAGAAAAAACAATAAAGTTTCGATCTTCAAGAAGTGAAGTGTAGTGTTTTCTTTTAAAACCAAAAACTAAAACTGGCGACGAGGATGGGATCCTCGTAGTGATCTTAAGTGAAAAAATTTATTGACAGGAGTCAATAATACAACAATATTCTGCAGGAGCAGGATACACAAAAAAAAAAAAAAAAACTAAAAGACACGGGGTATTTCAATTACCTAATCGAGGATCCTGAACCAACTGACAGGAGTCAGTTAATAAAATCGTAACAAACGAAAAATATTGGCAGAAGTCAATAGACTTTTAATCGCATCTAGCGGAAAAAAGTGATAAATTTTTAAATGATATCCGACAGTGAAGATACGTGGGACTTCTTTGAATCCACCTATTATAAAAAATTATTAGAACGACGTGTTGCAGAGACAACAGTTGCAGAGACAACAATTGCAGAGACAACAGTTGCAGAGACAACAGTTGCAGAGACAACAGTTGCAGAGACAACAATTGCAGAGACAACAGTTGCAGAGACAACAGTTGCAGAGACAACAGTTGCAGAGACAACAGTTGCAGAGACAACAGTTGCAGAGACAACAGTTGCAGAGACAACACTTGCAGAGACAACAGTTGCAGAGACAACAGTTGCAAACATAATACATCAGATTGTGAGTAAATTTAAATATATACACATATGTAGATTTTTTTTATAAATATTTCCTTTGTAAATATAATGAAAACATGAAATTTTTCCTTTTATAACAACAAAGAAAAGTGAACTTAAATTTGAAAATTTTTTTTTGAGTAAATGGATCAAAGTATTTTACGATTAGGCCAAGCAATACAAGGCATTGAAGATAATTTAAATACTCAAGCTCGTTTTTTATCAATAGTAGATACAGATACAAATCCAACAATGACAGCCTTACAGTTACACATAGATCAATTGAAATATCTGGAAAGATTGCCAGAATTTAGCGGATTTTTAGGAGATTTACACACGTTTGTAGGACTAGTGGACAGAATTATACCCACACTTAGGCGATATGACGAATTAGCTCAAGCAATATTTTCAGACATAATTAAATCAAAACTAAGAGGAAAAGCCAGAGAAGCTATTGAGATAAAAGGACAAGCTACATCCTGGAATGACATAAAAGTTATTCTACAAGAAATCTTTTCGGACAGAAGAACAACTGACGAACTCTTTAATAAACTAAGAGGACTTTCCTTTAAAACCAACAGCATAGAATTTTACAACGATATTAAATTTGTTTTACGAAGACTTAATGCGAAAACATCATTCGAATTAGGACAGGCAGTAAGTGACGAGGAAGTTCAACGAACCATCGATTTAAATATAAAAACTGCGCTGCAGACTTTTAAATCAAAATTGCCAGAACCAATGAAATCAATTCTTTTCTGCAGGAATCCAGACTCATTGGAGCAAGCAATAAATATATTGATTGAGGCTGGATATGCTTATGGTAACAAAAATATTACACAGCATAATACACCTCAACACAATTTAAATATAAGAAAAAATGAAGATTCAAGTCAAAATTATAATAAAAATAACAATAAACAAAGCAGAGGCCAAAATAATTCAAATAATTATTCAAACCGTAATGGAGGTCAAAATAAAAATTATAGCTCAAACTACAGAAGAAATAATTATCCAAACCATAATTCATCTCCAAGAGAAACAAATAACAGCTATGACTCAAATTTTCGGCGAAATAATTATTCAAATTATAACTCAGTACCTAGAGAATCAAATAACGGAAACAATAATCATGATTCTAATTATATAAGAAATAACAATTCATTCCCTCGAGAACAGTACCGATTGAATGGGCCTGGTGGACCAAATAGACCCATTGATAGACCAGAACCCATGGATATAAATACCCATGAAGTTCAAAATAAGCCAAACATGTCTAACACAAACAACATTAAGGTTAAAGAAAATTTTCATCAAATAGCCTCACCAGAAACTTACCTTTTATAACAGTTAAAACAAAAACAAAAGATTTAAGATTCATAATCGATACGGGAGCGACCCATTCGATAATAAATCCAGGAATCTGCGATCCTAAATGGTTCGTACACACCGAGCCAATTAATTTAAAAACCTTACAAAATAACGTGAATATTAATGAAAAAGTGCAAATACCTTTGTTTGAGGAATTGGGTGGACCATTACCACAAAACCAAAAGGTAGACTTTTACGTCTGCCAATTTCATTATCAATATCACGGCCTTATTGGAAACAATATTTTAAAGCTGATAAAAGCAAAAATTGATTATGAAACCAATAATCTATACGTAAAGGGAAAAGCAACCAAAATTTATTTTACAATTACAGACGAGAACTATCACTATTTTTCAAAAAAGGGATATTACGGAATAACTATACCCGTGAATCAAAAGAACGGTTTAGTACACATACCCAATAAAATTACAGAAAATCAGAAGTTCGAAATTATCGAAGGAGTACACGAAGTAGTAAATAATTTTGCAACAAATGTTATTGTCAAAGCAAATGTTGATGAAGAACAGCAAATACAATTTAATTTAAAAAATATAACACCTGTGACAAGTGATAACTTTTATGTTTCCGAAAACTATAGGAGTGAAACACAACACTCTTTATTAGGAAAAATTAGAATAGACCACCTTAACGAAGAAGAAAAATTAAAATTAATACCATTAATAAAACGATATAACAAAATATTTTATGATGAAAAATCTGATCTTACATTCACTAATGCAATAAAGCATGAAATTCGAACACTCGAACATGCACCCATTGCAGTGAAAACTTATCGGTATCCGTACATTCATAAAAATGAAGTACAACAACAAATTCAGGAGATGCTTAACAAAGGCATCATACGCCCAAGTAAGTCACCTTACTCAGCTCCAGTTTGGGTTGTACCAAAAAAAATGGACGCTAGTAAAGAGAGCAAGTGGAGACTTGTTATTGACTACCGCAAGCTTAATGAAGTCACCGTAGATGATAAGTACCCCATTCCAAACATGGATGAAATCCTAGAGAAATTAGGAAGGTGTCAGTACTTCACTACTTTGGACCTCGCTAAGGGGTTTCATCAGATTGAAATTGCTGAAAACGATATTCCAAAGACTGCATTTAGTGTCGAAAATGGACATTATGAGTTTTTGAGAATGCCATTTGGACTGAAAACAGCCCCAGCAACATTTCAACGTTTGATGAATAATATTCTATCTGATTATATCAACAAGATATGCTTAGTATACCTTGATGATATAATAATCTTTTCGACATCCCTGCAAGAGCACGTGGAATCCCTGTCGAAAATCTTACAAAGACTTAAAGATATGAATCTGAAAGTACAGATAGACAAATCTGAATTTTTGAAACGAGAAACCGAATTCCTTGGTCACGTAGTCACGGCAGATGGCATAAAACCTAATCCGGAAAAGGTAAGTAGTGTACAAAAATTTCCTTTACCAAAAACCCCAAAAGAAATAAAACAATTTATAGGACTCACTGGATATTACAGGAAATTTATCAAAGACTATTCAAAGATTGCAAGACCAATGACAAAATATTTAAAACAAAATGCAAAAATAGACATAAAGGATCAAGAATACATTGACAGCTTTAATAATTTAAAAGTTCTTTTAACGCATGATCCAATTTTACGGTACCCAGATTTCAATAAGAAATTTGTATTGCAAACAGATGGAAGCAATTTCGCTTTAGGAGCGATTCTGTCTCAAGACGGACACCCATTATGTTATGCAAGCAGGACGTTAAATAACCACGAACAGAACTATAGTACGATAGAAAAAGAACTACTAGCTATAGTTTGGGCAACACAATATTTTCGCCCATATCTTTTTGGTCGAAAATTCATTATAGAAACGGATCATAGACCATTAACTTGGTTATTTAACATTAAAGAACCAAATTCAAAATTAGTCAGATGGAGGTTAAAAATCTCTGAATTTGACTATGAAATCAAATTCAAAAAGGGTATTAAAAACGGAAACGCAGACGCGTTATCACGTGTAATAATAAATCTTACCGAAGCAGAAGAACAAACAGTTAGGGAAGTACAAAGTCCGATAAACTTTTATAAAAGAAAGTTCATAATTAAGAAAATTAATTCAGGAGCTTTAAAAATAAAAAAGAGTAACATGTTCCGATCTTATAGAACAACAATTTTGGTTAAAACCCTCGACAGAGATACAGTAAGAACATTACTTCAAAATCATTTCGACAAACACAAGACTACTGCGGTATACATTGAAGATGAAACATTTTTTAAAGTTTTTTCAGAAACAGTTTCTACAGAATTTAAGGATGACTACATAATAGTTAGAAGTAAAAATCTTCTAAAAGATGTACAAGATGAAAATGTCCTAGCAGATATAATACAGAGAGAACACTTGAAAAATAATCATAGAGGTATTAATGAAAATTTCCTCGAATTAAGAGAAGAAATTTACCACCCAAAATTGAAAGACAGAATAACAAAATTTATAAATAACTGTGAAATTTGTAATAAGGAAAAATACGAAAGAAAACCATTAAAGCTAAAATTTCAACTTACAGAAACACCTAATGGCCCAAGAGAGGTGGTACATGTAGATGTTTTTTATAGTCTAAACAATACACTATTTTTGACAATAATTGACAAGTTTTCGAAACACGCACAAGCAATAAGAATAATAGGTAGATCTTGGACAGAATTTAAAAAAGCTTTAACACAGTACTTGAGCAACGTAGGCTTAGTAAAAAAAATAATTGTTGATAACGAATTAGGCTTTAAAGCAATCCCATTACAAGAATTTCTGAAAGAAAATAATATTGAAATACATTTCACATCTAGTGGAAACCATACTTCAAATTCAGATGTCGAGCGATTACATAATACAATCAACGAACACATAAGAATACTTAAACACGATCCAAATAAAGATATAGAAACAACAGAAGAGAAATCTTCAGAATAATTAAATATTACAATGATACAATACATTCGACGACCGGACGAAAGCCCATTGATTTTGTTAATGGAACTATAACACACGATGATTATAATACAATAAAGGAAAAAATTATCAAAAAGAAAGAAGAAAAACTTAATAAATTAAACCAGAATAGAAAAGATGTAGATATTAAGTCAGGACCTATATTTCTAAAACAAGTCAGAGGAGGCAAAAACTACTCTCGATTTAAGAAAGCGAATGTACAACAACTAGACGAAAATCACGTTACTTTTAAAGGACAGAAATACTATAAAGCACACATAAAAAGAAATAAAAAATTTCAGACAAATCAATGAAATATTTCTATCTTACAGGAAAATGAAGGACACATTAAAAATTATACTCTGGATAATAATTCCAATAGTAACAACAACGCAGTACATCGAAATACAGAACATCAACGAAAACAATGGATATATCAATATACGTATTGAACAAGTAAAAATAATAAAAGATTTTATAAAAGTTCTTCATATAATAAACATTACAGAATTTGAGATCAATAGAGATAATATTAGGAATAACATAGATATAATTCAAAATCATGTAGGAAAAGATGATTCATCTTTTGACACATTAATTAATAATTTTAATTTACTTGACTTAAAGATAAATGGACTTAAGCCACACTCAAGAGCAAAAAGAGGACTTATGAATATTTTAGGCAAGGGACTTAAGGTCATAACAGGAACAATGGACAGTGACGACGAAATACTTATAAAGACAAATTTAGAGAATCTTTCCCAAACAAACGAAAAACTTATAAAAGAATCTAACAAACAAATAATAATAAATTCTCAACTTTCAAACCAAATTCAAAATATCACTTCACACATTAATAAGCAACAAGAATTAATCAAAAATATAATTTCACAAAATTCAAAACAAATACGAGACGAATTAGATATATTTCGACATATATATCAACTTAACTACGACATAACATTATTAAGAAACCATATTGACGACATTGAACAAATTATTTTAACCAGTAAATTAGGTATTTTATCTAGGAACATTCTGACTAATGCAGAATTAGAGTTAGTATCAGATTTAGAGGCATTAGAAGATATAAAAATGGCCGTAGTTTACTATGTAAATTTAATAACAATAATAATCAAAGTTCCAAATTACTCCAAAAAGAAATTTTCAAAAATAATGATTGAACCAATTCCGAACTTTGAAAATAAATCAATCATACTTGAAGAAAATATGTATATAATAGATGAAGAAAACAATTTATACAACGACAATGTTAAAGATAATCTTAAAAATAATTTAAAACTTGTACAAGACAGTTGCCTCAGTCAAATAGTTAAATCAAAGAATGCACAATGTGAAATGGCAATTGATATCGAAGAAACAATAAATGAAATTTCTGATGGATTGATAATTGTAAAAAACTTAAAAGATAATCAATTAATTCAAAATTGTAATAGTAATAATATAAAATTATATAGGAACAGCTTAATAAAATTTGGAAATTGTCAAATAATTTTAAGAAATTTAACGTTCAAAAATACATTTCTAAAAATTAAAGAACACAATATCTTACCCTACACTATAATTACTATTAAGGAGAAGAGTAAAAATAATGTAACATTATTAAATGAATTACATATTGATAAAATTGAGAACACAAGAGATTTCATCAAATCAACTTTAACGAAGGATTTATTCACAATTTCAATATTTAATTTACCAAGTATTCTCATTAATATATCAATATTCGCAATAATTTTTACGTACTTTAAATTCCGACGCAATAAAAATTTTCAAATTAAACCAAAATCTTCGTCGGAGCCTCAGACTAAAGGCGGGCGAGTTATGGAACCGACACAATCCGTCCCTGTGCAAGCTGAACAATCTGGCCCGTCTGGCCTTGGTCAACCCAGCCATGCACAAATTATTTAAATTCGATTTTATTGATCTACTTAAGAAAGTTGCAACATAGTTTCAAAAACCCAAAGCTCAACAAATTATTACTCCACTTAAGACTGTTGCGACATAGTTTCAAAATTCAGCAACAAAGTATGAAAGTTGCTTACATTTCTTAACTTTGTTGCATCACCCAAAAACAAAGAAAGAAACCATAAACAAAAACAATTAAAACGAAATGCTTTCGCTTACTGATCGATATAATTGTTTTTGTCAATGCAGCTCTTTTACTCTTTTCCAATAACTATGTATGTATGCGTGCTCTAGAATAAGTATCTATGTATTTGTGAAAATACGAATAAGCTAAGATTTACTTTATAAGGTAGAATTCTTGTAAAGAGAAAAAACAATAAAGTTTCGATCTTCAAGAAGTGAAGTGTAGTGTTTTCTTTTTAAAACCAAAAACTAAAACTCTTAGTCAAATAAAATTGTTTTTTGGACAACCTTACAGCTGACGTAGCTTCAATCCTTGAAATTTTATGAGCCTCCCAGTTCGACACGGTTGGATTTCGTTTCCACCTCCTGTATGATCTGTTACGTTTTTTTAGAGCCATTTTTACAGAAGATGTGAACCAGGGGCAGGACCTGTTATTGACTCGAAACGTGCTAAGGGGAACATGGGTTTCAAAAAGATCAGAAATGTTATTAATAAAAAAATTTAATTTTTCATCGTCTGAGCTCAAAAACCAACAGTCGGTCCAGTTGATATGAGACAAGCTGTTTAATAATGATCCGTAATCAATGCTCTTAAAGTTTCGGTAAAAGAAAGTAGTATCAATAACAGCTGGTGAGAGATCAATATCCAGTGCACAAAATATAAGGTCATGGTCTGAAACGAATGACAACTGGTCAAAAAGTAAAACAGAGTCTTGATCGGAGACTGCAAAAATATCCAGTAAGCTAGGAGAAGCATTGTTGGCAAACCTAGTTGGAATAGTTGTATTAACAATGCTAAGGCCGGCTTCAGCTAAATTATCGACAAAATTTCTACGGAGGCTATCATTTGCAAGTATATTTATATTGAAATCACCACATAGAATAAAGTGTTGAAAGTCTATGGCACAGGAAGAGATGTCTTTAAGTAAAGGTTCTAAGCTACAGTTGCGATTCGGATTGTATACACATGAAAGAAAGACTTTAGTTCTGTTATTATAAATTTTAACATTCAAGTATTCAACATCCGAACCAATAGATTTGTTCAGCACTTTAACTTTCAGATATTTTTTGCAATATATTGCAACGCCACCGCCTTTTTTGTTTGATCTGTCATTCCGAAACAGGTTAAAATTTTTAATATTTAAATAGGAATTTTCAACATCTAAATATATTAAATATATACATATTTTTTTTTTTTAATGTATGTACATTGATAACTCCTAAACCATATGGCCGATTGCCATAATTTTTGGTGAACAGATAGACATCATAAGCATGGAGGTGCCCGCCAAAAAGTGGGTGGTATTCGAGAACTGGGCGTGGCAATACTAGATCTCGCAATACTAGATACTACCTTATCTCGAATAATTTTGTTACTAGGGCATTGCAATTTAGTGTAGGAGTAGGCACAATTATTACAAATTACGGGCAAGAAAATGGGCGTTATTCGACAAATGGGCGTGGCAATATTAGAAAACAGTGTATCTTGAATAATTTTGAGACTAGAGCACTGCAATTTAGTATATATGTTAACACACAAAATGTTAAAATAATAAAATAACTTGACACCATGCACGCGCATCCGCTGCATTCGTCAAATCGTGGGAACGCAACATCAGCTATTTCGCCAACGTCAAGCTACATCCACTACAACAAACAACAACAACAATAGCAGCAGAGCAGTTCTAGGCATATTATTATAAGTTATATGAAATGTTAAGTTAGTTCTAAGTTGGATTCGAATAAATAAAGTTGACGACATCAGAGTTAATCTGATGTCTATTTTTTAAAAATAAAAATACGTCGTCAATAAATTAACTGGCGCCCGAGCAGGGACAGCGGTCCGTTATAGTAAAAACCTGAAAATAAAAAGTAAGGTTCCGCGAACGTTGTGAAATATAATAAAGTTAATAAAAACCTGAAAATAAAAATTAAGGTTTCGCGAGCGTTGTGAATAAAAAACTAACAATAAAGCTCATTAAAAAGCCTGAACATCAAAAAGTAAGGCTCAACGATAAGCGGCTATACGGATAAGAAGGATTGCCTCAGAAGTGACAACAAGGGCCCCCAGTACTTAAGGAAAAAGGATAACCCAATTTGTTCAACAAACGGCTCCACAACAAACGCTGGATAATGATTAAGTTCATTCTAACGTAAGCTAAGTTAAGACTAATAATGTAAGCTAAGTAAAAAATTAATAAGAGTTAAAATATTTGAACAAAAGTAAACATTGCTAATAAATCTGAAATCATTTAAATTTCAAATTAAATTAAGAAACAAATTAAAGACAGTGAACAAAATTGCATTAAAGATATCGAAATATTTAAAGAAAATTCTTAAAAAGAAAAATATTAAGAGAAAATTCATTATGATACGAATTGAAACAATTTTTCTTAAAAAAAAAAAAAAAAAAAAAGAAAAATTTATTAAAATTAAAATTTTGAAGGAAAATTCATTAAGAAATAATTTATTAAGAAGAAAGTTTTAGCCTGTGAAAATTTTTAGAAAATTTATTAAAATTCTAAGATATTTTTATCGAATAACCATAAACAAGGAACATTTTTCAGAAGAAATTAAATTTTAACAAGTAAATTTAGTGTGAAATTTTTAAAGAAAAATGACAGATCCAGAAACACTCGCTGACCGCCTCAACAACTTGAGTCTTCAGCGAAACGCCTCTTCCAATAATCCGCATAATCCACCACCAGCCACACTTAGTCCTGAATTGACTAAGCAGATAACTGACTTAGTGACGAAGACAATAGCTAGTTTAAGTAATCCATTTTTAGAGGTAGACGACCATGACGAACCGGCCGACTTTTCAGGGAATTCAAGCGACTTAGATAGGATTCCTGACGTTGTAAAATGTCTAAGGGAATTTTCAGGTAAGCCCGGAGAATTCAACTCCTGGAGAAAGACCGTAGAACGAATTCTCGCCATGTTTGAGCACACTAGGGGAACATCAAAATACTATACTATATTACATATGATACGACATAAGATTGTTTGTGAAGCTGATGCGGCACTAGAGTCTTATCGAACGCCACTTGAATGGAAGAAAATCCGAAAATGCTTAATGATGCACTATTCGGACAAAAGAGACATTGGTACACTAGAGTACCAAATGATGTCCTTAACCCAGTGCCAGAACACCATAACGGAATTTTATCATAAAATTTATCAGAATTTATCACTAATACTGGACAAGATAGCTTGTCTAGAAGTAAGCGACGAATCAATTGACGTAATGACAAATTCATACAGAGACAAAGCGTTAGACACGTTTATCAGGGGACTGAACGGTGACCTTCCTCGATTGTTAAGCATACGAGAACCCACCACACTACCACAAGCACTTAACATGTGCTTGAAACCAGATAACATGATGTACAGAATGCATCATGCTCAGAGTAACTATAAGAGGGTCAATAATCCCGTACCTCCTAGACTACCATCCAGACCAATATACCACCGCGAACCAATACAAAGGAATTTCTATCCAGAACTGGCACAAACTCCTCAATTTAGGAATAATAATTCTTACCGACCTCAATATTATCATAATCATCAAAATACGCCTACTCGATTTCCACAAAATAATCATCAATTCACGAACAACAATTCGTTCCCTCAACCGCAGCCTCGATTTAACCAATGGAATCCAACAGGATTCAATAACCGAATACATTTTCCACCCATACCTTCAGAACCGATGGAAGTCGATCCATCAATACAATCTCGACAAATTAACTACCAAAACAGAATGAATTTCCAACCAAATAATTACTCACAGAAATGTCCGGCTACTCAACAAGCTCATATCGCTGGCTTAACATGTAAAGGCTCTAAGTCCATTTTTCTTAGAAATTGAGATTTTGATGCAGTTATGTTCAATAAGTGAAAATACATCGATTACAAAAAAAAAAACAAAGTTATCTCATTTGTTGTTGTCGTTTTGTAGTAATGAGTAAAGGCGCTAAGTCCAATTTATCACATCTTTGTGTAATATCTCACTTCTTCCAATGTTGTCGTATCAACTGTTACTCCGAGACATAATATTATTCCGCATTGGCTACACTGTTGTTGTTTTGAGTATCAATTGACAATCTTGACATTAATCGTCACCTGCTTATCTCTCATTGTTTATCTTAACTTATCTCCACACGAATGGACATCGATCATTCTGGTGTAGAAGTTAATAATTGAATCACATGTGTTAAAAATATCGATTAAATGATTTAAAGTAATTGATTTACTCTTATTTTGTTAAATATCAACGTGTTAGTGTAATTAATTGTGCTTAAGGTAACAATATTTATATACATTTAAATTTTTAGAATATATATGTAGTTAAATCATGATTTCATTAGACGCCTGCCATGGCATTTACTGGTAACTCCAACTTTGGAACTCAACCCATTGAAAGTGGTGGCGTTTATGGAATTGGAGTCGTAGGTCTGGTTCCATATGGGTTTCATAGTGACTCCGATGATTCATGTGAACTACCAACTAAAACTAAAACTCGAAAAAAAAGAGTGCAAGTTGAAAATGCAGCTTGGTTTTCGGTCAAAAATAGAATGCGGAGAGAAAAAGGCAAAAGTTATTTTGGAAGAGTAAAGGACAACAATGTTTGGAATTACGAAAATCCGAAAGAATCAAGAAATATGCAAGGTAAATGCAAATGTAAAAATAATGGTGCCATGAAATGTGCGGAGATAAATGACGATGATAGAAAAAATATTTTTAACGAGTTTTGGAAAATGAATTGGGAAGGAAAAAAAGTTTATGTAAACACTTTAATTGAATCAGCTTCTATTAAAAGACCGCGAAATAGAAAATTATTAAGTGAATCAAAAAGAAGCCTAACCTTAAAATATTATCTCAAGGTACAGGGCAAAAAAATGCGAGTGTGCAGAAAGTACTTCTTGACCACGTTAGACGTAGGCTCGAAGGCTGTGCATAATTGGTTGAAGATGCCTTCAATTTCAAAAACAAGTTCAAAGAAAAATACTCTTAAGAAGGGATACTTGACAAATGAAAGACAATGCCTTAATTCATTCTTTGATGCCCTTCCATCAATGGAATCGCATTATTGTCGTGCTGATACGCAAAAAAAATATCTGCTGCCAGAATGGCGCTCAAAAAAGGGGCTCTACGATTTTTATGCCAATGATTGGTGCAAAGAGAAGAACATGCAGTCACTTTCAGTTGCCGTATTTTATAAAACATTTGATATTAAACATTTGGCATTGTTTCTACCAAAAAAAGATCAATGTGAATTATGTGCTCGCTATTCAGTCAACAATGTCCCTTATGAAGAATACGCCCTCCACCAGAAGAAAAAAGAAGAAGCTAGAAATGAAAAGAGAAAAGACAAAAACGAGGAAACATATGTTTTTACAGTAGACCTGCAAGCGGTACTAATGGCTCCTAAATCTCATGTTAGCAGCCTATATTACCGCACAAAATTACAGGTTCACAATTTAGTTTTTTATTCTCTTAGAAACCAAACAGCTTACTGTTTTTTGTGGGATGAAGTGGAAGGTGGACTAAATGCTGAAGAGTTTGCAAGTATATGGGCGTACTTTGTGGAAAAAAAAATTCTGAGTGAAGGTAATAATCCCATGAAAATAATATTTTATAGTGACGGTTGCACATACCAGAACCGCAATTGTGTGATGAGCAATGCCTTGTTGAATACAGCAGTTAAACATAAAATAACAATTGAACAAAATATATTGGAAATTGGTCACACACAAATGGAAGCGGATAGTGTACACTCTACGATAGAGCGAGCCATGAAAAACAGAAATGTCAATGTACCTGCTGAAAATTCTAGGTGATCATGTCACTCAAAAAGGTTCCCTAGTTGCACCAGATAGACTGAGATTCGACTTCAGCCATAACACTCAAATGACTCAAGATCAGTTGTTTTGGGTAGGGCAGCGAGGAGAAAATCTGACCCTTATGACGTTTCTTATTTGGATTATTCGTTTTTTAAAAAATTTAGCAATGTACAATTTTGTAAAAGTATTCGCCCTGGTCGTGGAAAAGGCGATTCCAAAGTGACGGACATTCGTGGTTTACGATACACACCAAATGGTGAAATATATTTCAAACTAAGATTTCCTGACGAATGAAAAAAGCTCCCCCAAAAAATAAATGAAAATGTTGTTGCACTGGAGTGGTCGGATTTACACCAACTTCGTCAAGAGAGAATAAAAATAAAGACTCGAAAGTTCGAAGACTTACAATATCTAAAATCTATTTTGCCTACAAAACACCATCAATCTTATGACAATTTGCCGTACGAATAAAAAATTTTCGCCAGTTATCTTACTTTTAAGTACATTAAAAAAAAAATTAATATTTTTTTATAACAGCATTGAAATAAGACTGAATAATTTTTGTTTTCATTATGTACAAGTATAAACAAATATCGAAATTGAAATGAATTTTTTAAAATTTCTATCGTTTAAATAACCATTATAATGTTAATCATATTTTTGAATAAAATCTGTTTCTTTCAAAATAATCTTTACTTGTTTACATATTTTTATTAGCTTTTTAAATGTCAACAATAAAAATGCAACAAAAGTACATTTTCAATATGGTAAGTATGAAATATAATGGGAAACGAGTTTTAAGAAAAGGATCTAAGTCCATCAAAACATTCAAACTAAGCAACAGAAAAAGCCCTAAGTCCAAAAAAGCTTTAATCTCGCCAAATACTTAATTTTTTCTTTTTGCTTTTACGCAAATAAAAAACAAAGACAAATACAAAAACAAAATGCATTTACAGATTCCAAAAATTTTTATTCAAAAAAAAGTTTGATTGTTTTTTGTCTCTCCTGTAAAATTGTAAAAAATGGACTTAGAGCCTTTACATGTTAAGCCAGCGATATCCCAAATAAGATACAGAGAAATTTTCACATAAATTTAGATAATCCTAAAGAATCTGATATAAATGCACAAGGAACAAATCCTGATCAAAATCAAATTTATTCTGATTATACAGACAATCATCAAGACGATTATGACGAATATCATCTTTCCGAGCCACAGCCTGAAGAATTAGATGACGTCGATAATGTTTATTTTTTAGATTAGAAACTTCTTCACTCCCATATTTTGAATTTTTGGCTAGGAGTGGAGATACTTTAAAATTCTTAATAGATACAGGTTCTAATAAGAACTATATTCAATCCACCTGAATAAGAAATCCTATCCCTAATAAAAAATGTTTTTTTGTCAATTCTACTGCTGGAAATATTGCAATAACTCACGATACTTTTGTAAACATTTTTGGAGAAAAAACCGAAAAACTTAAATTTTTTATTTTACCTTCACTAAAAACTTTTCATGGTATCATAGGAAACGATACCTTAAAAGAACTTAGATCAGTCATTCATACAGAGAAAAGTTATATGACAATCCTGTCAAACATCAAAATTCCTCTTAAACAGCAAGTAACACAAGACATCAATAGTATCGAGTTACGCACACCACATCTACTACCTGAACAAGAAATAAAACTTAGTCAAATAATACGAAAATGCCCTAACTTATTTTCTGATCCAGATAAAAGTTCCAAGTGTTGAAGCTCCGATAAACGTTTTTAAAAACCAACTTTTTCTAAACTGCGATGTCACCTCTTCTTATCAATTTAAAATCATTTTTCCAGGTTACCATAGACATATAATATCAGAAACTTCCTATATACCCAGTAAACATATATGTATCTCTATTTAAACGATATCTCAACCCTTCAGTAATAAACGGAATAAAAACAACAGAAAACGTTATGGGTATGATTCAAGATATTGTTCCTTTACACTTTAAAAATTACAAAATTAGATTCACTCAAGCAGAAGTACAGAATATTACTAGCGAGCAAGATCAGGAAAATATTATTATAGAAACACACAATAGAGCACATAGAAATAAACAAGAAAACCGCCTGCAGATTATAGAAAAATATTATTTCCCTGGCATGACCAACAAAATCGATCGAATTCTGAAGTTATGTTCGGTTTGTAAAGAAAAAAAATACGAGCGTCATCCGAATCAACCTTTGCTTAGCGAAACACCGTTACCAACTTACCCAGGACAAATAATTCACATCGACATTTATAACACGGAAAGTAAACTGATACTCACTGCACTTGACAAATTTACAAAGTACGCACAAGCGAAAATACTTGACGAAATATCAATAGAAAACGTTAGAAGACCACTTAGAGACTTAATTTTCTTCTTTGGTGTTCCAAAGTCAATAGTTATGGATAATGAAGCATCTTTTAACTCCGCTTCAATCCTTTTTATGATGAAGAACGAACTTAAAATAGACGTGTTCACAACACCACCCTACAGAAGTGAAGCGAACGGTCAAGTCGAACGCTTCCATTCTACACTAACTGAAATTATGAGGTGTTGTTTAAAATGTGATGGTACAAGCAGAAATTTTGAAGAACTACTCGGAAGAGCAGTCAACGAATACAACCACACAATTCATTCCACAACCGGGAAAAAGCCTGCAGACCTTTATTACGGACGCACCGTTACTTTTGGACCTGATGACTACGAAAAAACGAAACGAAATAATTTACAAAAACTTCAGGAAAAACAACAAACTGACCTCACAAGACATAATAAAAAAAGACACCAAATAAAAAATTACTTAGTAGGACAAGAAATATTTGTTAAACAGAACAAAAGACTTGGTTCAAAACTGTCAAAAAGATTTAAAAAGGAAGTAGTGAACGAGGATAGAGACACGACTATAGTAACAGAAAGCGAAAAAATTGTTCACAAGAGCAACATACGAAATTGAATTTATTTTTCTTAAAACCATTTTACTTTATGTTTTTAGAGCGCATCTTTTAATCGTATCATGCGAGATACAAATATTGGACTATACAAATGCACAAATTGTTACGATTGAAACAGGAACGGCCAAATTAGAAATAGGAAACTACAAAATTATTCACGTTATTAATCTGACACAATATGAGAAAATTGTAAAAAGTTTAGAAGACCAAATTATTGAAAATCTACCAAGACATGATAACGCAAGACTTTTTCTCCTACATGAAACATCTCAAATAAATTCAATACTTAATGGACTAAAAGTAAATCGAAATAAAAGATCTTTTAATTTCTTAGGGACTGCCTGGAAATGGCTGTCAGGATCCCCGGATCACGAAGACTTTCAGATAATAAGTAGTAAAATAAACAATGTTCTCGAAAATAATAATAATCAGTTTATTATAAATAAAAACAGCTTAGAAAAAATCAATGAGATAACTCACGTTACGAATAAAATTTTGAAAACTGTTAATTCAAGTAATATTATAAATAATTAAATAACTCAAAATATTGAAAGGAAAATAAAAATTATAAAAGATGATTTAATTAATATAGATTATGCCATACAATGGGCAAAAGTAGGAATAATAAACTCATTTATTCTTTCAAGTTTAGAAATGAATATTACAAAAGAATTTTTTAAAGAGCAAAATATGCCATACATTAATTTAATAGAAGCTATTGAATTTGGAGAGGTAAGCATAGCCTCAGATTTTTCAACGATTATTTATATAATAAATTTACATAAAACAGATAGAGAGAATTGCCAAAAACTTTTAATTAAACCTGTTAAGCATGAAAACATTACTTTAAAAATTCCTTTTGAAGACATTATAGTCTGTAAGAATTATATATTAGAAATAAGAAAAGAATGTAAAACCCTAAATGATATTCCAATTTGTAAAAAAGAAAATTATAATAACATTACGAATAACCGCTGCCTGCCACAAATACTAAAAGGACAACCATCGGTCTGTACAACAATCAACAATCAACACATAGCTTCAGCAGAAGAAATTCTACCTGCAATTTTACTTCTTAATCAATTCCAAGGTGTTATAGAAACAGAAAACAAAGAAATAAATCTACAAGGATCATTCCTAATAAAATACCACAACACAACAATAAAAATTTCGAACCAAACATACATTAATGAAGATATTTCAATAGTCAACCCACAACCTGTAATAGTACAATCTGGAAATGCATCCACCAACTTCGAGGAAATCATTTCACTCGAGATGCTTAAAGAATTACATACAAAAAACATACAAAAAATCGATTTGTTACAGACGGAAAACAACACCAGATTCTTTACAAGTCTAGGAATCTCGACTAGTGCAATAGTCCTATTAATCATAATAATCGCTTGGATTTGCTTCCTGAAAAGAACCACACCTATCAAAATAATTTCAAATATCCAAAATAGTCATCCTGAAGAACACCAAAATACTCCACAGGATAATGACAGTCAAACCATAAATTTGGAAAGCAAGGTGAAAAGGATAAGTCAGATTCCACTTTTTTAGAGAAAAATCAAACGAGGACGTTTGAATTAAGGAGGGGAGGTGTTAACACACAAAATGTTAAAATAATAAAATAACTTGACTCCATGCACGCGCATCCGCTGCATTCGTCAAATCGTGGGAACGCTACATCAGCTATTTCACCAACGTCAAGCTACATCCACTACAACAAACAACAACAACAATAGCAGCAGAGCAGTTCTAGGCATATTATTATAAGTTATATGAAATGTTAAGTTAGTTCTAAGTTGGATTCGAATAAATAAAGTTGACGACATCAGAGTTAATCTGATGTCTATTTTTTAAAAATAAAAATAAGTCGTCAATAAATTAACTTATATAGGGTAGGCATTATTAGAACAAATTACGGTCAATAAAGTGGGCGGAATTCGACTACTGGAAGTGGCAATATTAGAAAAACACTGTATCTCGAATAACATTGACACTAGTGTACTGTCTAGTGTATTCGACAAATGGGCGTGGCAATATTAGAAAAACAGTGTATCTTGAATAATTTTGAGACTAGAGTACTGCAATTTAGTATATATAGGGTAGGCATTATTAGAACAAATTACGGTCAATAAAGTGGGCGGAATTCGACTACTGGGAGTGGCAATATTAGAAAAACACTGTATCTCGAATAACATTGACACTAGTGTACTGCAATTTTGTGTAGGGGTAGATAGTCAATAAAAATTACGGTCAAGAAAATGGGCGTTGTTTGACAAATGGGCGTGGCAATATTAGAAAAAGTGTATATCGAATAATATTGACACTAGGGCACTGAAATTTATTTAAGTACAGGGGTAGGCAGAATTATTAAAAATTACGGTCAATAAAGTAAGCGCAATTCGACAAATGGGCGTGGCAATACTAGATAAACACTGTCTCAGTTCATATTGACGCTGGGGTACTGAAATGAAGTAAAGGGGTAGGCACAATTATTGGAAATAACGCGCAAGAAAGTGGGCGCTTATATAACAATAGGGCGTGAAGAAATAAAAACTTTTTTAAAAAAAAAACCGACTACAAAATCACTTCAAAGTAAAAAATTATTTTAAAATTTTCATTTTAATTTCTTAGTCATATTTGACAATTTATTTAAGCATATTATTTGGAAAACTTATTATTTGAATTTTTTTCTAATTTGTTTTACTATCATAAGAATATTAATTTCTTTATGAATACAAAAGCTTTGAAATTGGCGCTTCTGATTTAAACTCTGATTATATTACCGCTGACCCTAAAAGCTTTTATATTCATAAAGAAAATAATATTTTTATGATAGTAAAACAAATTAGAAAAAAATTCAAATAATAAGTTTTCCAATGTAATAATATGTTTAAATAAATTGTCAAATATGACCCAGAAATTAAAAGGAAAATTTTAAAATTATTTTTTACTTTGTAGTGATTTTGTAGTCAATTTTTTTTTATAAGTTTTTTTAACTTTTTACTCTAACTTTCGCCATAGTTTAAAAAAATCCCCCGGTGGTCATGCGTAGGTGGGATGCTAATATAATGGCCTGTACTTTAAAATTACATTTCACTTTTTTGTTTCAGATACATGGAAAAGGCCATATCCATCGAACAGTTTTGGATGTCTTTTTTTAATGCCATTTTCAGCGCTCCCTGTATATAAAAAAAATGTTTGAAGAAAGCTGCTTTTTAACAAAATAAATCACGCTTCAAATGTCGACTGTTGTAGCACTTTCAATTGGACAAAGTCCAAAATACACAAGAAAATAATCTTAGGTAAATATTAACAGCGATTACATCTCATAACCAGAACAGTTGAACGCAGAGCAAGAGCAGTAACAACAACGATGCACAGTTTAAACAAAAACACGTGTCCTTTGTGCAGTCGACGCTGACAGCGAGCTGCTGAGTTGAACATCCCTAGCCTACTTGAATTCAGCCATGTATGTACATTTTGGCGCCTCACGAAAAAAAGTTGTTCGGGTCAGCACCTCAAAATGATGCTTGGTTTATGTTATGATGATTCCCCAAATATTTAGACTCTATCGATAGCCATCCGTGAGCTGGAATGGTTTGAAATAACCTCTAAAAATCGAGTTTTTTACAAATCTATTGGATGGTGTGGTAGTTAAATAAATAGGGTCAGAAATAATAGTAATGAAAAAGTTCTTAAAATCTGCATAAAAAAATCTTAAATTTTTGCAGTCGGACCAAAGATATTGCGTGAGGCGCCTTAATGTACATTAAGGTGCCTCGATCTCCATAGAAAAATAAGGTGTTGATGCCACCGACTAAAAATGAACTTTGGTCCATTATAACCGCCAGTGAGCTAAACCATTTTTAACCCTTAACTGGTACACTTGGTCCTTGGGAACACGATTATAAAAGAAAAGATTATATTTCTCTCATTATGTCACCATTCATTCTCTTAGTCTCATCTCAATACATTTTAAGCTTTCAGGTGTGTGCATGCTTTCACATTGATCAGTCGTGTTGTTATTTAAGGCATTCTTTGAAAAAAAAAACACAGGTGCGTCGATAGACACACGAAAGAAGAGAAACTTTTTCGTAGTTCCATCGATTTGATAATTGAATGGGCTTTTATAATAAAATAACTTTTGAATTCAAAAATTTAAAATAACAAAGTAAAATAAAAAACACATGTTCATATTCACACCAGTAAATTTCACTACATTTAATTATTTATTTATTTATTTTATTGCATGCTATGTTACATGTCATTGTAATTTCAACGCACTTGTAGGCAATTGTTAATTTTTCCTTCGCGCTATAAAAAAAAAAAAACATGTACAAACAACAACACAAACTCGTTCACATCAACAAAAAGAAAAAAAAAATTTCTTCGCCCGCCGTGCGAATCGAACTTGGACTCCTTCGATTTACAGTCCATCGCTCTACCCACCTATCCAAACACCTTTGTTACGCATTCCCATTGATTAAATATTAAGTAGAACTGAGGCTATGTTGCAGCAGATCACAATGATCTTTTAATAGATATAGGATGATGACTAGTGTTGTTAAATTGTTAAAACTTAAAAATTTTAAATAGTGTTAGATTGAGTCTAAAATAAGTGGTAGATTTTAAAAAAGTTGGAATACTCGAGTCCTACAACAAAAAAAGTCATCAGAAGTATCCATAAAGTAATTTTTTCATGCTTAATTAGTTTTGTTGTAAATAATTATCATGTAATGTTCTGAAGACAGTACTGCATCCACTCTAAATAATTATCATGTAATTTTCTTAAGACAGTACTGCATCCACTTTCTAGATATAAGAAAAAAAAAATAATAATTGCAATAAAATTTATAATATTACAATTATTATGCAATAATTTTTATATAAAAATCTTTACATTAAGTCTGATATAAAAAATGACAGATTTTGGAATCAAATAATGCAAATAGTGGGTGGTAAAAGTGATAGAAACCAAAAAAAGTAAATTACAACAATTGTAGATTTACCACAATTGTGGTAAACTGACAACACTGATGATGACTCTTGTAGCAAGTGGTTTACCCGCTATCCAAGCAACAAAAATCTATTAATAGATTAATGCGATCTGCCGCAACATAGCTTCAGTGGTACTTAATATTAAAATCGATGACTCAGTGTAACGAAGGTGCTTAGATTGGTGGGTAGTGTATAGAACTATGAATCAATGAGGTACGATTTCGAAACCCATGGTAAGCCAAGATATATTTTTAATACTTAATATCACATTTTCTTGTTGTAATGGAAGCAAGCAAAAAAGAAACACCAATTTTAAGAAGAACGTTGTCGAAGAAAAAAAAGTGTTGTTTTTGAGATTTCACTCAAGCAAATCACAGAAAGAGGCGTTTTAATAAACATAAACTTGTAACTACATTTTCTGAGTTGTACCACTTAAGAGTTAAGCAACCTCCAAAAATCATGTTTTTTGTAAAAATTTCGCCTGGTTGTAAAAAAAAAAAAAAAAAAATATTTCTGAAAAAGTTCCAAACTGCTTCAAAAAATTTCAAATCTTTGCCGTTAAACCAAAGACAGTGCAGATTGCCATGCAGTTTTTGATATTTTTTATTTTTTTTTTCACTAAAATTCAAATCACTACATTATTTTTTATGCTGTCCCCGTTTTATCGATCGAGATATCGTTGCTTGCTTTATTTGTGTTTGAGGTGTTTGTTTAATTTTCATTCATAAAATAAAAATTATTTTGGTAAATGTCTTCTACGTAACTTAAAAGAACATGTTTCGATGAATGAGCAAAAATATAGTTATAGTGTGTTTTAGGGATAAATGAATAAAATAATGCCTAAGTGATAAAAAATAAGAGCATTTTTCGGCTTTGGGGTAGAAATACCAGTATTTTTTTTCCCAATTTGGGTTTTTTTGTATTTTATTTACAAGAAATAGCTCAAGGCTATGCTAAGCAATCCATGCTAATATTTTTTTAAATTTTGTATTTTTGAATTTTCGGGGACTTTTTACGTAAAAATACTCAAACTCGAAATTTCCAAATAGGTACACTTCTAGCAAAAAAAATCATAACGATCTCGTAAATCAACATAATTACACAATTACACAATTTCTTGCATCAGCATTTTTTATAGTTTCAGAAAATAATTCCACAAGACTTCATAAAAACTTCTTCAAAATTGGATATTTTCGATTTTTTTAAACACAAGAACAAAAGAGTTTTTTTCAAAAAATAAAAAATCACAGCTCTGGTAGTTTTCATATAATTTTCATGTTTAAAAAAATTTAATAAAAAACGAGCTGCGAATCAGCTCTGAAAATCTTCACTTATAAAAAGGGTTTATGAAAAACTGGCACTTTTTCTCCATATCGCGAAGTACAGACATGTATCGATGCAAGTCAGCACGGGTTCCCGTGGTCCTAGGTACACGAAATCTTATTTGGTAATTGTTGAAACTTTAAAATATGGAGCTTTACCACGTAAAAGTTTTATACTTTGCAATCAAAACCAGTTCGACAATTTAAACTTAAGTCTTTTGAAGTCTTAATTTCTTAAGAACAACTTCAACAAATTTGTATGTAATTATAAGTAAGCCAACATTAACAAAGAAACCAACCGAGACGGAGAAACTACCATTTGTAATATAATTTAATGCATAGAATACTAAAACTAAACTCGGGCGTTGAACCCTAACCGAATCATAAACCATGTACCACGCTTCTCTCAACATGAACTGGTAACAAGCAACAAAAGTTATAAAACAACCCAAAATAAAAACAAAGCTAAAATCTTTTGTAATTATTTTTTAGACCTTCAACAATAAAAAATTCAATTATTTTAGAGCCAAACAATAAAAACTGGATGATATTATGTAGGTTGCCATCAAAATTTGGTGGTTACCTTGTTGTTGCCTTCATTCCAACCTCCGCCACTATCTGTATTAGTGAAGTTTTTTATTTTAAATTTGACGTTTTTAGTCTGTTTTAATTGTTTTTTCTTGTGTTATATTGCATGTATTGCTATCTTTTGCTGTTTTATAAAATTCATCGTCGTCGGTAGGCAAAATTTTTTTTAGTTCTATTTCTCATTTTGACACCCAATTGTAAAAACGGCCAATTTTGCTCGAATTTAAAGCTTTTGCTAGGTACAGAAATAATGAAATAGCTGAGTCACCTTGATATCATCATCATTACCAGCATTATTGCCATCATCATGAGATAAGTTTTTGTTGTTGCCTAAAAGACACTGTATGGCACTTGAGGCTTTGTACCGGAGCCACTGACTTGCTTTGCTTAACCTTGTCACTCAAACCTTTCCTTATTGGTCGTTATAAAATGTTGTAATAACATTTATGTCAACATCATGAAACAATGATTTTTAAGCCTTTAGGTACACCATCGAATGGTTTCAAAAAATTACTTTTTCATAAGAATTTGATTTCAATTTTGTAGAGTAGAAAGGCAAAAATTCTGTTAAAACGATGCTGAGTATTGCATAACTTATTCCCAAAAGCATTGTAATAAATTACGGGACAATTCCATAGAATTGGTTTTAATTATTTTATTTTTTAAAATTCATTATAAAGACCAAATTTTAAGCCTTTTTTTTTTGTTAATTTGTTTGATATTAATCTTTTTCGTTGCCTCCTCTTTCAAAAAATAACACATGAGTCTGAAAAAAATTCACATTTGGATGTCTTAAGATTATTATTACAAAAAAAAAAAAAATATATATATATATATATGTGTGTGGCCGCCATGCACGGTTAAAGTGAAACTTTTACCCAAAAATAGAATTTCTGGGAAGATTGCTAATTTATTTTATTAACATTTCCTACATCAGTGCTAAATGTAACCTTCAGTGTAAATGGTTCAAAAGCAGTCTGCCTTCATACCAATAGTAGTTCAAGGAATGGAAAGGAATTTTTCAATAAAGTCAACTAGAATTTTCAACATGGCGATATCATGTGAAATATTAATTTTTATTTATAAATATTTAAAAGAAAAAAATTGCCGAAAAACCTGTGTCGGAATAATCCATTTTTCTCTTTCCGTACTCGAATTGAACCGCTTACAATTCGGCTGCATGTTGAACGTACTACCATCGCACCATTGCCCCCTTGCATCAAAGCGAACAAAATACGAACAAACCCGAAAGCAAGCATAGTATACATCTTCCAATTTATTTCATAGGACTAATGACAAAAAAAATGTATTGTTTATCCAAAATAATCATTAATCGATTATAACTACGCTTTGTGGTCAGAAGCCCTGACCTTATGCAACCGCTTTTACCGTGTCTACTCAGATTAAAATGTTATGCGTTTTTCGTTACAAGACTTGCATCGTATTTTATGTTGTATTTGCCACGATATATAATTTAAGTGATGCAAACATGTGTATATATAGAAGAAACTCCAACATTTGCTTTTTTTTCATAAGAGATCAGGATCATAACATCGTATTTGCAAGCAAAGCAAAAAACACATGATCCAGCTAGTGAGCGGATCAATTTAATTGATCCAATTCTATGTTTTTAAGTGTTGTGGCCGCAAATGTAAAAGTAGGCAACACTTGACCTTTACTCACTTGACAATTTAACAGAGTTAAGAAAGCCCGCACCGGGAGCACACATGTGCGTACATTTTAGCACTTGCACCAACCAGTGTGTTGATGAGTTGCACCGAGCACAGCACCAATAACTTGAGCAAACATTGTTTGCCCGCACTGCGATGCCGGTGCTTTTTCAATAGTACCAGCACACTTTATTCGGAGATGGGGGCAAACAATTTTGAACCGGCACAATTTTATCGCGAACGAGCATGGAGCCGGAGCTGAAGTTGGAGCGCAGCACCGGTGCACAGCACAGAGCAGCCTGTGTGCTTGCCGGTGCACTGTTTCGGGGGCTCGTTTCGGTGACTAAAAGCTGTTAGTTGCGGTGGGAAATATTTAGGGGCTAGGCTTGCGATTTAAAAATATGTTTTTAATGGACAGACAGTACTTAAAAGGGGGCTGATTTAATATCTAACGTTAGAAAATCAAATTTTTTTTCACTAGGGTGGTCTCATAAAACTGTTTTTTGTTAATTTACAAGTTTTATACATGTGTTGATGGTATGAGGGAGTCGCTGACTTAATATCTGGTATACGCATTGAAAAATAGTGTTTTACAATAGGGTGGTCCCATAAAACTGTTTTTTGTTAATTTACAAGTTTTATACATGTGCTGGTAGTATAATGGAGTCGCTGACTTAGTATCTGATGTTAGCATTGAAAAATATTTGCTTACGCGTGGTCCCATAAAACTGTTTTTTGTTAACTTACAAGTTTTATTCAAGTGCTCGTAGTATGAGGCAGTCACTGACCTAATATCTAATGTCAGCATTGAAAAATAATTTTTTACACTAGGGTAAAATAAAAATAAACTAGAGTTAATTTACAAACTGTAAATTAACAAAAAACAGTTTTATGGGACCACCATAGGGTAAAAAAATATTTTTCAATGCTTACATCAGATATTAAGTCAGCGACTCCCTCATACCAACAACTTATGTATAAAGGTTGTAAATTAACAAAAAACCGTTTTATGGGACCAACCAAGTGAAAAAAAATCCAACAATGCTTACATCAGATACTAAGCCAGCGACTCCCTTATACTACCAGCACATGTATAAAACTTGTAAATTAACAAAAATAGTTTTATGGGACCACCCTAGTGTAAAAAATATTTTGATTTTCTAACGTTAGGTATTAAATTAGCGACCCCCTTATAAGTATTGTCTATTCATTTAAAATATATTTTTAAATCGCAAGCCTAGCCCCTAAATTTTTCCCACCGTTTTAGTCACCGAAACGAGCCCCCGAAACAGTGCACCGGCAAGCACATAATCGCGATAAAATTGTGCCGGTGCAAAATTGTTTTATTGTTTGGTGTTCGGTGCTAGCATGTCGGTGCTCGGATCAATCTGTTTGCAATTTTCACATGTGCTTTCTGTTGAGTGCTCAGCAAACACATAAGAATAATCATTTCGTCTTCCAATAAGAAATAAGGAATCGTCGCAAGGAATATTTTGTGTCATATTCATATTCATATTCATATTCATATTCATATTCATATTCATATTCATATTCATATTCATATTCATATTCATATTCATATTCATATTCATATTCATATTCATATTCATATTCATATTCATATTCATATTCATATTCATATTCATATTCATATTCATATTCATATTCATATTCATATTCATATTCATATTCATATTCATATTCATATTCATATTCATATTCATATTCATATTCATATTCATATTCATATTCATATTCATATTCATATTCATATTCATATTCATATTCATATTCATATTCATATTCATATTCATATTCATATTCATATTCATATTCATATTCATATTCATATTCATATTCATATTCATATTCATATTCATATTCATATTCATATTCATATTCATATTCATATTCATATTCATATTCATATTCATATTCATATTCATATTCATATTCATATTCATATTCATATTCATATTCATATTCATATTCATATTCATATTCATATTCACCTTCGCTTGTATGCTTTTCTACCGTTAGCAAGAAGTAATTTTATTAGGTAATGTTTAATAATAATGTGACTACGCAGTAATAGTGTCAGAATTGTCAAAAACAATGCAATGATTTTCCGTCACTTGGCATACTGCGTCTCCACTCAGTGTTGTTTTGCGTTTTTTTGTTTGACAGTTCTGACACTCGGCTCTAAGTCATGCATCTACCTTCTCTTATTGTGCCATGAGTTGAAGCGAGCGTTGACAAAAAGCTGGCAATACTTTTTGTGCACTCTATTAATAGCTATGCATGCAAAGACTAAATTCAATAATAAAGGAAAGAAAAGAAAAAATTAACTGATTGTTGATTTAAGATGAATTTGAGCTACTCAACTAAATATGCTTTCGTGGTCAACAGCCAACAGTCAACTACGGATCACAGCGTACTGTGTTCAATCCTCAGAGGAAGCAAAAATATGAAATAGAAATTTTTTTCGTTTTTATACAACTAGTGCGGCGAATTGCTGTGTTGTTGTTTTCATAAGAACCATTTCGTTACATTGGTTTTACCCCCCATCTAGCTCGCTGTATTGTTGTACACCCGGCTATAAAAGTTTCACTTCAAAAAAAGTCCGTGGCGAATCCGTGGACAACTGTGGCCTGCTAGTAATACATATTTTTAATTGTTTTTTTTTATTGCTTAAAATAAAAAAAAAAAAAATCAGAAAATTTTTTTCATGAACCGACTTAGGCCCTTTATATACAAGAGATTGGATAGGTCTCGTTTTCACCAGTAGATGACAATGAAGGTACACTACAGGTGGTCAGACTGGTACTGCTACTAGGAGCAGTGCGGCTATATGGTTATACAATTATAAAATTGTATATGTTAGAGTTGTAATGTTTTCACTAGTAGGGAATGGGTAGTGCTTTGTGTGTGTGGAACGGCTTTCAGTTCGTGTTGCTCTGCCGTATGTCCGTATGTTTTTACGCTGTAAAGCATAAACGGGTCCGTGATGGGGTATACAATTATGTGCTGGTTGTCCGTTTCATGAACTATTACCCTTGTTCTGTAGACCCGAGCAATTAAGCCATTGCGGCAGGTGTGTTCTTTAAATGCAGACTCCAGTTGTGACCAACCAAAAAAATTCTCTTGTTAAGCTGAAATATCTAAAGCAAAATAAAAAATAGCAAAACGATCAAGTTTTTTTGTTTCACTGAAACTATGACTTCAAAATGAACTTTTTACATTAAAAAAACAAAAAATTCAAACTTTTTAAGCACAATTGGTTGAGATAAATAAAATGTGTGCTAATTGTATGACCATGGCTGTATACTCAAAGAAATATAAGTTCCAAAATCAATTTGTTTAAATTTCTGACACATATTTGAAAACTAAGCCACTTTGGTGTTTTTCCTGTAGCACTGTTTCGATGTTGGTGCTTTAAATGTTTTTAGTATTGCTGTTGTTCGCGTTGCTATAGAAATTTTTCTTGCTCAATTGACTTCAATTCAATTTGGCGCGTTCAAAGTTCGTTTGTTCATTTGACAAATTGGCATTCTTATTTATTTGTTCTGTTTAGAGTTTTGTTTTCTCTCTTTTAAATTGTTGTTGTTTTTTTCCATTTAACTTTAGTTTGTAAAAAACATCTTAAAGTTATCGCAGTAGTACAACTTTTATGTACATTAATTTTTTTTTCAGCACTGAAATATGTCCATAGTACAAACATATACATACATAATACAAACATATTGGTAAATCTTGCAGAAACTTGGGATTTTTTACTTAATTTTAATTGTAATGCTTTGATTTTTATGAAGTTCATAACTTAAATCTTCAGGGCAGAAAAAACGGATATTTTGTATAAAGAATAAAAAACACATTTGCCTTGACTGTCTCATAACTATTTTTTATACCCCCACGCGTACTTCGTAAAGGGCGTATTAACTTTGGCACTAGCTTAACAACGCCCAAAAGAAGGTGTGCAGGGTATAGAAAAGTAAATATGTTCCTTATCAGCATGCCAATTGAGTCATTTTCGTTTTTTCGTTTGTCTGTCCGTTTGTCTGTCTACCTGTAATCACGATTACAGCCGAATAAGGCTCAAGTTAGAAAATGAGCAAAATCGAATAACACCCAAGCCTACCTACTATACAAAGTGTCTTTATGAAAACTGTTAAATCTCTTAAAATTTCAGAAAAATTTATTTTTTGACTTTGCACATAAGCCCCATAGTTGCATGTTCCCAACTTTTACTTTTCAAAGGTCTCCCGAAATCATTGAGCTCGAATCGTATTTATGTATTATAACATAGTGTTGTAGTGATATTAAGGCTGTTAATTTTGATCAATATCTAGTCCCGAAAATCTCGAGATTGGTTGCAGGTAATTAGGTAATTAAAGTAAGGGGGTTATTCTCTCCGCTAGTATTTTTTTAAAGGCGCATTTCCACGTCTTAGTGTTTTTATACGAAATTATTTTTTCCTCTTCCACAGAAACCATTTTCTACTCTTCAGAGAAACCACTTAAATTTTTTTGACATTTTTATACCGCAGCGCGTACTGCGTTAGGAGGTATATTAACTTTGTCATTCCATTTGTAACGCCAATAAGGAGGCGTGGCAGGTATAGAAAAGTATATAGCATCGCCACCTGAGTCGATTTCCGTGTGTCCGTCTGTCTATCTGTCTGTCGACACGATTACAGCCGTAATTTTAAGCTATCGCGATGAAATTCAAAATAATAAAAAAAAAAACAAAAACGAAATGGCCATTTATGCCCTTGAAAGGACTTTGCCACACACTCTTCCCACTACGCCACGGCCGCCATTCAAAATAAAAGCTTATATTTAAAAAAAGTATGTGTGTGGCCGCAGCACACGGTAGATGTGAAACATGAACGTTATATTATATTGGAAAAATACGGTATGTATTTATTTTTGGATTTTAGAAACAACAGCAAAAAGCTTTAAAATTTTATTGAAATGTTTAATTTAATGTCTTATCATTTATTTCTGTTACAGTAGCATTCGATTCTATGAAAGTTACA
Organism: Coremacera marginata; assembly: GCA_914767935.1. Classification (NCBI taxonomy): domain Eukaryota; kingdom Metazoa; phylum Arthropoda; class Insecta; order Diptera; family Sciomyzidae; genus Coremacera; species Coremacera marginata. The sequence goes on from OU612043.1 coordinate 80,002,095, forward strand.
TTGAGCCGATGACAGCTAAAATATGTGATGAACGTTTTAAATTCAATGTGTTCCAGATATCGCGAAAACCTTGCATCTATGGTGGACCTTCCAAACCTCGTTCTATTTGAGCTCAGCGCATGGTTGTTTATAATCAACTGAAATTCGGTTTGAAGAAAAGTAATAAGTGGTAATGATTCCTCGGCTCTCCTGCTTAAATTAACGAAAGTTAAGGACATTTTCTTGTAGTATCATTGAACAACTTATAAATAAATAATAAGCGTCGATGTAGAATTTATTGATATCCGCAATTTTTTGATTTGGTGAAATATATACAACAACCGTAACAAGTTCTCTTCCGTCGGCTATAACTACTTGATTAGCACATAAATCACCAACCGCAGCCTAGTACTCGAAAGAAATGTACTGACAAAATTTTAGCTCAATCGAGTCAGTAGTTTTGGAGATATAGCCTTTTTATTGATTTGTGGGCAGTAAAAAGAGGTGTGACGAAAACTTTTATTATAATATTGCATTGTCACCAGACTTTCATATCTATGCTAAATTTCAGCTTAATAGGATTCAAGCAAGTTGTCTAAAAATGGTTTGCAAATTTTGACGGACATAAAAACATACATACATACGAATAAAGCAAGTTAAATAAAGGTTTATGATAACCTTAAAAGACTTCAAATTTAACCAATTTTACGACAACAACAACATGAACAGTTACTGAGAAATATTCGTTAAACGATTCGCATCAAGAAACGACACGATGTTGCGTTCGTAATTTCGGCACAACCGCACTCAGCCGAGCTTCGACTAAAAATTTGGCGTCAACTTTTCTCAATCTGTGCAACGCGTCAAAAGATGTTTCACATCAAAATGAAGATCAAGTTCGAAAATGAGCCAAATCGGATGGAAACCACGCCTTTTACAGTAAATTTATTTTTACAGTAAATTCTCTTAAAAATCCACAAAAAGTAAAGAAATACCTTAAAATTTAGCATGTAAGCTTTGATTTTCAATATAAATCCTTACTATGAAATTTGAAAAAATCGGATGGAAACCACGTCTACCTTCCATACAAAGGGGTTATAGATTTACAGTAAAATCTCTTAAAAATCTGCTTAAATTAAAGAAAGGTCTTGAAATTTCCACATAGGCTTTGATATCTTATGTAGACCATCACTATGATATTTGGCAAACTCGGATAAAAATCACGCCTACCTGCCATACAAATTGGCATTTTTTAAAAAGTAAAATCTCTTCTAATTTCACAAAAGTGAAAGAAATGTCTTGAAATTTTTAACATGAGTTTTGATATTTAATATAAGCCATTCCTATGATATTTGGCAAAATCGGATGAAAACCACGCCTACCTCCCAAACAAACTGACGTCATCAAAATAGGAAAACTTTCGTGAATATATAAAAATGAATGTCATCGTGTCTGTCGTGGCAAAGATCTGTAATGTACTTCAATACGGCCGCGGGGGATATTTAAGCTTCGGTACCCTGCCGAAGCTCCATTCCTTACTAGTTTTAAAGATCAATTTATTTTCGAAGCGTTAGCTCCTCTAGCGAAATAATTAACGGGAAGGAAATGAAAACTTTACAAAAGCGTCAGTGCATGTAAGCTTTGATGCATGTAAGCATGTAGTTTTTTCTATTAACTTTGCATTTACACTTAGAGCAAAAACAAAAACATGTACAAACAGCAACAACACGAGTCACTCTCGATGGTCAGCATATTTTCAAACCCGCTTAGGGCTATGTTATGCTGGCGGTCATGGGCACGTCACGATCACGCATTGTTGTTGTTTGAATGTAAATGGAAAATTTGAGAGAGTGAGTGAGGGAATAAATTTTGACCACAATGGTCACCAAATGATTCGGCTGTCTTTGCCAAATCACGGGATCACAGCAGTGTTGCGTTGGTAGATTATTCACTACATTCCTTGATTTGTATGAAAATAGTACACTTTTTGTGAGAAATGTACGAAATCGTAAATAAAACTTGCGCAAAGCAACACTACGCTAGCCATGTTTATTTGTGCAATTTATGCAATTTTTGTTTGACTGCATTTATCGAAAGTGGCGAAAACAAAAAGGATAGCGTAAGTAATGAATTTATTTATAATGCATAATTTTATCATAATAAATTAATTAACATGATCTGCTTTTGCGGTTGCGTTTTTTATTTTGCGTCAATAAATATATTTTCAAACATTTCTTAATGATGTTCCTGTGCCTATCTTGCCAAAATATAATGTTTTTGGAATAGGCGATGCCAAATTTTAACGCCTGCAGTCCGTAATCAATATTTTCCATTTCGATTTCTAAAAATTCGTTAAAACTTGTTGAATACGTACAATGCGCGTGAAAAAGTGGTAGATTAACAATTTTTTATTAACATAAATGATACTTTTTTGAATAAAGTACTAAAAGTAGCGAAAAGTGTAGTAGTGATCAGGGATCAAATGACCGCCACCATAACACACTTTGGTCATAGAGTGAATCAAATCAAAAAAGAGCGTAAAAACTGACGTGACCGAGGATCATATGACCGCCACCATAACATAGCCCTTACACAACAACCAATGCATGCAAACGCAATAAAAAACCAACTCTCTCTCGACGATGCTGATGTTCGATCGCTAAGAATAGTTTTTGCATGTGCATTTTGTTGGTGGACTAGAAACGCGTAGGCAATGAATGTTGCTTATGTTTTTATTGAAGCGTTAGCTCAACCGTGGTGCAGTCGTCAGCACTGCCGACGGAAGCTTCTTAGCATTAGATATAAAATATAGTATTAAGAATAAACATACACACACTTTTAAGTTTACAATTTTTTTTTCATCTTAATTAATAAAATTGATGGCATAAAAATTTTCAATTTTGGTTACGCTATGTACAGTGAAGGGCAAAAGTCTACATACAGCATCGAATTTTCGATTTCTGAAAAATTTATGAATCTTAATGAAAAGTTAAGTATGATGTGTAATGAAAGATGACTTATAAGTTAAAAAAAAACCTTAAACAACAGCCAGAAATTTTCAATAAAACGCAAAATCAAACGCGACAAAAGTCTACATCCTCGGCAACTCTTTCACTTTTCTAAGCAAACTCAGCTAAAGGAATTGAAATTTATTTTGCTACTCATTAATATTGGAATTATTAAATCTCAATTTAAAATTGTAAAAATTTCATAAAGAATCCTTTAACGAAATTGCGATATGAATAAAATTTAGTCAAGACAAGCCAATAAATCAAGACTAATAAAATAAATTAAATCGGCTTAAAATCCATACCGAATCCAACCGCACTACGGTCAGCCAAAAAAATTTCTCGAAAATATTTTGAAGATAATATAAATGACTAGCCTCAGAGTTTGTAATTTCGATTAAAAGAAAATTATTAAGTCTTTTCACAAAAATATTGCGTTTTTTTCCATTTAAAATGACACCTCTTGTTGAAAGACCCTGTATATATAAATTTACATCTAGTGCTTAGAAGCGAACGCTTCCGTCGGCAGTCCTGACGACTACAACCCGTTTTTTTTTCTAAATGGAAAAATACGATCTCAACTATTATAAAATTTTGTTGGTCTCAAAATTGTTTAACACATTTAAGAATTTGTTTTTATAAAATATCAAAAACCATCGAGTATATTAGATATTTTGAAAAAATATAACAGATGTGGAATCAAAATTTCGATATCAAAATACCCCGTGGTCCCGATATTGAAATTTTTAATTAATTATTTAAAACTAAAAAAAAAAACTAAATTATTTGGTATGTTCCACGATCTTGCTTACAAAACTTTATCATGTGTTATCATATAAAAAAATATTTCTGAAAACGCACATAACATAATCTAAAAAAAAAATTATTTAAAATATACGCTTTTAGCATTAGATCTAGTGTTTGAACTTTTTTGTAATTAAAACTATTTTGTACTAATCACCACCCTGATGTTGACAAGTCAGCAATGTTTGTCAACAACACGCAACGAAAGTGTTGTCAACTCTTTAAGACATTTGCATGCGTTAGTCGCACATCCGGCATAAGATTAGCATGCGAACATTTTACACGAACTCTTAATGAAAAATAGCGGTACGTAGCTATGTCCTCTGATATGCTGAGATGTTTGGAAAAATTGGCAGATATTTTTCATACGCAAATAAATTGAAGGAAATTGCAATCAATAAATGGCAAAATGAATAAGAAATGTTATATATCAAAGTGCAAAAAACATGGCTGCTTGTTTGCTGTTATTGATTTAACATTAGCCACAATTTGTCACATTTGCATAGATTTGTCACAAATTGTTGTGCATTTCTTGTTATTGCTTATTTTTTTTTTTGTTTTTTTAATCTACGAATTTCTATTCCAAAATTAGAATGTTTGTAATATTTTGACTTGAAGTGAGGTGGAATATTTTTTGGCAACATACAACAGATACGTTTATGCACTGGCGTAGGCAGCAAATTTAGCAGCAGGGTTTTACAAGTCATCTAGCGTGATTAAGGAAAATTTAAGAAGTTATCTTCTACTTATTGTTTGTTAAAACCAGCAGGAATTGCCATAGGGTGTCATCAGAGTTGCTCGATGAAACGGGTCAGGCGATCGTGTGCCCTTTTTTAACAACCCCTTTTAAAGCCACTGCTCATTCTGTTTGACTTTTAATCAAGTACCTCAAATACATCATGTGTATCATACACACAAAAATTATTATTTCTTGCCTGTGACTTTTTGGTGTTTTTGCTTTCATTCTTCGACGCCTACGTTTGATTTGAACTTCTTAAGTGTGCGTAAATTTTTCTTATAATTTAAAAAAATTTACAATTTTCAGAAAAATATTAAATATTTTATCAAAGCTTTAAAGCATTTTATATACTCTCTGTTGTTGCTGTTGTTGCACAGTATTTAAGCACTGGAAAAATCCAATTAAAAATACAAATACTGCAAACTGTTACAAAAGGAACGAACCATCATCATAAAATTCTGTATAAATTTATAATCAATTATTGGCAACAATAAAACAAAAAATAAAAAAATAAAATACAAGCTATACACGCGCTCAAGTATCAATATTATTAGGGTGTCTCAAAAAAGTCGAAGTTGTTTTTTTTTTAAAGTGGTACCCCATCAATTCTTTCGTATGATGTTGAATAAATGTATACAAAATTTGGTGTACCTAGAACCAAGGGAACCCGTACCGACTTGCATTGGTACATGCCATTACTTGGTTATATGGGAAATAAGTGCTAATTTCTTCAAAAAACCCAAATAACTTTTTTATAAGTTTAAATTTAAAAAAAAGCTGGCTCGCACTTCGTTTTCTATTTAATTCTTTTTTAAGATAAGTTATCAAACATGAAAATTAAATGAAAACCTCCAGAGTTGTGATTATTTCTTCTTCTTCTTCTTAGGTGGTCGTAACAACCCGTGTCCGGGTTTCAGCCGACCTCATCAGCTCTCGCCAGCCGCCTCTGCTTTGCGCGCGCCTTCTCCAATCGGATACACCAAGTGCGGTTAGGGCTTCCTCAGCCTGGTCCATCCATCGGAGGCATGGTCTCCCTCGTCGTCGTTGACCAGCGACCCTCGCTTCGAGCACCTTTTTCGCTGGAGCTTCGTCGTTCATACGATGAACATGACCCAGCCAGCGTAGTCGCTGCACAGTTATACGCCGAACTACGCCAATGTCATCGTAGAGCTCATACAGCTCGTGGTTCATTCGGATGCGATAGTCATCGCCGACTCGAACAGGACCGAAGATTTTGCGAAGAACTTTTCTCTCGAGCGGCTGCGTCAGTTTGCGAAACTACCCATGCCTCAGCGCCATAAAGCAGCACAGGTAGAACGAGCGTCTTGTAGAGTGTTAGTTTTGTCGATCGAGAGAGGGCTCTGGAACTTAGTTGCTTACTGAGCCCGTAGTAGCACCAATTAGCAATTATTGTTCTTCGCTTTATCTCCAGGCTGATTTCGTTTTTGGTATTAATGGCGGTGCCAAGGTAAACGAACTCCTTGACTACTTCAAAGCTATAGCTGCCGGATGAAACGTGGGAGTCTAAACGCCGAGCTCCCTTGTTTGTAGACAGCATATACTTTGTTTTGCCCTCATTTATCGTCAAACTCACTTTGGCTGATTCCTTTTCGATAGCGGCGAAAGCAGCGGTAACATCTCTCTTGGTTCTGCTGACAATATTGTTGTGATTATTTACTTTTCGAACTTTAACTTGTTGCGTTAAAAAATTAAAAAATAAAAAATCTAAATTTGAAAAAATTTCAATGAAATATTGTGGAAATATTTTCTTAATTATACCAAATGAAGATACCAGATATTGTGTAATTATGTTGATTAACCTGGTCGTTATGAATTTTTTTGCTAGAAAAGTACCAAAAAATAAAATTCCTAAAAATGCAAAAATGCAAAATTTGCAAAAAAACAGCGTAGATGGTGTAAAGATAGTCTTTAGCTATTTTCTGCAAGAAACTAAAAAAACCAAAATTAGGGAAAAAAAGTTATATATGCTGAAACTGTGCCCTTTTCCAGCATTTTGATCACAAAAAAAAAAAAAATTATAAAAAATCAAAAAACATGTATTTCTCACTGGAAGCAACTTTAACAATTCTAAAAATATATTTCTTATTTTTATTCGAAACTTTTTGAATTGCAGGGTTTCCAACATACTGTTTTTTCCATTCCGTTTTTTTTTAGATTCGATTTAGGTATTTTAAAGAAAACGTTCCCAATAGTCGAAAAATGCTCTTAGTTTTTAATGCGTAGACTCTTATTTCATTAATTTATCCCTAAATCAGACGAAAACTAAATTTCTGCTCATTTGGAGCACGACAACTCGTGCCGTCATGCACCGAAACATGTTCAGACAAGCTACGTAGAAGCCATGCACCAAAATGGGGTAAATTTAATTTTCGTATATTTTAGGGATACATGAGTGAAATTAGTGCATAAGTGTTAAAAAATTAGAATATTTTCGACTTTTGGGGACTTTTTCGTTAAAATACCTAAATCCAAATTGGAACCCTGGAATTCAAACATTTTTTTGACTAAAAATTGGAATTATTTTCTAGAATTTGAATTGAAGTTGATCCAAGTGAAAAGTATATGTTTTTTCGATTTTTTATGATTTTTTTTGTGATCGAAATGCTAGAAATGGGCACTTAAAGTATTTTTGAAAAAAAAGTCAAGTTTCAACAGGTATATCTTTTTTTCCGAATTTCGGTTTTTTCAATTTCATGCAGAAAATAGCTCAAGACTATGTCTAAATCATCTGTGCTTTTCCTTTTACAAATTTTGCATTTCTGGATTTTTGGGAATTTTTTTTTGTAAAAATACTCAAACTCGAAATTTTCAAAAAGGTTCACTTACAGCAAAATTATAATGACCACGATATTTACACAATTTTTTGTATCTCCATTAAGTATAGTTTAAAAAAATATTTACACAAGATTTTATTTAAATATTTTCAAATTTGAATTTTTTCGATTTTTTTTTTTATACAACAAGAACAAAAAAGAGTTTTTATTTTCGAAAAGTAAAAAATTCACAACTCTGGAGGTTTTCGTACAATTTTCATGTTTGATAGCATATTTCAAAGAAAAATTAAATAAAAACCGAACTTTGAACCAAATTTTTCAAAATTTTCACTTATACAAAAGTTATTTGGGGGTTTTGTTTTTAAAATTAGCACTTTTTTCCCATATAACCAAGTACTGGCATGTACCTTTGAAAGTCAGCAGGGGTTCCCGTGGTCCTAATTACACCAAATTTTTTTTACATTTATTTTAACATCATAGGAACAAATTGAGGGGATACCGTATAAAAAAAATCAACTTCGACTTTTTTGGGACACCCTTATCAATATATACGCTCTGCTCCAGCCTAAAGAATTGTGTCTCTGTTGTTGCTACATTTCGAATATTCGTCAATTGAATTCATTGTGGTAATTTAAAAAAAAAAAATGCAATGTATTCTATATAGGCAGATATTATTTCAAGATACTATCCATAAAAATCAAACCTTGTAGAATTTTTAAGATATCATTAAGTATTATTGAATGTTTTTTCCGTTCAATATAGGTATTGTGGTTTCATGCAGCAAAAACAACAACGTTACGGTAAATAATCTACTTTATACGAGCAAACTTGACGTTTATAGAATACGTCCGTAAATTGTATGGAAATATTTGATAAATAAAATGTTTCAGTCTTTTTTTTTATTATTTTATGACTTGAATATCAATAACATGAATTAAAAAGTTGATGGTATAGCTTCAAAAGTCATTTTATTTAAATTTTATGTCTTGTATGTGTGTGCTCCATTTTGCTGTTTGAATTTTATATACATATTTGTACATAAAAAATTGTCGTACTCATATTGTACTTATTTACGATATCAGCAATGACAGCTACAAAGGAAGTTTTTCTTAAGATTTTTTTTGCAGATTCTAGGAGATTTTTTATTATTATGCAAGTTTACTACACAGTATTAGTTTAGTTTATATACATACAAGTTTAGTAGTAGTAAATGTATTTTACATTTTGAAAGTTTCTAAATTTATATACATCCCTAGAACTTACCTATTTACGTACGCTTTTATTATGATGATGGGTAACTAAGGAAGAGGTTCTTCTGAATCTGGAATATACCTACTATATACATATATGATAAATGTCAATGAAATTTATTTTTTTCTTTTTAGTTCACGTTTTGGTTTTAAATAAAAGCTTAGTTTTAAAATTTTTTTTTTTATATATTCTTTTATTTTTTACTTTTTAGTCTTAAAGGTTTATTATGAACATCTTTTATTTTGAAAGCCTTACATATAGCATTTTAATTTTTTAGACCATTAACCTTAACAGTACATATTAACATTATTTATACCATTTACATTATTTATTGCATTATATACTTTATTATGATATAGCATTTTTATTGATTTGTGGGCGGGAATAGGAGATGTGGCCAAATTTCAACCCCTATCTCCTACTTGATGTAAATGTGCTGCCAAATCTTCAGCTGAATCGGCCTAGTAGTTTTGGATAATATATCATTGATTTGTTGGCGATAAAAGGGGGTGTGGCAACATTTTTTTTTTAACCCATGCACTACTTGAAGGGCATTTACTGCCAAAATTTCAGTTGAAACAGCCCAGTAGTTTTGGAGATATATAATAATCTGTGGGCGGTAAAAAGGGGTGTGGTTAAATTTTTTTTAACCAAATTTTCTACTTGAAGGAAATTTACAACCAAAATTTCATCTGAATCGTCCTAGTAGTTTTCGAGATATAGCATTTTTATTGATTTGTGCTGTCGAAAAATTGTTTGCAAGATTTGCGGACATACATTCATACATACATACATTCGAACGAAGCAAGTTAAATAAAAGCTTATAAAAATGTTGCTTCTACTTGTTAAATACAAGATGTCATCACCTGCAAAAATTAACAATTGTGCGTTGAAATAACAATGAATGTAATAAAAGGAATAATATTGAATAATATTAAAATGTGATAAAATTTACTGGAATGAATATTAACGTGTGTTTTTAATTTATTTTATGTTATTTTGCATTTTTTAAATTTAAATTATCAAATCTATAGAATCTAAGAAACGTTTTGGGCCATTTTTCATTATTTTTTCATTATTTTTGGGGATATTTTTCATTTGGGTGATTTTTCACATTATTATTTAGCAATATTTCATTTGGGAAATTTTTCATAGCGCCAATTAAATATACTACATATTTTGTTTAAACCAATATCATTGATTCATTGAATTTTTGCTCATTGTCATTTCTACACTTAAACGTATAAATCTAAATGTCTTAAAATCACTTCAGAAATTAAATTTTTTAAAATAAGCCGAGTGATTACATTTTCTTATAAAAGCCGTTTAATTTGTTTTTTAATCCTTATCAATAAATAATTGTAACTTTTTTAAGGGGTTACATGAAATTGGCAGTTTTTTGAAATAGACTTTTTTTTAATAATTTTGTATTTTAGTAAATATTCTTAAGATTCTAAGAAAAAAAAATGGAAAAATTCCTACGGGTTCAAAAGTTACAGCCGGATTAGTGAGAGCGCATTTTTAATTTTTGCACTACCTACGTACGGCAGCTGGTATATACTTGTTTTACTTGCTATCTGACTTTTGGTGGTTGTTATTTCGTACCTATTTGAAGGGTGAAGCCCGAATTGCTAAACGATTGCAAAAAACTATAAGAAACAGCACAACACAAGATAACGAAGGCATACAGTACGAAGCAGGCATGGCAGATTGAAGGTAACCTTGTTTTTCTTTGTTCACAAACTTTGAACGCTCTATAAGTTTGGAGCTCTATAAAACCATGTTGGAGTGAAAAATATATTTTTTGAATTTTTTTTCTTGTAATTTGTTCAATTCTCTACAATTATAAAATTTTGGAAAAATGTTTGTTTTAGACTGAGTTATGAATTTTTAAAAAAAGGCCTGTTTTCTCGGCCGCGAATGTCATGTCCCACCTTAAGGACTTGTGTATAGCGTGAGGTATAAATTAACTAAAGTATTTATTTCCTTGAAGCTGAAGTTGAAATTGCAGATATTTGTATAAACTCTTTAAAATTCTTTCAGTGGTTTTTTTATCTTCATGTTCTGTTTATTGGGAAAAAATATATTTATTCAGTGTTGCGTCTAAAGTACGACAGCTACCAAAATAAAATTTCTCATTCGAAAAAATTAAGGTATAGTTTTAAAATAAATATTCTCAAAGTCAGGAGACCAACAATTGTTTTGGTTTTAGTTAAGTAAGTTTACAGTTTTAGACAGTTAAAGTTAAAGAAGTGGATTTGATCAACGTATAATTGCTACAAAATGGCAATTGAGTGCTCTTGGTTATATATAATTTTATTTTTATAATAAGCCTTTGAAAAATTTTTTAATGGATTTTGAAGTTGAGAGTATGTGCTAATGAAATAAATATAAAAAGTGAAAAATAATTGTATTGTTTCTTCAGTAAAACTTTAACAAAAAACCGTCTTATTAAAGTATTAAATTTAATTTATGTTTCTTGCTTTGGGAGAGTACAAAATACTTGCACTTTTATAACAGGTATTTTTTTGTTGTTTCGTTTTGCACACTTTTGCACATCTACCTATTTTTTCCTTTAAAACTTTTCAATCAACAAATGAGAGATTTATTAAGAATTAGCTGCTAGCTAATGAACGGTGCATATAAGACCCAGTGCCAAATTTACGCACAGGCTATATAGGCTGCAGCCTATGGGCCCGCACCTCAAAATGGGCCCACACCGCAAAAAAAAACTTTGAAAATTTTAATTTTGTATAGACTCAAATAAAAGTATTTAATTCCCGAAGGAATAGCAACCCCGTTAAATATGATTTCCCGAAGGAATAGTTACCCCGATAAGAACTCTGCATTTTTTTTCTTGGAAGACACTCGAACCCTTTCCTTTTATAAACATATACCTAGCCAACATATATATTGCCCACAGTACGTCATCTTTGACGAACATTGTTAGCATTTAACTTTTAAAGGCGGACACAAGATGTCTTAATCAAGTTTTAGCAAGCACAAAATACAGGAAAAACTCGACAAAAAGAGAGCAAAAGTATTCGGTTGCACAGAATTGTATAGAGTCAAACAAGATTTGCTTAACCAAGGTTTTCGTTCAGTTTCTCTCCTTCGTTTACTTATAAAAACTTGACTTATTATAAGTTTTCAAAAGATAAAAAGTTGAAAACTATTGCAGTTGATCTAGCAAAATACTTATTGGAGTTCCTCAAGGTTCTCTTTTGGGTCCAATTTTATTTTTAATATATATAAATTAATTTTTTTCAAATAAATTTATTGGTAAAACTATAGCGTTTGCCAATGATATAGCTTCTACTTTTTCTTGTGATTCAGTTTTTGAGGCTGTGGTAGAAATAAATCAAGACTTGGAAATTAAAAAACACTGGATTACTATACACAAGTGAAATTTAAATGATAAGACAAAAATAATGTTTCTTAACGTGTCTGATTCAATTAGGAGATTTCACTTTTAATGGTGCAAATTGTGAAAAGTATTTTTCCTGCAATGAAACTTGTAGCTTTCTTAACATCGTGCAAGCTTATGATGAGTCAGCGCCTGTTCGAGAACCTGCTTTAATATTTATTGTGTCAAAACTTTTAAATATTTAGGCTTAATAATGAACTGGAAAATGAATTGTAGTGATCACACAGCTGCATTGAAAAAGTATTTATTGTCAACATGAAGGCAATTGTATCATTTACAGAAGTTCTGCTTCACAAAATTGCTTACTTGTATTTATTTTGGTATTGTTGAATCTAATCTAGATCATGGTTTGGCCTGCTGGGACGGTACGCATTATAATAAGATCAATCCACTTCTTACTCTCCAAAAATGTACCATTAGATTGCTTTCAGAAAGTTGAACATTTTACCTTTGAAGCACTTGTACTACTTCAAGGTGTTGAAATTTTTTTTCTAACGTCTGGCTACTCATTAAACCCAATGAGTCATTCAAATTATAACTTAAGAATAAATAATAGGAATTTCGTTTTGGTCCCACCTTACAATCATAACACTTTCTTCACTACTCTGCTTCTGTAGCCCCAATAATTTTTAAAAATGAAAATATAAATACAGTAGGTGTAATTATGTCTTAAGTAACTCTATAAATATAATCGATATCTGTTTAAAATTCGAATTTTTTTTTTTTCCTCAAATATTCTCTTTCTTCTCTTTCTCCGTAATATATTAATAAATGGAATTCAAAATAAATAAAATAAATTAAATTTATATTAAAATTAATTTTTTTTTAAAAATGGTTTATTTAAAATTTAAAATTTTAATATATTTATGAAACTAGGAGGACTAAGTGGTCCGCGGCTTAGCCACGGACGTTTTCTGTTATCAATAAAGACGCTAACCTGTGCTGACGAATGGGCTACAATATTACTACATGCACTACTCTTATGTCTTCCGTACTATACAAATTTTTATTGTACTACTATTATAGAACATTAGTACTACTCAAATTTTACATGTACTACTATTTGGTCAATATGAAAAACCCGGATTTATTTTTGTGCTTAATTTTTACGCACTTTTTCAAATTTGCAAAAAATAACTTATGTGTTGACACCCTTACTCTTGCATACAGAAAAACTTTCTTGAGCATACCCATAATCACTCTTTCTGAAAAAATTATGACATTTAAATATTTTTGTTATACCATAACATAGGCACATTAAATACAAAACAGTCACAAATCAGAATTTTTAAATTTCTAGGAGAAGCTAAAAACTATTTTATTTTTGAGGAACCAAATACAAAACAATGAGACAAAACTTTTTTTTAAATTATGGAAAAAGATGTGTACAAAATTTTGACAGTCAAAGGAATCATCTCTTTTTGAAAACTACGAATAGTTTTACATATTTTGTATTTAGTGTGCGATACAGTGGTGTAGCGTGGGCTTAAGCCGCCTGGGGCAGAGGCCAATTTTGCCGCCCCCTTATTAAGATTATCAAGATCAAGACTCTGAAATAAAGAGTAATCCCAAAGAACTTTTTGGTAAGAACAATTATCATTATTGTGTTTCGTATAAATTACAAATGAAAATAGTCATGTGTGGGTGTCAATTAGAATGCCTCAAAAAACGAGTTGCCATTGCCACGGACGAAAAGTGAACTGTGATCTATTTTATGACGACTCCCAAAATATTTTGGCTGTCACGATAACCGGTAGTGAGCTAAACCATTTTGATAATGCTGATTTTAATGCATTTTGTTTAATATTTTTTTTATGTTATTTTTAATAAAATTCAAATAACTTTTTTATTTTTATACTATCCTCGTTTTAAAGATAACGTTTGAAAGGTTTTGACTGCTTTTTATCATTCCTTGACAGTGTTCATCAATCAATGATATCTCCATTTAAACTAATAGATTTATCATTTATCATTCCTTACATTATTTTTGCGCTGGTGCTTATTGTAAAATATAATGGTTTTTTAAAATATCTTAGTTTAAATAGTAATTAAATTGATTAAATTTGTCCAGGAATAAATAGATGCAGTCAAATCGATATCTTTTCAACGATATCTTCAAAACGGGGATATTATATAAAATAACGAAGTTATTTGAATTTTTGTTAAAATAACAAAAAAAATATCAGAAAATTCATGAAAATCAACATTATCATTATCCCACCCGACACAGAAAGTTTTTTCAATTGAATTAATTTACTGTTTGGTCGTCACCTCTCTGCAGTCAGTGGCAAACCTCAGAGAGTAAAAAACTGCCATGAAATGCTTTGTCATAAGACATGTAGGGTCCAGTTCTCGATCATTTGTGTTCATTGATTCAACATTTCACAACACAAACAACACAATTGATCATAAAAAGGTCGGTCAAAGTCCTTTCAAGGGCTGAAATGGCCTATTCGTTAGTTTTTTTTCGTTTTAATAAACCAAATTCTACAATTAAATTGTGGTGGCCGTGACATACTGGTTAAGATACTTGCCTTGTAAGCGAGGCTGTCCAGGCTCGAATCCCCGGCTGGCGCATTGTTTTTGTTTTGAAATTTTCCGTTATTAGTTATTAAACACCAAAATTTCCAATTAAAATATGGCGGCCGTGGCGTACTGGTAAAATGCTTGACTTCTAAGCGAAACAGCACAGGTTCAAGTTCCACGGCTGATACAGAATGTTTTCATTTTCTTGTTTGGTTTAGTTATAAACCGAAATAGCATAATTTGAGTAAACTTAAGAAAACATTTGCTTAGTTATTTATAAATTGAAATAGCAAATTTTGATTTGTTTTTACTGAATGCAAGCAACATTTTGAAGTAGTTGAAAATTATGCTCAAGCTTTGCTTAATTTCCATACAAATTTAGCAAATAGTTTTCTTAGTATAGTAGTTTTTATACTAGTTGTATACTAATGTTAGTTTTCTACTACACAGAAAAAGAAACGTACTTTAAAATGAAACAAAAAATTTTAAAATATAAATTTAACGCGTTTGCGTTTCTACAAAACAAAATTAAAAACAAGGTTAAACAAAATGAAAATTGGCCCCAGTAAGCTCAAAATAGAAATGGCTGGCGGAAATTCTTGCGACAGGCCAAAACCGACTTACGGTTCTAAGCGCCACCTAAGTAGGTAAGTAAGTAGGGTTTAATTTTCAGCTATAAACTTATATCTTTTTTCATGTATAATTTTTTCTTATTATTTTTTTACATTAACACAAAAATCGTCGCTATCTGAGATTGAATTAAAAAATTATGTTCAGTAGGGTCATTGACCAGACAATTCGTTTGTATATTTGATTGTTTGAAAATATTTTTAGTTGGTCTTACAAAATTTGAACATTAGATGAAATGAAAAATGAAAAATTATTATAATTTTTAAAATATTGCAATATTTTAAGCCGCAATAAAACGAACTTCATCGAATGGTGTTCAAATTAAGTATTACAGGGGCCCCAGAGGTCGCTGATCACGAATCCCACGTCGAAAACTCGAAAAATTTGTTTTCAATATCAAAGTTTTTGTTTTAAAACTTTTTTTAATAAATGTTTTTAAACTGAAAATGTTTATTTTAAAGCTATATTTAAAACCATTGTTTTGAAAACAAAAACTTTTGTTTTAAATTTTTCTGTACAAACATTTGTCGTTAACTTAAATGAAATTGTTTCAAGCTCTATTTCAAAAACATATTCGTTTAATATAAACACAATTTCATTTAATTTTAACACATATTTCCCTCAGTGTAGTATTTTTGACAGCAGTTTTATGCTAGTACTATGTAAACTGGCATTATACTAGTATTATTCGAACTATGTAAGAGTATATGTTTTTAAGCAGACTATTTTAGAAAAGCTGCACACCTTATTAAATATAAACTGAAACTAACTTCGAGTAATTGTTGAATTATTAACATCATTTTTTACATATTTTATTTAAGACGATATATTTTTCAGTAGTTCAAAAGCTACTGACTTGAAACTATAAACTATGCAACTAGTTATTTCTATACTATTTAAACACCTGCTATTCTTGAACTAGCTGCATTACAGATAGCAACTTATCTATTAACTATTTGTCTACTAAGTTATGACTAGTTAAACTTCTAGTATTTTTTTTTTGATTAGTTTTGTTTTAACTAGTGAGTCAACTAGTTTTATTTATGACTGGTATGTTTTTCCGCTGCATGGTATATCAAAAGTAATGGACCAATACCGTACCACGAGGACCATGTTATTACGGTTTACAAGCTGTACAATAACTCATGGTAGATAAAACCTCTAATCTCAGTTTTGAACACGATAGTACACAAATATTTCTCCATATTATAGGGGGTTATAAATATTATTCTTCATATGTCCGGGTAATAATTTACCAAAGAGATTTTTCTGAATTTAAGGCCGACAATATAATTAGAGGCATCCCAGAATTGAATTTTTGTTTTTATTTTAAATGATTGAAAAACCTTTTAAATATATATGAAAAACAAATTTATAAAGATATTTCGAATATTAAGAAAGTTATAAGCTTGAAAAATTACCCGTGCGTGAGTTCGATACAATATAAATATCAAGTTACTACACCCTTTATTTTATTATATTATTTATTTTATCTGCTAAAACCGGTATTTTTGAGAAGGTACATGTATAATGTAAAACAATATTTTTTTTGTGTGTATATATAGTTTTTTAATTAAGTTATGAGCACTAACGTCTTCGCATTATTTGTTTTGTATAACTTCAAAGTTTTTTTTCTCAAAATTACGTTTTTCAAAACTGCGGGCAACCTAGCTTAAAACCTACTTCAACGATCCTTATGATATTAAGAAGGATATGTTTTATAAAATTTTAACCGGGGTGAATGAAACTGATTTTTAAAACAGCCTTTTAAAATCGTTTTATTAAAAAAAGGAGAAAAATTAAATTTAAAAAAAAAAAACTCTTAAAAATTCTGTCTCATTCACCCTGGAGATATTTACAATATGTATTAAAATTATTAAATTTTGTTTGTTTGCAGTCTACTTAACAGAATGTCCGCAGTGCGAAAAGAGGTGTTTTACAGCAATCGTAGTGGACAGTGTCAACTTTGTTTTTGAAAAAAAAAACATTTTTTAAACATACATATATTTTTTGATAAATTTAAAATATGAAAAATCTAAACAAATTTTTTCTAATAAAAACCAGTGTCACTCCCTTTATATCTCCCCTTATTGTATTGCCGGGCCTAAGTTGTTGAATCTATCTGGGATTCAGTTTTCTTGGCTTTACAGCGAGTATCAAGTTTTTCAGCGTACAATGCAACTTTGTATCAATTGAATAATTTTTCTGCATAGCTGGTCTACATTTTTTTGTGAAACTATTCACCACTTTACCTAATGTTAATTGCGGTCAATCTATTTTCTTTGCGACACTTAAGATAACTATTTATTATATTATTGTTTACACTATTATTTAAGTAACAAAATCATGAGAAAACGTTTAGTTTCTTTCTAATTTCCTTTTTTTCTTTTCTTTACAGGTAAGACATACGACAAATATTAGTAAATTAAAAATTAAACAAGATTTTGTAATATTTTGGTGAGTTTTAAATAGGTGCATTCATAAATAATTTTGTGCATTCGAGTGACAAAAAAAAAAAAAAAATCTATAGAAAATACACTGAATACTTTCGCTGCATTCTATCCACCCACCGATTACTGCAGTCGCCTTATTATTAATTAAAATACATTAAAATTTTAAAATAAACAGATGCGTTTCAATTCACAGACGCAATATTAATAAATTTAATATATTTTCAGCCTCTATTTTCAGCGCACTTGTAATTGTGCTTAAAAAAAAAAGTATTTTTGCACGTTCTTGAACAATTTGTTTTACAAGCAAAAAAAAAAATAGGGCTTGAACTTTGCAAGTTTATCTTACATAAAGAGTACTACGCTAAAGAAAATCGCGTACTCAGTCTTTTCCGTACTCGAATTTTATATAAAATGAGTTTTCAGTTTTAAAATTTCCATGTGAAACATTCTATTTGAAGCAACCTTAAAATCTAAAAGTATTCCCATTAAATCCAAATTGAAAACATCAATGGGTCTGGTCTACTGACCAGGCCCGGACTATTGACGCTTAGGTTAACCTTAAACTTTTTTTACTTAGATCAAAATGGTGTGCGTAATATATGGTTCCGAACTCTTACTGTTTTCGTTAATAAACATTACTTTAAAAATTTAAAAATTTTGCTAGATAACCCCGATTTGAAAAATGTAAGTTTTGTTTACCAGGTATATGAAGAGACTTACAGACCTATCCTGGCAAATTAACAATAGTAAACCAGTATTTTTCATATTTCTATGTGTTTATTGTAAAATTTGGATTTCAAACAAACAAACATTTCAAATAAACAAAATTTGAAGCTCAAAAATAATAAATTTTGATAAAAATTGTATAAATCTTTTGTCTTTTCTATAAATTAGAAGATTCTACAAGTCAGTCCAAATCAACTGATCCAACACTGGTTAATTTTCATGAAGTGTGAAGGGCTGTATCTTCTAAACGAAACAAATATCAAACACAGAATTTTAATTGCAAAATAGTGCTATTATGTGCTTAATTGTGAATAAATTTAAAATTTTTTAAGTCAGAAAAATTCTCAAAATTCAAATTTTTAAGAGGCTGTAAACAAAAAAGTTATCTAGTCACAATGTTAAAAAAGTTTATGTATAAGCAACAAGTTGATATATATGTATATACTCTAGAAAAAAATTGATAGCTGCAACTGACAGTTTTCTATAAAAAAACCTCTTAAAGTTGCAAGTTATCACGTTTTAAACAGAAAAATGTAATAATTTTTTATTACAAAGAAACTATTTCACAAGCATCTTCTATTTATATGTCAGATTAAAGGCTAAAGTGTGCTAAATATTTATTTACTAGTATCGCGTGTGGCCGAAATTCGACCATATCAAAATCCATTTATCTTTTGATTTTTTGCTGAACGCATCAACTCATAGCTTAAACAGAATGAACGGCGTTCTCTGAGAATTGTCTGAGTCAATATCGCATTCTGCTCTTTCTCGAGTATGCTACAGCAACGATGTTCAACGGAGCTATGTATTTTGTTGTTGTTTCTCATTGGTGCATGCTCCACTTACCTACACCGACAAAATATGTTGTTGTTTCGCGGGTAATAGATAAAACTGGAATTTGAGAGAGCTCTCTTTCATCCAAAAATTCCAAGCAACCGACAAGTTATGGTTACGGTCTGAAGCTGAAAACAATTTAGACAATAGGCAGAAAACAAGTATTTAACAGAAAAAAAAGCAAGAATGTTGCCTTCAGCCTTGCCAAACACAAAACTAAGTGTAGCATACTGGAGACATACGAGAGAAAAAAAGATGAAACTTCCAAAATTTGACAGATAAATGCCCTAAATGAGACATGCGGCATTGTCCCATTGGGGAAAAACTTTTAACAGCCTCTTAGTTTTACCTATCTTAATGAATGGTGTGCCAATAAGAAAGCACGATTTAAATTTTGTGGCATTTTTGAAAAATGTTCTGAAATTTGACAACTTTGAAATTTGATTAATATATAATCGGGACATGCCTGCTTTTCAATGCAATAAAAAAATTCACTTTTATTGAGACATCCTCTAATTTGTTTTGCCTCTACAAAGCTATGTTCACACGATCATCAAATGATTGAATGAATCCAAATTTGTTGTTGTTTTCCCAGCAAAAAAAAAAAAAAAAAAAAAAAAATATAAACTGTCCGAGAGAGCAAAAATTACATCTGACAATAATCAAAATTTTGATGATGCTCAAGACCTGCATCCATTAGTCTTGCCTACTGCTTAGTAGCAAATAATTCATAAGATCAGGGGCGGATGCAGGAAAATTTTTCGGAGGTAAGGGGTTCTAATGTACGTTATATGCACTAGAGTGGCCCATAGCTGATTGTACTTTAACACGTAATAAGTAAATTGTGACATTTTCAGGAAAAAATATCGATATTTAAACGTGCCTGTAGCGATCTCTTTATTGAAAAGTTGTTTTTCAAAAACAAATCCCAATTATATTTTTTTTTAATATTTAATTTTCTAAGAACAGGTATGCACTTAGTTTTTTAATTCAATTTTCTTTAAAATGAGTTATCAAATTTGAAAATCTGACTTAAATTAACAGAGTTTATGATTTTTTTTTCCGTGTTCGATATGCCAGAAAATGTCACTTTAAGGATTTTTGAATAAAAGTCAAGTTTCAGCAGCTATTTTTTATCCGAATTTTGGTTTTTTAAATTTTTTGCACAAAATAGCTCGAAACTATTTTTAGTCCATTTTTGGGTTGATTTTAAAAAATTTGTATTTTTGGGGTTTTGTGATTTTTTTACATAAAAATACTCAAACTCGATATTTCCAAAAAGGCATACTTCTAGCAAAAAAATTCGTATTGACCGAATTATTAAACGAAATCGCACCATTTTTGTATCTTTATTTGGTCTAGTTTTAAAAAATATTTCCATGGCATTTCATTAAATTTTTTTAAAATTTGGATTTTGGAAGTAAAAAATCATAACTCTGGTTATTTTAGTCCGATTTTCATGTTTGATAACTCATTTTTAAGAAAAATTTAATAAAAAAACGAAGTCCGTACCAGTTTTTAGAAAATTTGTGCTTAAAAAAATGTAATTGGGTTACAGAAAACAGCACTATTTTCCGATAGCAAATCAAATTTTCAATATAGAGATCGCTGCAAGCGCAAATATCAATATTTTTTCTAAAATTTTTAGATATTACTTTAGCATCATAAAGTAACAATCCAAAGCTATGCACATGTCAAATTTGAAAAAAGAACAAAAAAAAGGGCCACTCTAATATTAAATATATTTATTCATTATATAATTAAATATATATAAAATATATATAAAATATAATTAATTTATATATTAAAATATATAATTATTAATATATATTATATTAATTAAATAAGTAATCAGAAAATCAAATCAACTGTGTTTTAGATTATAAAATGGTATTAATTTTTCTTGGCTTTTTTGACATAATTTCGACTACATTTTCGAACGTTACTTCAACGTCAATCGGTCTTCACTTGTTTTGCTTCGCTGAAACGTTTTTAATCTGCGTAGAGATGAAAATGAGCGTTCGCTTCAAGCCACGAAAATAGGAAGGGTCGCGCAAATTTGTAGGAGCCGATGTATTGATGGGTAGGATTGATTGTTGTAGTTGTTGACAGCATCAATAAATGATTTCGCTCGGTTTTCTTTTGGAATTTTCGAACAGTGTCTGCAAAAATACGGGGTACATATGGACCGCACTGTGCGTTATTTGGATATATTTGATCCGAAAAATGCGGTGTTTTTGTCACTTCAGGTTGCTGTTGTATGTATGACTGCGTACAGCTAAAGGTGCAATATCGAAAAAAAAACATAAAAAAAAATAAAAAAAGGAACAGGGGTCCTATTCTTTAACTGTGGAAAAAGCAGTGTACACTAAATATTGTGTACACTAAATATTGTGTACACATACAGTTTCCGATTCACTAGCTTTGCAAATGAGTTTTTAACTTTTAAAGAGTACACAATCAACAAATTATATTCACTCAGATTTTTTCTGTGAATATTTGATTTTTGTTTTAAAATTATTGTTGTGATATACCCGGCCTAATTTGGGATTGTATTTTTAAAAATTTTGTCATCCGTCGAGGTGTAACTTATTTTCTTACATTTATTTTCTAACAATATTTTTCTATAGTCATGTTTATTTATATTTACGATTAAATTATTTTTCAAAAATTCAAATTTGTTCATCACTATTTTGAAATTGACAGCCAAAAGTTTTTTTATTCAGCATGTCAGTGTACATTTCAGTTTATAGAATCACTTGAAATTATAAAGTGTACACTGGGAGTGAATATAAAATTTTTAATATTGTGTACACAAATTTTGTGCACAGTTAAGGAATAGAGACCCAGAACTCAGTGCATTAGAAAAAGAAACAGCCACAAACGTTTGCAGCATAAGGGTAAGAATTTTTAAGGAGGTATTCCTGGTTGCCAAAAATTTCTGTTCGATTTTTTTTTTATATTAAATAAGGTTAAGTCATAAGGTTTTTTGAAATTCGAAATACTTTAGGAGATATGGCCTTTTTTGTCCAGGAATGTTTTCGCCAAAATGCGATTTGCTTAATTTGGCTACTTTTTGAATGTAACGGTTTGAATCAACCACCAAATTTCGTTAAACACGTTCTTTACTAGGTAATAACTTGTTTGTATACGCATTTTAAAAATAAATGAATGCACACTTTAGAGCTTAGGTATTCAAATGTTGGCAGCGTTTAGTTCACTTTGAATTGAGTTATAAACCGGACGCGCGCGCGCATACAGTTTTGAAAAGTACAGTTTTGATAAACATTTTTGTTTGTGCTAAAGACAATGGATAGAAAAAGTAATAGAAATAAAAATAAAAGAAACACTGGTAGCAATCGAAATACTGACTTTGGCAACGTCACATATGATTTCGCCATGTCTCGGAACTCGTCCCTTGAAACGCCAGTTTCGTGGTAACGAAAGAGATAAGGGCACGCACTATTGAGATTGCCAATTATATTGCAACTGTCATATTTAACGAAGGTTTTTTGCCAATACTTCAAATAATGAACCTAATGGGCATCCCGATTGGCAACGTTACATATGATTTTGCCATGTCTCGGAACGAAGAACGTTTGAAAAGGTCCGAAGCCAGAGCTCTGGTCGCAGCAAAAGAAGGTAGAACTGCCCGAAGAGCACAAAGAGCCGCTGAGTCCTCATTTTTTGAAGAAGAGGAAGGAGTTCTTTATGAGGCTGGCATTGCAGATTGATATATGTAAGTATTTCACAAAAAAAAAAAATGTTTTATTGCCTAAAATTTTCTTTGAGTTTTTTCAAAATCACGTTTTTGAACTTAGAAGTCACTTTTCTCCGGTTCTACTGAACCGATTTTGATGAAACTAAATGCAATCGACTCAAAATTGTCGAATTTCTGCATGCTCAAATTTTTCATTTCAATATTTTTTTGATGTAACGAAATAACTTCAAACTTTAACGCGTTTATCTCGAAACCACGTTTTTCAAGCTTGCGGCCCAGATTGCGCCCGTAGTTCTGAACCGATTTTGATGAAACAAAGTGCAATCGACGCAGAATTGTCACCATTCTGGTGTCTACCTCAATCACAATTTGAAACAATTCCAACCAGGAATACTCCCTTAAAATAAATTATGAAAAAAAAAACCATGTTTTTCTTTTTGGTACCCATAGTCCGCATAATGCACACAAGTATATCACATTGAAATGCAGGTTCTCTGAGAACTTTGGGGGTATAGGGGTTTCAACCACTAAAATTCCCCCTAAATCCACGCCTACATAAGATGGTAGTAAAATTAGCACAAAAGTAGTTTTATCAAAGGAAAAAGCAGTAGATTTTCCTTTGCGAGTCAGTTTGTTTAGTTCTTGCCATAACTTTATTAATTTACTTATTTTTTTTATAACAAGTCTATCGGTACTAGGGACGTCGATCCCGGGATCCCGGACATTTCGAAGTCCTGAAAGTCCCGTGACTTAGCACAGAATATCCCGGGATTTCGGGATTAAAAAAATTAAATAAACTTTTGAAAAGAGGTCGAAATTAATTTACAAAAATAAAAATAAATCAAAACTTTTTAAATATTTTCGTTAAAATTAGTTAGAAAATTAATTAAGTGTAGAAAAGCCCATGGTGCGGGAATAGCTTCTGAATACTAAAGCCAATTCTGTGGTTTTCACGAATAATCGCGTAAGTCGGTTTTTACCGAAATTGAGATAATGATGTCAAAGTGCTACATTTTGCATTAGGTTTTTATAAGTATTAAGCTTTTTAGAATATAATGTAGTATTATTAGTTTTTTTCTGCTAAAAACAACTTAAGTTAACTGTTTAATAAAATATTTTGCTATTATAACGATTTATGTCGACATACATCGACAAAAAATGTAAAATTGCTTAATATTTTTCCAAATAAAAAGCATATGTGATGTTATGTTGTTATTAGTGCAAAAAATATGAAAGTATTTTTTGAAAATTTTTGTATTAATAACAACTTTATTGTTGTTTATTGTTGACTTCTTTAGTTGCAACAACAGCAGATGAGCGGTTGTTTGTAATTTTAAGTCCCGTTATGTTGTTTTTTGAGAAAAATATCTGTTATATAGGGCGAGATGTCAATGCTTTTGTCTATCATTTTAGTATTAGATTTTGATGTGAATGCACACAACATTCGTTCTTAGAGAAGTGAAATATTTTTTAATAAATTAACGATTAATACTATTGAAGAAGTGTTCAATGATAAATAATTTTATGCTGATTTAAAAAATAACAACAGTAAACATAAAAATTTTGTTATGCCGAAAAAATTTATATTTACGATATTCCATTAAAAAAAGGAGAGTTTTAACAGATAGTGATATGGAAAGCGTAACTGAAATGTTAATTGATAATGGTAAGTAGTTACACAAATGCTGTTTTAACATTTAAGAGTGCTGATATTTTTTTTTTTTAAAGAGCGGCAAATGCCAATTAATAATGATGGAAAGAAAGCAAATGGATCGCTCTCAAAACAAATTGCAGACATTAAAGCAAAAAGGAATTCTGGCAAAAAATATACTTCAATAAGAAGTGGAAATATTATAGCTGAGAGATGCAGCAAAGAATTGGGTGTTTGCCGACTACGATGCAAAGAGAAAATTTCGGATGAATATCGTTTAATACTGTTTAACGAATATTGGAAGTTAGGTAAATACACTAGCCGCGTTACGTATATGTTTAGACGAATTCAGGACTCTTTAAAACGGTCATCAAAAAATCTTTATGCGAATAAAAGAGAACGCAATTACACTTATAAATATCGGATATTTGTTGGAGATACAGCTGAAAATGTATGTAAAAAATGTTTTCTTAACATATACGGAGAAACAGAAGGATTTCTGCGCAGCGTCCAACAAAAAGTTGTTGGTAAAAATTTTTTAGAAGACCAACGCGGAAAATCCACAACTTCTAAAAATAGTTTACCTCAGTCAAAAAAAGACGAAATAATAGCCCACATAAGATCGTTTCCGGCCTATGAGTCTCATTATTCCCGAGCTCATACAAACCAGAAGTATTTAGCGGAAAATTTAAACCTATTTAAAATGTATGAGCTTTATAAAGACAATAAGGAAAATTGCGTTTCATATGCCACCTATCGTCGGCTCTTTAAAAAAGAAAAATTGAAATTTAAAAAACCTAGTCTAGATACTTGCTCGAAGTGTGATCAGTTTTCTATAGCTATCAAACATGCAAAATCGTGTGAGATTAAAAATCAGCTTATTGTTGATCGTGATAAACACCAAAAAATAGCCGAAGAGGCATACGCAAACAAAAAATCTGACAAAACTGATGTAACAAAAACTGTGTTATGTATGGATCTTCAAAAATGCTTACCAACACCAAATCTTAATTCTTCCATAGCATTTTATAAACGATGTCTCTGGACATTTAACTTTACAATAAGAAATTGTTCGTCAAAGAAGACCTACTGTTTGGTTTGGAATGAAACAATAGGTGGAAGAGGAGCTAATGAAATTGCATCATGCATATGGAAATATTTTGAAATTAATATTGATCTTAAAAGCCATGTTGTGATTTATTCGGATACATGTTCTGGTCAAATTAAGAACAATATTGTTACTGCTATGCTTGTTCTCCTCGTTAATCAACGTGGGACAAACGTAGAACTTATCGAGCAAAAATTTTTGGAACCTGGCCATACTCACTTAGAATGTGACAGCGATCACAGTATAATTGAACGACAGAAGAAGAAAAATGTACTGGAAGTTTACTACCCTCACGATTGGATTCAGCTTATAAAAACATGCGGCAGAAAATCTAATAAATTTGAAGTTTTTGAAATGAACACCGCTGACTTCCTCAACTTTGAAAAGACATTTAAGCATATCTTTCAAAAAGTAACTAAAAATATAAACGGGGAAAAAGTTTTGTGGAAAAATATGCGAAATATTATTTATAAAAAAGCTTCGTTTGATAAAATTGAATTTAAAGAATATTTTAGTAGTGTTCCTGTAGAAACTAAGATACTTAAAAATAAAAAAGTTTCATCAGAATATGTTTTCAACTATAGACTTCAGCCTAAGAATGTTGAAAAACTTCCTATTTCTTCCGAGAAAAAAAAAAGACTTAATACATTTGTTGCCATTAATTCCGGATTTATTCCACGATTTTTATAAAAATATCAAAGTTTCCGAAACATCTCAAAATACATTATACATAGATGAGGAAGATGTAGAAAACTAATAAATAAATATTGTACTACAGAATTTGTTTCAGTTCCTCTTTTATGTATGTTAAGCAAATAAATATACTTTTTTAAATGAATTATTTTATGCTTTATAATGTTATTCTCTGAATAATTGTTTTTGTTTAATTTTGTTTCTTCATGTTCGCAATACAAAACAGGTGTATTTTATTGAATTAATTATCTTAAGTTTCATAAATTTGCTTTATAAAACATCAAAAATAAATTTAAATAAAAATATATAAATAAATCGATATTGTTTTACTGCATACGTTGTGCTATAAGTATCAAAAACTCTGAATATGTCGCCAACTTGTGTGTTAAAAATAACAACGTAAGTCGTCATGTGTGATTAAAATGATAACATTTATTTTCACAAAAAAGAACTTATGTGGAGATATGATGTTATATTGCACACACTTAATGAGTCAATCAAACATATGCATTTTTAATCCTTTTACAGATTGTGATCCTGTGAGGATTTTTTCATGAAAACTATGTATAATACGTAGAAAGTCACTGTTAAGAGGATAGTAAAGAAAAAAAGTTTAAAAAAGCATCTACAGAAGCCGCAATTGAAAAAAATAATTGTTTTTGCTCTCCTGAAAAGTTTGGTTTTATAACTTACGCGATTATTCGTGAAAACCACAGAACTTACACGTGTAAAAATCCATGTACACGTCCATGTATTAGAAAAATCTATTGGAGGATAGCACATGGTTACTAACGGAGAACTTACACAGCTCACTAAAAACTCGAACTTTTCTTCACATTCTTTTGACATTAGCGAAGCTCACGATCTGGATGCAAAATTATAGAACATTGCAAACATTTGCTATGAATCTGAAATTTGTATATTTTGTTAGTGTAGTGCAAATATATGCACTAAAATTTTGCAAATGCACTGATGCAAGACCATTTGCACTAAATCCTGAATTACCCTATTGATCTTTCGAAGTGCAGTGCATCGGACTCATTCGACATGAGCGTCAAACCAGGGTTAATTAATTGTTGAAGCATCCATGAAACTTTTCTCCATCCACTGAACCACATCTGTCAAAATCAGAAAATATTTTTTGCTATCTCTATTTGCTGCCTCATTAAGCTAAGCGATAAGTATCAAAAGAAATCAAAAATTGAATGGAAATAGGCTCCGCTTTCGCATAGAAAAATCGTAACTGTGATATTGCTATGCTAAAGCAGTTTGTTTGACTTGGGTTATGTTGAATGTTATTTAATTAAGTTTTTTATCTTTTGTTTACAATATATGTCACAAAAGTGTCAAAAAAATGTTTTTACATTTTAACAATTATGTAAAAAACATATTTGATCACATATTTTGTTTAAACCGCGATTCCACAGTCGATTTTCATGGGCGATTAAAGTTGGAAGCCTACCAATTTTTCTTGTAAATAGCTTGCAATTTGAAGTTTTGTGAGCATCTTTGGGTTTTCACATTAGGTGTTTCAGATGATCCCACAAATTGTCCTATATGGCTGGCATAACTGTAAATTAAGCATTGCGGCCAAACGATCATACATGTTGTCAAACCTCGTTGAGCAAGCAATTTTCAAGCTGTGAGGGCTTTGAAATAAATTAAAGTATACGTATGAAGCAATTAGCTTCAAGCTTTAGTGCAAGTGAAATACTATGAGTGCTAAATGCTTCATATGATTATATGGCTTGCTCGCTTATTTTAATTTATTTTAATTGTTCCTCTCCGAGAATGTTCATGTTTTTGGTATCAAAATTAAGGGAATTCAATATAGAATACGATAAAACTAAAATTTGAAATATGGCTTTAAACATAAAAAAAAATACTTGTAGAAGTCAAAATTTTTAACAAAAAAAAATCAAAATTTTATTTTGAACCTGAATATCTCACAGACTATAAACATGACAGAAAAATAAAAAAAACTGAAAAGCTTGTTTAGTTTTCTATAAGATGATTTTTTTTTTTGCTCTGTATTAAGTGGTTTGGATTCGAAAGAAATCCCAAAACACAGTATTAGGTATCAAAGCTCGTGTGGTATAACCACTTTTGACCAGTTACACTTATTATAATTGAATTTTTGTATTCATTTTTTATTATCAAGTATTATGCATATTATTTTATATAAAATTGTAAAAAAATCAAATTTATATATATATGTATCACATTATAAGTAATGTAATATTTAAATATTTGTATTAAATTAATTGCCGTCGCTTTCATTGCCATCACGTCTTTTCTCTAACTCTACTTTTTTTAAATGTTTTAAAAGTGGTCGTGTTATTTTATAAAATCCCGACCACGTCCCGGGATCCCGGGAATGCACAAATCCAATCCCAAAATCCCGAGATCGCCGATGTCGTCAAAAATCGACATCCCAATCGGTACCATCCAAATCCAGTACCATCGGTACCATCCAGATCAATTTCAGTCGCAATAGATCAATTCAATTTTATTTTCATAAGCTTTTTTTTAAAGCTGTATTTCATATTAGACCGAATTTGTTTTTACATTAATTAAGTATAACTACTGAAGATCTATCCCTGAAATTTTGATCTAAAAATATTCGTCGATAAGGAAGAAAAGAGCAATGCCGCAAAATACCTTAAAAATTTGCGATGAGCAAGATATGTGCAGACTGATTCATCTGTAAAAAAATTTTCGGCTTAGTTAATATGTCTTGGGCGTTTAATCGTTCGATTTTGATCAACTCGATCCAAGGCTTTACTGAAATCCGTATAAACAGTATCTATTTGGTGCCCTTTTTCCATATTGGTTAAAACATCCGATACCATGTTCATGAGATTGGTTGTTGTAGGTCGTCCCTTACGGAAGCCGTGTTGCTGCTTATCACAAATAATTTTTTTAAAAAGTTTTGGAATTGCTGATAAAATTTCTATTCCTCTGTAATTTTCAATAGACCTTTTATCACTACTCTTTTAAATTGGTGTTAGATGGAATGATTTCCAATATGAAGGAAATGTTCCACAAGACAGTGATTCGTTAAAAATTATGTATAATGACAGAAGTAGTTGGTCTAAACATCGCACCAGGAAGCTTGTAGGTATGTATTAGGTCCCGTCCAGGTCCCTTAAATAAATCCAGTTCTTTTATTATTAACAAAACATCTTGTGAAGAATATCCAAATACACCCTTCTAACCCTTGTTGTGCGTGTGCTGAACTTGGAAGCAATTTGCATATCAGGTCTAAGAAAATATTAAGATTGAGAAAAAGTTTTCGGGAAGGGGGGAGTCCAGAAAACTTCTGACTTATTTTTATACTAAACCTACTTTAGAGTCTAGGTTTAGTTATAAGTATAAGTTTACTTATTCATAATACATAATACAGGGTGTTGTTGGTTGTTTCTTCACAAAGCAACATAGACCTAGAGCTCCAAAAATTTAATTCTTAATAATTGAACAGTTATCAGACTTACAAAAAATATAACATAGAAGTTATGAAAAGGTTGTAATTATTTTACAAAATAGATTTTTTTTTCGTTTTTGTAAATGAAAAAATTTTTGTATGATTTTTATTAAAAAGCTTTGCGAATATCTTTTCTTTTATTATTTTTGTAAATGAATATATTGCTGCTGACCAAAAATTTTAAATGTGTGAAATTTTTTATAAATGCTACTTCTACATCAAAATGCGTTTGAAATGACGTATGGAGCGAAGTGGATTTTTTGCCGTTAGAAAATGTCCTTTTATACTTGAGATCGAGGATTAGGAAATATGTTTTTGGTATGTTTATTTTTACTAAATTTATGGTGAGACTTTGGTACTCAAAATGTGTTCTTAGCACGTAGAGCACATGAATCCCCGGACGACGATATGGAAGCATTTTTGAAAGAAGAACAAAAGAAAATTTGTTTTGAAAACCGTTCTGAGATTCAAATACATTGGACAACTTTTAATACAAATATCATCAATTTTTAAAAAAAGGTCGAGCAACCAGTGCTGGATCAGGTGATTTGAACTGACTCTATATAAAAAAAAGATCTTGAACCAGTACTGATCAGTTTTCAACTAGTATGCAGATTAGTTTAAAACTAGTTGATTACATTGCAAGGAAGCAACCCCTAATAAACTCCGGGTACCAGTAATCAAAATAAAAAATTGTTATTTTTATGATTTTCATTTTATTAAATGCAAAAATCACATGTTCAAAAATACCCTCTTCTTAAAACTTATCTTCAACTACTGCAGAAACAATCTTGACAAGAAATCAAAAGTAGTGATGAATACCATCTCTATAATCATTTTGGTCTATGAATAATTCATCAAATTGCTTTTTATTGAAATTCCTCTTTATTTTAAAGAGTAAACAAATATGTATAGTAAACTCGTACGAAATAAACTTGTATTTTTCTTACATTTTACAGAGATAATAGCTAAGCTAACGCTTTTTTAATGATTTCTGTTTCTACATAGACAACTTTATGTATTATCGCTTTATTATAAGCTGTTTACCTTAATCGATTTTTACTGCGCTTTTATTTAGCGATGCAATATCGGTTGTTTGTTTTTCATCACTTGATCATTTCGTTTCATAGCTTGCAGCATACAGGCGCTGCTATTGGGTAGCACCGCCTAGCTTGATTAGGGTTGAATTAAAATTAATCCGGTTTGGTTTTCAACACTTTGTTTTTCATATAATTTCATTGTGAGATGGTTAATATGACTGTCATGCTGGCGTTTGTCAGTGTTTATCAATCTTTTCATGGAATTTTATTGAAATTTGACGAATTAACACAACTTTCAATAGTTTCAATATCGTGGTAATATTAAATATATTAATAAGTTGTACATATATCTTAATATTATTATTTTTTACAAGATTCGTCTCTATACTTGTTTTTTAGGTGCTAAAATTTTCACAAATATATTTTGTTTGTGGCGGCAGTGGCGTAGTGGGTAGAGTGTGTGACTCTTACGCCAGAGAACCCAGGTTCGAATTCTCCATCTGACACAGAAAATTTTTTCAATTGAACTAATTTTTCTGCCCGGCAGTCACCTCTCTGCAGACAATAACAAACCTCAGATAGTAACAACTGCCATGAAAAGCTTCTTGAGAACATAAGCCGTTCGGAGTCGGCGTAAAAAATGTAGGTCCAGTTCTCGATCATTTTTGTGCAAACATTTCATATCACACACAACACAATTAATCATAAGAAGCTCGGTTAAAGTCCTTTCAAGGGCTGAGAGGGCCATTTGTTTTTTTTTTTTTTTTTATATTTTGTTTGTTAAAAAGACTGGATTGTTAAAAAGACTGGACATGATGCAAAGTGTGAATTAATTTAAATATAAGGAGAGTAGGAATTCCAAAATATTAATAAATCTTACATACATATCGCACTTATTAAATTAAAAATTTTAAAATTTTGTGTTGTGTCTATTTTGTAGATAGTGTGTGATATCAATTAATTATTCATTAAATTTCATATCTTATTATGATATTGATTAAATAACAGTTTGTATTTCAAAGTAAAAGTTTTTAAGAAGACATTATTGCACCTAATCATTTGTGTTGTATGTTAAGTGAGTCATATTGGATTCATATCTGACTCAAGTATATATGTCTAGATATTAAATACATAATATTGTTTTTTTGCTTTACTATCATTTCAATTAAAAGTAGGGACCGAAAATAATTGTTATTATATATTTCGCAGCAGAAAAAGTTGGGTAATTTTAACCCATATAAATATACGTTATGAATAACTTTTATTTTTAAGAAAAATTTTTTTGATTGCCGCATAACTTTTATTTTGAGGAATAAATTTTTAGGTTGACTAATAACAGTTATTTTCTGAAATTAAATTTTTTCGGTAATTAGTGTCGAAAATCATGAAAAAATTAACATTTTGATGAACTCATACGATATGGGGGTGCATGCGCTGGCAGAATTAGAGGATCGCTGATTTAGAATTTGAAAAATTGTTTCACACTAGGGTGTACCCTGAAAGTGTTTTTGTTTACTACATTTTGCACATGGCAGTATTAGACTGTCGCTGATTTTGAATTTGACGTTAGATTTCCATAAATTTTACCCTGAAAATGTTTTTTTGCATTTCACATTTTCTACATGCGGTGGCAGAATTAGAGAGTCGCTGCTTTCGAATTTAATGGTAGAATTTCATAAATTTTATAGTGACACTAGCGTGAACCCTGAAAATGGTTTTTTGTTTTACACATTTTGCACATGCGGTGGCAGAATTATACAGTCGCTGATTTTCAATTTGATGTTAACATTTCAGAAACTTTTGTCGCTAAGTGGACCTAGAAAATGCTTTGTTTTTTAAACATTTTGTACATGTGTCGCTGATTTAGAACCCGATGTTAGAATTTTAAAAATTGCATGTGACACTAGGGTGGACCTGGAAATGTGTTTTTGTTTTACATCGAATTTAACAACAAATTCAAAATCACCAACTCTCTAATCCTGCCACTGCATGTGCAAAGTGTGTAAAACAAAAAAACATTTTCAGAGTCCACCCTAGTGTAACATACAATTTTTAAAATTCCAACATCAGATTCTTAATCAGCGAGCCTCTATATCTGCCAACGCATATACAAAATTAAAAAAAAAAAACAAAACATTTTCGGGGTCCACCCCGATTTCAAAAGTTTTTGAAATTTGAACATTAAATTCAAAATCAGCGACTCTCTAATTCTGCCACCTCATGTACAAAATGTGTAAAATAAAAAAATATTTTTAGTGTCCACCCTAGTGTCCCAAAAAATTTATAAAATTCTAACATCAAATTCGAAATCAGCGACTGTCTAATAACCTATACTGTCATTTGGATGATGTAGTATACAAAAACATTTTCAGGGTACACCCCATTGTCAAAAAATCTTCAAATTCTAACTCAGCGATTCTCTAATTCCGCCAGCGCACGTATCCCAAAACAAAATGTCAACTTTTTTAGAGCAATAACCAAAAAATTTTAATTTCAGGCAATAAATGTTATTAGGCAACCTTAAAATTTATGCCTCAAAAATAAAAAATAAAATGCCTCAAAAATAAAAGTTATGCGGTAACCAAAAAAATATTTCTTAAAAATAACAGTTATTTATAAATAAAATTCATTTTAACCGACTTTAATCATAACTTTTAAACAATTCCAAAAAAGTTGCATAACAGTTATGTCCCTGATTAAAAGCCAAAAGCCAAAAAGCTGCAAGCCAATATAGCACTCTTAGTTATTGTGCATATTTATTCAAACAAAGGATTTGATGAATGTCATTTAACATTTTGAGAAAAGAAATACTTTTTAATATAACCATTGCTTTAATTTATAGCATGCTAGCGTTTTATATAAAGCATATTTGCACTATTAAAATTTTTTTGGTGTATTTTGCGAAAAACAAAAAAAAATCTCCCAATAAGACTGAATTGAAGTGAACGCTAAACTGAATAAAACTTTTTGAATGTCAAACATATGCTTGTTGCCCTAACTATTAAGCGGATTTTTATTCATCGATCACTCAAAACTTTACGTGGATTTTATTACTTATTTCGTGGCTATTCACTTCCATTGGACGTCCCGAACGATGTGTATAATTTGTGGTTGTACAGCCATGCTTAAACTCATATACAAAAATGTACACAGTTGCAAACATAGGAGTATATGTGGCATGAACTAAATCTAACTAAACTTTTATACCTTTCGGTATTAATTTATTCCATTGTTCCAAATAAATAAAAATTTCTAATAACTGCAAGTTGAAAAATGTTAAACTAAATTCTAGTAAATCCTATATTGCATATATCGCACACTAAATACAAAACAGCCACAACTAAAAATTTACAAATCTTTACTTTTCAATGTAAAACTATATACGAGTAGTGATTATATACATTGACTGTAACACATCAAAGACATTTTGTACATCACCTAGAAATTTAAAAATTTTGTGTTGTGACTGATTTGTATTTAGTGTGCGATATGTAGTGGTGTATTTACATATGGGCTGAAAGGGCTTTATCCCCTATTCCCTTGGAGAATTTTTTTTGTATAGAAAAATAATGAAAATAAGCCTTAAAAACTATTTTTGTTCCCCTTTAGACTACAAAACTGATTGGTAATGGCTCCCACCTAAAAAGATGAGCTACAAAGATGAAAATTAGAGTTAAAATTCAGCGCTCAGTCTTACAATACGTTATGAAGTTAATTTTTTCTTGCGATTTAGGGTTGGTCTTATAATGTTATTTTGAAAAGTTTACAAAGAAATAAATAATAAATTATATTTAAACCTGTCAAATGAACCTGAGCATTTAACCTCTACCTGTAAACGATATAGGACTTCCTCCCTCTAGGTGAAAAATATGAATTATTTAAATAGCATTATAAAAATATTCAATATGCAATTTCAAACAAACATGGAGTGGAATGAATAAACAGATTGCACCCAGGCCCGTGCGCACGGAGGGCTTTGTTTTCAATCTCCCTCCCCCCAGGAGGGTTTCGAACTATACTTTTGAAATTCACTGAACTCCCTGATTATGGAAAATTGCAATGAAGCAAAGCTTAATTCATTATCATTTATTATAATTCATCAACATAATTGAGGCTTTTTGCATGACAATTCTTTCGACGTATGAATGAATGAAGTGAAACTTTGGCGAAAGTGGATTTTTTATAAAAATTTCACCAGCCGTATTGAAGCTTGACATCTGCATTACAACTGCTTTTTTTAATCTTAACCAAATCTTACTTGTAATGGCTACATTGCCAGTAACGACATCAACAAATCAACGCTCTTAATCAACATTACGCCGGCCAAAAATTACTTGCGTTCTATTATAAGCGAATATCAACTAAGTGGATTTTTATTCATTAATATTCATCGCGACGTTGAAGTTAATGTAGATGCAGTATTATATGATTTTTTTCTGCACCTCGGAATACCTTACCGGAATATCTTACTCGCAATTCTAAAAAAATAGTCTGAAAATGTAAATAACAACAATTTATAATTTTATAGTATATCATATTCTCTGTACATCCATTTCTTGATAATTTTTTTTGTACTTAGATTCCCTTTCGGCCCTGATCGTAAATAATACTGAATAACCAATACCGGACTCAAAACACTGTGTGAACACTAAGGTTGGCTGACATATTGCAACTTATGTTAGTGATTGTCCCTGACTCTTAGGCCTTTTCCACACGGAGAAACTGAAAAGTAATCCAACTGCAACACAACTGTTTAGCCTATGCTTTCAGATGAGCAAGTCCCGCACAACGCAACACTGATCTCTCATTGCAGCTTATAATTAAATAAACAGGGATATTCCTCTACTTCTTGTACAAGCTTTATATTTTTTAACCGCTGGGTCAATGCTGCTTCCTGTATTCAAAATAAAAAACATAAAGCAACATTTTTCCTCATTTAATTAATTATTTTCTTGACTTGGAAAACACAAGTCGCCGATATAAATTGCAGCAAGCTGTGTTGCATAAGGCTGCGGCCAGAGTGAATCCAGATGCAGACGTGCAGACAGGCAGGTTTGCATACAGGCACCAGTACGACATAACTGGCTTCATACAATTTCATTTAAACCTGCTCAAAGTGTGCATAGTGACAACATGCATACCAGTACAGGTTGTACGAGAAAACAGACTGGCACTGGTTTATCGTAACTGATTTTAGTTTTCTTGTGCCGTTTTTGTAATTTTTTTAAGAAAACTGCGTTTTCAGCACAATTTAAGTTTAAGAAAGAAATAATAATATTCAATAATAATTTTATAACAAATATTCTGCCTTGTTTCGCGCACCCAACTTTTCAGTTCAAGGAAATTTACAACAAAAACTAGCAACAAGAAGAAAGCACTGGACGAAACAAACTTGCAATCAAGGACAGCAAGAGCAAGAGTTTATTATTCTTGCGTATTTTTCTGTTTGCAATTTTTTTAGATTGGCCCTCAAGTGTGAAGGGACATGTTTACTTTCTCTCTTTTTTCTTTATGTGCTCACAAGCAAAACAAAAACTGAGTGACATTAAAACAAAGCAAAATTAAAAAACTTATTTAAGCCTTTCGCGATGCGGCATTCGTAGAAAAAGAAGGATAGTTTCTGTGGGATGAATCTGTGAAATGAAGCAATAATTTTAGTTTCACAATGGATACGAGTATTGATGTGGAAACACTTAGTAGTGAAGTTTGTTCTCGCCCAGCGTTGTGGGACCAAACAAATAAATGCTATCATAACCGCATCATTGTTGATAAACTATGGGAAAATATTGCAAAAGAAATAAAAACACCAAGTAAGTTTTATGAATAGCAATAACAATAAAAAGCAATAACGTTCGTTTGTAATTATTCCTAAACACACAGTTTCCTAAAAACATTAAAAGAAAACGACAGAAAAACCCAAAATCAGCTACGAGAGACCAGTGCCAGTCTGTTTTGTCGTACTGATCGTGCGACAACTCGTACTGATCGTACTACAACTCGTACTGATGTGTCCGGATTCACTCTGCACGGCTTATTTGCTGTTACTGCATATGCATGTCTGCCTGCCTGTCTGCATCTGCACTCACTCTGGCCGCAACCTAAAACTTATTGCAAACGTGCTGCCAACTAACTGTGGAAAAGTTGTTTCATATGAAGGCTTCGGTATACTTAGATGTACTAGCACCATTTGTTGATGTTGCGTTATTTTTCAATTGCACCGTGTGGAAAAGACCTTATTAGTCAAAGAAAATTCCAAAGAAACGGGAATTCGAAGCGTTGTATTCAAAATTTGTAAAATTGTTTTCGAGCTTAATTTTAGGTCAATTTAAGGTAAATTCGCTCACCAGTGCTTGCAGTGCACACTGGTTCACCATTAA
The DNA here is from genome assembly GCA_914767935.1 of Coremacera marginata. Classification (NCBI taxonomy): domain Eukaryota; kingdom Metazoa; phylum Arthropoda; class Insecta; order Diptera; family Sciomyzidae; genus Coremacera; species Coremacera marginata. Next base: position 80,039,341 of record OU612043.1, read on the forward strand.
TCTGAGAGATTTGAGCATGGAAGTTAGTACACAAATTATTTTTAGGGCTAGTAACAACCTTACAAAAAAATGGGCATTTGTGACGAAGTGTGATATAGGGTGAGGTCAGTCGTGCGTTATGTCACAGCAAAATTTTGGAATAAAGTTTAAAAAAACTTTAAATTTAATCAATATTTAATTTTGTTTTAAATATTGCTTTAATTTTCTTAAATAAAATATGCACCTAATAAAACGAACGGATCACAAATCGAAAAAAGACAGCTTAAACTATGTTTCAACCGAGCCTTTATACCTTTAAAAGACGTTTGAAACACCTTCACCAAGTGTAGCTGTTTAAAAACGAAAAGGTTTTTTGCTTAACTGAAGTGGGAATACTTACTCTATAACAGTTGCCTATAACTTCACGTTTAAAGCGAACATTAAAGTGTTAAAAAAAAGAAGTGTGCGTGTCAGCTCCGACGCGCGACTGGAGTTTACTCACCCAGGGGAAAAAAAAATTCTAGAAATTGCACTTTGCCACAAAAACTTTTATTGGTTAGATTGTGCCCAAAGACAAAACATCTTGACGGCAAACATTGTTAGATTCCCAAGAACTTTAAATCAAAAACCTTAATTCTTGTGGCAAAGACGTACGTCTTTAAAAAGCATAGACAAGTCTTAAAAGTAAAGAAAATGTACTCTGGCCCAAAGACTTTTATTCGTTACGGCAAAGACGCAGAATGTTAGATTCCAAAAAAACCTTTAAACCAAAGACTGGGACCTTGATTTTAAGTTCATATCTCTTTAATTGTAACATTTAAATTGTTTACTGAAAAGAACTACTCTGCAAATTTCAAATGAAACCAAAACAAATTTGAGCAAACTTTTTTAATTTACGTTATTTTTACATCATTTTTCATTTCAGTTATGTTTGCTAGAATTTTTCAAAGATCACTGCACACCCTGCAGTTCTTGGAAATAGTTTTATATAACAAAAAGAAAACACTGCAGTTTATAAAACTGACACTTGATTGCACTTAATATATAAATTTTTCACTTTATTCACACATTATAATATACAGGGCAAAAATAAAGCGCTGCTGCGGCGGACTATTCAAAGTTGGCACTCACACACAATTTTCTTATTCTTCGTATACAAATATGATTTTGAAGAAAACATTCTTTAAAGTAACAGACTTTGTCTTTGAAACAATGAAGCTTACACTCAAAAAAACAACGAAAAGTTGATTTTACATACTTTTTCCAATTCCTGATTAACAAAGAACTAAATCGTTATAGTAAATATTTTATCTTCACGGCAAAGATTGTTTCATTAATTTAGCTTCAAAGAACTTCAGTCTTTTGTTTCGATGATGCAGCACTTGCATATTTAAAGGATAAATCATTATTGCAACGATCTTTTCATTGTGCTAAAGATATTTTGGTTACAGTTTTACAAGAACTTTTTTTCTTCGGTTTTAAGGTGTTCAATTTTCTCGGTGCTCCTCTAGATCGATTACCTCGGAATTTGTGATGTATATAAAAGGTAAAGGGGGTGAATAAAGGCATCTCTTACATTACTAAAAGGATTGTATATTTTTTAAATTTTAAAATATATTACATATATTACATAAATTCATTATGAGGTAAATTGATGAATTTCATTAACAGTAACGTCACTATAAAATTCTGTAATATTAGGTTTCTGCTAACCAAAATATGATAAGTGAATATCGGAAATTACATGATTTACGAATAGTGAAAACATAGCATCAATGTTTATACCATATATCTAGTCATTCGCAGTGTTCTACCAGAAACTTAATCTAAATTAACTTCTTCTTTCAAAAATTGTATTGAGCGCAGTTGATGAAAAAATAAAAAATTTCTTCAAATGTTTCATATTTTTCTCTCTTTGAAATCAATTTGCGGACATATTTTGTATTAAATGTCCCGTTTTGTCGTAGCAATAAAAAAAGCTAGCTAATTCTTATAAAAAGTCCAGCAAGTTTTATTTAATTGAAATCGGTTGAAAATTTATCGAGTTATGTATAAAGTATTTCTACTTCACTACAAAATCACCAAAATAACTGTGTTTTACTTGTTCTTACCTGCGAAAAACTCAGTTCAGTCAAAATAGTATGAAAAACTAAGGTTTTGTGCTGCTTTTAACAGAATTATGCTTAATATTTTAAATTTAATAACTGAACGCATTTTTAACTAATTTCTATGATAGAAAATAATAATATTATTTATAATTGACGAAGCGTTTATCTTATTATCAGTTATAATAAAAGCGCACTATAATACAAGCTAACATACCTGTATGAGCAACGGCTACGATGCGAATGCGCACATATTCAAACACAAAAAACAACAATATTTTTTTGCTGTGCTTTGCTAGCTGAGCATTAAAAGAGATGAGCAGAGAGCAACTTATTGAAATGCTCGCAACACAAACGTGAATAGAAAACAACCAAGCAATGCGTGGTATCGGCGATGATTTCATAAATATCTTTAAATTTTAATTAAATATATACTTACTATTAAAATTTCGTAAGAAAAACACCCCTCTTCTGTGCTATAGCACAAATATAATAATCTAAAACTAATTTAATAAAAATCGGCCCAGTACTTTTGGAGGTTTACAAAAACTTGAGTTTTATATAATAGTAAAGATTGCTGCTGTGTATATTTTGTTCGTATTTCTTTATTGTTGGTATTTTGCTGCACAAAATCGCGCTTCTGAGAGCCGAGCACCACAACTGTCAAAACTAAATTTCTACCATTGAGCGGAGTCATTCATCTAGTATGACAGAAAACGTAACGCTTAAGTTTTTGTTCAACGCTTGATTACACTCGCTATATAATTTTCATATACGGTCTATATACGAAATCGATTCTAAAGGAGTAATCTTCAAAATCTAATCTTCAAAAGCTCTGTTCACATGGTCAAATTTTTTATAAAATTCTTAGTCAAATACAAAACAACAACGTGAAATTTCCATGTTATTTCCATAAGATATGTTTTTTTCATAGCAAACTGCCAAATTATAAAAAAAACCTAAACATTTTTTAAAAATAAAAGTGACGATGCGTCGGGGAAGGGAGGAGAGTTGTAAGACTTTGCGACGAAGTCTGACACAGGAGGGGAAAAGGGGGGAAACTCAAAAATTGGCGAAAAACATTTTACGTAACTTGTGTACAGCCCCTTACAAAGAAAATATTTGGAAAAAAATATCTTTAGCGATAGGCGCGCAAATGGTCCATTAGGGAGACTTAGGACTCAATTTAAAAACTGGAAAAAATGCAGAGCAGTTTTTTTTTGACATTTGGATCCAATGAACAACCATCCATCATTGAATTTTGAAGCAAGCCATATAACGACCACCCTAATATACATACATAAGGTGCATTTTCACGAAGTTTGAAGGGTTGTATCTTCCAAACGAAGCAAATATCAAACATAAAATTTTAACTGCAATATAATATAATATATTTAGGCTATTCACAGGTTAAGTACGCTGGCCTGTTTAATTTATAATTTGTTATTTTTACGCCAACTTACGTAAGCGTATTTTCCTTTGCAGTTGTTTTGCATGCAAACACAAATACGCAAACACGCGTAAATAAAAGTAGCCCTTGGACGTGTTTTTTGTGTCTCGTATTTTTATGCCCTATCTACAGCATATATAACAGCGTTGCAAAATCATTGAATACGGCAAACACATACTGAGGTGCTCACAGTTTCAAAAATAACAAATGCTATAAATACGCTTTGTTAATATACGTTTAAACTGTGAAAAGCCTAATTGGAAATAAATTAAAAAATTTTTTAACCCGTGCCCAGCAGAGATATTCGACCCCAAAGTCAGCAAAATTCAGCAAATTTCTCAAAATTAAAATTTTTAAGAAGCTGAATGCAAAAAAAGTTGATATGTCAGAATGTTAAAAAAATTTATTTTTAATCAGTAAGTTAAAATGTACTCTAGAAAAAAAATTATGACTGCAACTCACTGCTTTCTATAAAAAAATTCTTGAAGTTGCAAAATATCACGTTTTGAACAAAAAATGTAATGATTTTTTTAATATGAAGAAATTATTTTATAAGCACTTTTTATATGTCAGGCTAAAAGCTAGAGTTTTCAAGATAATTTTTAATTCATCATTATATATATAACAGGAGCTGAGTAAAAAAAGTTCCCACAAATGCCTATTTTTTTTTTTTTTTTGGATTTTTAAGATCCAAATTCATTGGAAAAGTTTTAATAAAAATATCAATTTTTTTTAAAATAGTCGAGCAACCAAATTTCGTATTTTTGGATCCCTTCATATGGAATGACTCTATATTGAAATAATCGCAACAATTTTCTTTTTATAAGAAGAGTTGTTTGACAACAACTTCATTGAACTTAAATAAATATATTCAAACTAAAATTGGCCCAAAAAATTAACATATATCTTTTTGAGCTTAAACAAGAAAAGCACTAGATTGAAAATAGGAATGCACCAAATTAAATATTAGAAATAATTCTGTTTTATGTATAGAATCAAACTATTTCTGCTATCAGTAAATTTCAGTCCAAGTCAGTGGAAATAATACAATATTGCATAATTTGAATTAAATAATTTTTTTAAAGACCCATATTTTAAATTGATTGATAACCCCTGCATAGGGTACAAATTTATTTTGTTTTACGGTTGTTTCGACTGTGAAAAGTGAAAAGTATACCTAGAGAAAGCTCTCTTAAATTGAATTTTCTAACCTTAATATAAAAAGTAACTTTTTGATTTTGTTAAATTTTGTTGACTTATTAAACAAAAACTCATGAAATGCTACTATTTCAAAGAAAAAGTGGAAGTAATACAAAGTTTTAAATTTCATTGTATTTTGTATCTGAAAAATGATTAAAACAAAACATGGGTTGAACATTTTAGTGAAGGAGAATATATTTGTTGGGAAGGAGCAAAATTCTTGAATAATTTAGTTTTTCGATAACTTTGAATTATACAAATATTGTCACAATTTTTCTAAAGCATCATATCATATATATATATATATATATATATATATATGCGGATACTTTTTAAAAATCATAGACAAGTCAAATTTTAGAAAATAATGGACAAATCTTGTCCCGGCGAAACATTAAAAATTTAGTACAAAATACGGGACGTCCCGTTAAATACCGGACGTCTGGCTATACTTCTCACTACATATTTTCGTAAAGCGGGCTATGTATGAAATCCATTCTAAAAAAAAAACTCCAAAAAACGTTCGTGGCAAAGCGGCGGACGACTGTGGCCTGCTAGTTCCTTTATATGTGTAGTATTTATATTGCAATGAGCCAATAGATTACACTTATTAATGCCGTAATATGACAATTAAAATATGCATAGATTAATGCATAGTAAATTGTTTCTATATTTTTATGTTTCTATTGATTGCATAGTAGTCGAGCTATTAATTATCATAGCATCATAAAAAAAAACAAATGGCCATTTCAGCCCTTGAAAGGCCACAATTATTTTGTGCGTTTGTAAATTGTTTGCACACAAATGATCGAGAACTGGGCCTACAAGTCTTATGCCGACTCCGAATGGGTCATGTTCTCAAAAACCTTTTCATGGCAGTTTTTACTCTCTGAGGTTTGCCATTGTCTGCAGAGGTGACGGCCGAATGGAAAAATTAATTCAATTGAAAAAATTTTCTGTGTCAGGTGAGATTCGAACCAGGATTCTCTGGCGTATGGGCCACACACTCTACCCACTGCGCCATGGCCGCCACACTAAAATTACTCTCAGCCCACTAAAAATTCAAAACACGAATATTTTTTAATTACGAGTAGTTAAGTATAAATAAGCAAAAAAAACAAACAAATATTTCTGATACATAAGAACAAGAACTTGTAAGAACAAGAACTGTATAGCTAGCGAGACCCAGTGTTATCTGTTCCCATAAGCGAGTCAATGGAAACGCCACCATTTCGTGTGTTTCCTAGCACCACTCGGGCAGCTCTCCAAGCCCATCCCTATACCATTGCCTCATTGCCCAATAGGATATCGCATTACCGAGATAATTCGTTCTTCAGTCGCTCAGTAAAATTGTGGAACAATCTCCCTGCGAGCGTGTTCCCCGGCAGTTTCAAGCTGTTAAAATTTAAATCAAATCTTCACCGACACTACTCTCTATTTCCACCCTCGAACTCACTATCACCCGTCTTCCGTATCAGCACAATGCTTTCGCATTCTATGGGGCATCCCTTGAATGTTGGTTAAGTCTGAAACAAAGAACTATATAACGTTTTATTCCTTTTTGAGATTTAAATAAAACAGATTTAGATAAAAAGAAAGAAATTTAGTTTTGCTTTTTATTTTAGAGAGAAAAACTTTTATAACTCCTTTCATACTTCAATTCATCCATTAACTAAAATTTTCTATTGTTTTAAAGGCTAAAGATTTTAAGAAATTAGAAATTTACAGAATTAAAAAATTCAATAGAGCCAAAACTCCGGGGTTTTAAACATTTAAACATACTAAATTCTAGTAAATCCTCTTTTGCATATATGACGACACTGAAACCCTATTATCGCTTATTTGTGCTGAATTTTATGTCGTGGTGTTTATTTCATGTTGCGTTTTACATACGTTTTATGCGTTTATGCTTCGTTTTATTTTTCTCTGTAAGGTTTGAATTTATGCGAGTTTTATATTTAATATCGTTATAAATATTTATTTAATATTCATGTATATTCATGGGCGCGTGTAAAAAGCTCAAACAAAAACAGCAAAGCGTTTTATTCGGGCACACAAATACGTAGTTGTTAGCACACATACATTTACATACTTTAACATTGTACATACATTCATGTATGTCACACATATGTTGGTATTTAATAACGGTAAGAAATTTAAAGGAAATTTGTCTAAATGAAGCTAAATAAATTTGTTGTCTGTGCATGTAGTAGACAATCGATAAGCATGCAATCGATATGAGGTAAATACTTTCGCGTTGTACAAGTATTAACGCAATGAGGGAAGGTAGAGAATTTTTTTTGTTTTAGAATTTGTTTTGGGAGTTGAAAAAAGTTGGTGCAGGTTTGTCATGTAACTAGATTCCCTGGCAGTGGCGGATGAAGTCACTAAAATTGATGGGTGGAGGCTAGGGGTGTTGCGGGTAATACCTTATGTAAGCATATGAAAATATGTAATTTTAATGTTTTTGAGAACAATTGAACTCACAAAAAAATTTCAATCTTTCGCTAGTGTTGTTAAATATTCAATGAAATGTAAGAATGGGTTTCTTCGGTTATCGGTTAATCGGTAATTTCTTGAACACCCTGAAAATAATGATTTTTTTAAAACCAATTTTTCTAATATTTGAAATAAAAGAATTGGCTTACCGGTTTTCAGTGACTTCATATGCACATATTAGGGAAGCCAATCTCGGAATCCCAAATGATTTTGTTGGCCCCTTTGAATCCCGAGGTTTTCTTTCCGGAATCCTGGGATTTCTAAATTAAAAATTTTTAAATTTAATTTAAAGTTAGTAGTTCAAAGTTGTTTAAAATTGTCAGATATTCTGACTCATGAAATTAATTAGTTCTGCGGTAGACGCCATCGTGGTTGAAACTTATAGATTGCTTACGAATAAGAAAGGTGGTTCTCATAAGTAGGTTATATTTGTAATAATAATCGAAAAAAAAACTAGTGGCTTTTGACATAATAAAAAAATTAAGGTGTCTAAAATACAAAAATTCCTTAAAGTTGTACATGAAGCTGTTCTGTAATTAAACTGTTTTATCAGGAAAATTTGTTTGTTCATTATAATTATCACAAACCTAGCTCTATTTTCTAGTTTTAATTATTAAAACTTCACACTATTGTCACTTGACACGCAGCACTATTGTTGCGTATACGCAACGGTATACTTTTCTTAACCTGGAAGTCATACAGTGATAGATTTTCATGATCTTCAAAAAGAATATAAAATTTTAAGAATTTATCTAATCCACCCATTTTCGCTCAAGGCTGAACAATTACATTTACTTACATTTCCAAGCTTGGTAAAGTTGGGAATTTTTAATTTTTTTTTATCTGTAATTTTAAACTTCTAAACAATTAAAAAAAAAATAAGGTAATATATAATTCTTATCCGATCGTCTTTCTAAGGCCTTATATTTCACTTCTGTGAATTTTTATGAAGTTTGACTGATATGCGTGGTTCCCGCGGGTTGACACAACGCTGGTCTTTAACGAAACACGGTTTAGTATATTTTTTGTTGTTTTGTGGAAATTCTTGTGATCAATATTGACGCAAAATGCTCGACTTTGCTTGTGAAATATCGTTAAATATCGCCTCTACTAATTTTTCTGATATTTGGCTAACTTCCCCATGTTAATAGTGCTTTTTAAACTTTCTTGGGTTTTCGTTTCAGCAATATACATTGAATATCAGCAATATATATTGAACCATTCCGAAAGATATTTTCAAAAATGAAGCGAAGACATTGAAATTGCTTCTTGTATTATTAAAACTGAAAGATGAAATTTTATTGTGTGTTTTGTACTTGATCATGTTTTGTTCCCTATCTCAATACATAACAGGCAGGCAGGCATGCTGTTCTGTACCTAATATCGCTCAAACTGAAATTATTTTTTGCCATTATTACAGTGCTGTTCTAACATGTACTGGCCTGAAAAATATTCACCCTGAAATTATGCAATAAAAATCCATTTGAGAGCAGCATGTTACCTTTTATGTATGCGAATACTTTCAGATTGAACATCAGTGTTGCCGCGGCGATAAAAAAAAAAAGTATCCACGAAAAGGTCAAACATGTCTCCAAATGTATCCACTCCAAAGAAAAAAAGTATCCACACATTAAAATCGAAATAACACTACCATAGTATTTTTTCCAAAATATGACAAACAGACATGATTTGTAACAAATAGAATTTAATTGAATTAAGATAATAAAATAAAACCATATTTTTTTAAGTCTTAATTACATATTCATTTATTTCAATTGAATACTTACATAAAAGGTTTAAATAAAAACAAATTTTATTTAAAAATGTGAGTAAAGAAACTAAAAATTGTATGTTGAATTAAGATATAAAGGAAAAATTGATTAGAATTGAAGAAATTAAATTACTTAATTTAAAGGCCCTATAATTTGAAGAAAATAAGTTTTTTAAATGTATTAATTTTTTAAAAATTTCGCATCATTTCAAATGAAAGTCTACACTCAGAAAAAAATTTCCAAAATATATAGAAAAATAGCACCCAATCGTTAGAAATTTGGGCTTCATTGAGTGCCATGGCCGATTTTCTAAGAATGGAATACATATTTTTCGTCAAATTAACACCAGAAGTGTGAAATAGTTTAAAGAAACCCTGTAGGAAAATCAACTAATTTAAAAGTAGTTGATAAAGTAGTTTTTTGTCAACCACAACTAGTTGAAATTCTGACTTTTTTCCATAGAACGAACTAACTTATTTTGTATGGTGATGTCCGCTAAATAAGTCAATTGACTGTCGTCTGCATATATTTTCAACTACTTTTTAAATTAGTTACATTTAAATTATTTTTTTAATTGCTTTAAAATAACCAATGCAAAACTATTACTGATGGCCAAAAGTTAATAATATTTGATGAAATAACATGGTTAAATATATATAAGCTTGTAATCTAATAACAATTTTCAATTAAAACATGCCAACATCAGAGTAGTTGCCGCCTTAATATAATTCAAAGTAGTTTATCAATCACTGGTTTTTAAGTAGTATTTCAATTACTTCATATATTGAAGTGGATGCCGCCTTAATATAATTCAAAGTAGTTCATACGTATATACTGGTTTATTTTAAACTAGTTTTTTAATTAGTTGTTTTTAAAAACAAGTTAGTTTGTTCCTATAGGGAAGCTATCCAATAATTTATGAACTATTTCTATGTTCATATATATATACAATTACTATGAAGCGTAATTGTGTTGAAATTTTTTATTCCATTTGAGTAAATTTTTCATAAGCACTTAATATAAGCACTTTATTTGCAGGCCAGAAATTGTTTTGGTAGCCCTGCGGTCTCAGCTAACCGACTACTAGTTAAGAGGTCCGTGGTTCAAATCGGGGCTCATGCATTTTTTTTTTCTATTTTTAAGATAAAAAATATGTGACGAAAGTTTTTTTTATGATAGAAAGTATTTTATTTTTTTTTTTTAATTATAAATTAATAAGGGATTTCTAATGTTATTGCTATAATGAATTGGAAACTTTGTTATGAATTTTATTCAAGCTTCGCCCAAGGTGAGGCTTGAAACTTGGCATCGAACATTGAAGTTAAACGATTTCCCACTGAGCTATTGATCACGTTAAGAATTAGAAATCAAAACGTCTTTATGAATTGCGCATGGTTTTGTTGTTGTTTAAAAGTGTTGATGAAAGCATTTTTTTCTAGAAATATAAGAAAAGCATTCTTGAAATAAGTCACATGTGGTTTATAAAACAAAGAAAAACTAACCAAAAATCTGAGTTTTGCCTCATCTTTTAAACTAAAATTTCTCCAAATTAATGAAATCATTGATGTACAGTGATGCAAGCAGTGGACTTGATATAAAGATAGTTTTTCTTCAAATTACTTCAGCTTTAATATAATTTCTGGAAATATTAGCAATTATCATAGCCATCTTTATCTCTTATACTTTAGTAAAAACTTTTTTTCAAACCAAATAAGCTTTTTTGATTTCGCTTCTCGAAATGAAGACCTCACTTCATTAAACCATGTAAACATTTCTTCTTTTTAGGAGAAACCTCTATAAAATATAGAAAAATTCCATGCCAGTTAATTGAAGCTACGGTTTCTCAATTTAAAGAAAGCAGATTTTTCTGAGAGTATTTCCAGTTTAAGTTTAAAATCTGAAAAAATAGGAAAAACCCGCTGACAAACGGTGTAGCGATTATAATAGCAACGTCAGAAGAATTTGTTTTTTAGTAAAAAAATTTCTTATTTCGCAAAAAATTACATCAAATGTTTTTTTTTTATATCATGTGTTTGATCGGGCTTTTTTGGTCTTATTATTTTTCAGATGCAAATAAAAAACAATTTTTATTTAATTTTTTTCCTCCGACGTTTCGCTAATTCTTTTCCAGCATCTTCAGGGATGAATTTATTGAAATGTTTTTCTTTTTTACATTTAAAAAAAAATGTTCTTATTTTCATATTTTTAAGCATCAATTCAATAAAATTTTTTCAAAATCCAATAAACAAAACACTTACAAAATATATAAAATTACAGCAAATGCCAATAAACGGAACGTAGTGGAGAAATCAAACTTCTGTTGATCTCACCGTCACGTGCCGCTCCGTTCCGATTTATTATAAACGATCTTCAACGTTCCGTTCCGTCTATTATAATCAGCCTTTTATAGTATTCATCACAAAAATATCGAAGTTCTTTGTAATATATTATAATTTCAATATATTATGATAGTACCCCAAAATGACACAATATCACAATGTTTTTCAAAGTTTTTGTGTAATTTAAGGGACTGCTACTACGAAAATCTTTCTCTTTGATTTTCTTCAAATAAATTTGAAAAGTTATTTAGAAGATTTAAAAATGTTGAATCAGTTTTTTGGAACTGTGTTCGATCAAAAAATGAAATAACTTAAGTGGTATCATTTGGAAATCATATTTATTATTATTTCATATCAATAAAGAAATTTTTTGTAATTCTTCTTATGAACAATAAATCCTTTCCCTCAAGTTGGCGAGTTAAAGAACTCATTTTCTCATTTTAGGTTAGATGTGAGACAGACGTAGAGAGTACAGACATGCGGCAAGTTGCAACCGTCTCGTTACGTCTATTTTTATTAGGCCTATAATCACAATAAAGCAAATCCAAACAAAGGCAACGAGCTGCCATCCGTCTGGAATACTTTTATATATTTTTGCGGCCGAAAACTTTTATTCATGTTCAAAATGTTTTTGAAAAAATGTATCCAAATTTACTCTGAGGCTTAAAAGAAAGTATCCATTAATATTTTAAAGAAGAAAGTATCCGAATGGATACATTCGTACAATGAATACAATACTGAATGAATCTTCTCAAATTTATGTTTTTAATTCAACATACAATTTTTTGTTTCTTTACTCACATTTTTAAATAAAATTTGTTTTTATTTGAACCTTTTACGTAAGTCTTCAAATGAAGTGAATGAATTTGTAATTAAGACTTTAAGAAATTTGGTTTTATTGTATTATCATAATTCAAAAACATTCTATTTCTTACAAACCATGTCTATTTGTCATATTTTGAAAAAATACTATGGTAGTGTTATTTCGAATTAAAATGTGGACACTTTTTTTCTCTGGAGTGGATACATTTTTGATCTTTTCGTTGATACTTTTTTTACTATCGCCGCGGCAACACTGAACGTAATTATATTGAAATCAAGCGAGCAAAGCGACTCGACCATCGAAAGCTTTTTTGCAGCGGAAGAGTTTATATACGTATACATTTTTGAAAAAGCTATTAGCTCGCGTTCTAATTATGTTCATATATAGTTAAGAGGATTTGTTGAACTTGGAATCCTCGCACCACATTAGAACCGCTCTTGTTGCTCGACGACTTCTGCAGAAAAACGTGGAGTTTTTACTTTTTTTTTTTTATTTTCTTTTGCTCACGACGATCCTGTTTCTGGTTGTTTTTTTATTTTTGTCCCCTATCGTTTTTTTTCGTGGAACATTTACGGCTTCACAATTTGTGAAGTTTACTGTTTGCGGTTTACTATTGCATGTGTTTGGTATTAATTTTATTTTTACGTTGAAATTCTAATACGTGGCAAATATATGAAATGCAAGTACGAAGCTACGCATCATGTTTTTGTGGGTGTACTCGCTGTAATGATGCGGGGTGTAAAAGTTACTTTGCGTCTTCTATATGCGTGCCCATATATATATTTTTTTTTTTAGTAAAGGAAGCAAAATCAGCTTTTTTTCATCAAAATAATAAGATTTTCTAGATACAATTGAATTTAAATTCTCAGGAGTATGTATGCCATTTAGTATTTAGGCTCGTACATTTTCATACGCATAAATCAATTATGTATAGCTACGCTAAAAATGTTTCCAAAAATGTTCCATTAATTTTTGATTGGAAATGAAAGATATTATGTAATTTGCACTTTTTGAAAAAAATATTCATAAAATATTTATATATCACGCATTTCGTAAAAAAGTAAATCACTGACTCAAAAAACTCTTGCATGTTTTTTTTGTTTTTATTTTTATTAGAACCACGTAAATTGGAGTTTTATTTTTAATCGATCAGTAAAATAAATAGTTTATCGTATTTCGTATATCGTTTATCGCAGTTTATTATATTTTTCTACCGTAAAAATTAATTGATTTTTTTTATGCAAAAACACAACGAAAATATCTTTTAACCTACAAAATAAACACCACTTCGGCGTATCGAGTGATTGGCAACATATTGTCATCGCCTACTAAAGGTTCTAAATCAGTGGTAGACATTCTTACACAACTGTGAACTCTGCGTTTATGAGTATGTATTTCTAAATTTAAAAGCTTTGCATTGTAAAATAAGAGTGTATTGCGCAGCATAAAGCTTTTATAAAAAATGTCATGAAAGCTCTAGCAGCGTATGTGTATCTGCAAATACGTGTGCCTGCAGAGAAAGCTCTTTACCCTCGCTGCCACGAGATGCCGAGCACTGTTCTAAATGCATAAAAACAGTGTTTTGTAATCAAACAGTGTGGACAATTTTGAAATTCTTTTTTTTTTTCTTACATGTCCAAAAACGCAACCATTGGGGACACCGTACGCAATCGAAATTTGAATTTTTATAATTTTAATATATAATTTTGAATTTATTTAAGGGGTTACATGACATTGGCAGTTTTTTGAAATCGATTTTTTTTAATAATTTTGTAAATTTTTTAATAATTTTAGTAAATATTCTTAGGATTCTAAGAAAAAGAAATGGATAAATTCCTACGGGCTCAAACGTTACAGCCGGATTAGTGAGAGCGCATTTTTAATTTTTGCGCTACCTATGTATGTACGGCAGCGGGTATATACTTGCTTTACTTGCTACCCGACTTTTAGTGGTTGTTATTTCGTACCTACTTGAAGGGTGAAGGGTGAAGCCCGAATTGCTAAACGGTTGCAAAAAACTATAACAAACAGCACAACACAAGATAACGAAGGCATACAGTACGAAGCAGGCATGGCAGATTGAAGGTAACCTTTTTTTTCTTTGTTCACAAACTTTGAACGCGTTTATCTCGAAACCATGTTTTTCGTACTGGTTGCGGCACTAGCGGGTTCATTTTTTGACGAAATGTTTTTTTTTTTTTTTTTTTTTGATTCGCTATCGTATGACACGAGCTTTTGTTTTAAAATTTTTTTTTCGATTTTTTATGAATTTTTAAAGTCAATATTTTTTTCGAAAAAACACATATCAAATTTGGAACATCACCAAAAATTGAAAAAAAATTAAAAAAAAAGCTCGTGTCATATGATAACCAATTTTGTTAAGATTTAAAAAAGTCATTTTTTTTTCCAGATCGGACAATTTTTGCAACTCCAAGCGCTGCAACCACGAGGCCCCGTTTTTTTCTCTGCCGTCAGTTTGGAGCTCTATAAAACCATGTTGGAGTGAAAAATATATTTTTTTTTATTTGTTTTCTTGTAGCTTGTTCAATTCTCTACAATAATAAAATTTTGGAAAAATGTTTGTTTTTGATTGAGTTGGGAATTTTTAAAAAAAGGTCTGTTTTCTCTGCCGCGAATGGCATGCCCCTCCTTAAAATAAAATATTGAATTCTGTACCATTAAACTTTTCATGGAAACAAAATGTTTCTTGAAATTTCAACACATTTCGCTGATTTAATGCTTTTTTTAAATGAACTACAACTGCGGTATTTTTGGTGTCATCTGTATGCAACCTAATAGATACTTTATATTTTAGTAAAAAAAATTGTAATGTAAAGTTACACATATACTGATTTAAACTGGATTAAAGAAAGAAAATTTGAATTCGTTTTATCATTAAAATGCACAAAAATGCCCCGTACGCAACACGGATATATACGTGATATATAAAATATCATATTATTTCAATATTTCAAGGAGAATATATACAGAGAGAAATATATGCAGGAAATATTTCAAGAAGCATTGAAAATGCTATTTTGTAAAATAAATCTAATTTAAACTCTTCTTCACCTGCTAAGATCAGAAATTATTATTTTTATTAATTATTAATTTTCTTCGCTCTCTTATTTAGTAAATGTTTTACAAATTGGATTTAAAATATTAATGCTTATTAATCTTAATAAACAAGGATATCACTTTTGACATTTTGTATATTTGAAGAATAGTGTTATGTTAATGTACATCATTGAAAGTTAATACAATGCGGAAATTAAAAATCAGATAAGAGTTAAGAAATTAAAAATTATGTTGTGGAGTGAAGTAATATAATAATGACTAAAAAATCTGATATAAAGAAATAAATAGGAAAAACCAGACAATTAAATATAAAAAGACGTGTGCATGCCAACTCTGACGCGCGGCTGGAGTTTACTCCTCTAGATCTATTACCTTGGAATTTGAGATGTATATAAAAGGTAAAGGGGATAAATAAAGCATCTCTTATCTCTTACAAATTTTTAACTAATTCCAATGAAATAAAAATTGTTGGATTTATAATTAACCAAGATTTTATATTATTATCAATTATAATAAAATCGTACTTTAATACAAACTACTCGTATGAGCAACGGCTACGATGAGAATGCGCACATATTCAAACACATACATTTTTTTGTTGTGCTGTGGCTAGCTGAACATAAAAGAGAAGATAGAGAGCAACATGGAACATGGAATTGAAACTCTCGCAAGCACAAGCTGGTGAAAAGAAAACGACCAAGCAATGCGGGGAATCGGGGATGATTTTACATATATCTTTACATTTCAACTAAATATACTTGCTGTTAAAATTTCGAAAGGAAAATGTGCTGTAGCACAAATATAAAATTCTAAAACATTAATTTAATAAAAATCGGCCCAGTACTTTTGGAGTTTTACAAAAATTTGCAATTCATTTTTATACAATATCAGATTGCTGCAGTGTGTATTTTTTTGGTATTTCTTCGTTGTTGGTATTTCTCTGCTCTGAGTATGTATTTTGTTGGTATTTCTTCGTTGTTAGTATTTTGCTGTGCAACGCTGACTGCGTAACAGCGTTACCGTCGGCCGACTAAAGTGGAAAAAATTACCCTTTTTCGGATGCCCTGCCCCTAAGAGGAGACTTTTTTAAAATTGCGTTTATTTGCCGCTTTTCGTAACAGAGTGCGACTTTGTCTCCTTTTCCAAAAATACAACACAAAATTCAGTATAGTAAATTCATAGATAGGGAATCATTAGAAGAATGGAATCCAAGTTCTATCCTCGTGACCAAATATCGAAATAATGTTTAAAAAAAATAAATAACATTAAAAAACGGGTTGTTTCAGACATGTATATAACTTGCTCGTGATGAGGCCAGTAAAAAATTGTCTGATTGGGGTTGGAGAGCATTTGTTTGAAAAAAATCATTAGTCTAGACTTTAGTTAGACTTTGTAATTTTACAACAAAAAATTACTGATTTTTGAAAAAGCTATTAAATAATTGGTAATTGGAGTAAAACGAAATGACTCCAACCCGTACAATTTTTTACTCGCCCCATCATGGACAATCAGCACCCCCGATGAAATGGCCCAATTCTGGTGCACCCTGTTTAATAGAAACGAGTTTTAAGTAAAATAGGTTATATATTTTTTTATGAAATTGATGAGGTTACCTTAAACTTTCCCAAATTTTTGTTTTATTCTATTTATATTCTTTATATGTTTTTAATTTGAATTTATGTGAATTAAATTTTTTATACATTTACTTATATGTTTGTTTCTTTTTTTGTTCATTATTAACATTGTTAATTTCTTTTTTAACTTAATACACATTTAAAAAACATTTTGTTGTGTTATTCATATTGATCCTTTTATTTTTTAAATCTCCTTTTTTTGCCACCTTTTAAAATTTGTCAACGGTAACACTGCTGCGTAACGCTTGATTTTTTAGATAACGCTCGATATCACTCACTTTAAATTTTCTTACCGCGGGCAATATATGAAATCGATTCTAAAGGAGTAAACTCCAATAAAAGTTTTTAAGTCACGAAAATTATGAATTTAGCTAACGGAGTGCAACAAAATTTCGATTTCTGAATGATGCATATTATCAAGAAGCCAACATTTTATTCTCTTCAATAAGGCGTTCTTGTCAAACTGTAATAAAACCACTAAGTTAACGCATAAATCCTTTGCAGTAAAATTAAATTTAAGAGTATGTAATATTCTTGCGATGACCAAGCAATAATTTAACCACCTTTGTTAATATATCGCATACTTCAACAATTAAGTTGATTTGATTACGACCCAATTATTATGGGGTAGTTATAATAACAACAGCAACATTACCAACAACAACAATAACGACGACATTTAATCGCAAAATAGTGTCGGTCTTAACAATTTCGCCAATTATACAAAATCGCCGGATACAAAATTTCTCAGCAGGAAAGAATTTTTTTCAGCTGAAAAAATTTAAAGGGCAGACAACAAATTTTATATAAATATGAAGGGATTGGATGACGCACAGAAACATAGTTGCTTAATACTACTGTAAATTGGGAATATTCTCGTTTTTACTTATAGAAAAAATATTATATGTTTTAAGAAGAAACAAGATAGAAAAATTCTAAGCCAAACAAAAGTCAAAAATTTTATATAAATAAGTACATATTTACAAAATAAAGAAATTAATCCTAATTATATTCTTAATCCTAAATAAATCAGCATTTTTAAAAAATATTTAAAAAATTTTTGAATTTTTTTTAACATTATTAAAATAATAAAATAGAGAAATCAGAGGTATTCCTTAAAATCGAAAATTAGGATAATCAATCGATTTCTAACTTAAAACGTAAACATTAATGAAAGACAACCTATCAGTTGAACGCTATAAAATAAAATGAAACAATAACAAATACTATCGCGCAATCCAATGAGAGTGGGAGTACCTACACGTCGCACAGAGGGGTATTGAGTTGGGTTTTTGGCTTAAAATTAAAAAAATCAAATAGAAGCTACGAACTTTTTTGGATACCGGTTTTAAGTCAATAAAATTCTGCGTCACTAGCAAAAAAAAAAAACATTTAATACTTTTAGTGTACTAGCTCAAAGTTACAAGCTGTCAAATTTAATTTTTTTTTGCTTTCGTTCGCGCACAGTAGAGAATCACAATTTTTCAGCATTTTTATATGAAATTTTTATATAACAAAAAGTCTTTTGTGCAAGATTTTTTAATTGAACCTTTAACTTCAGATTGTTCTTGTTCTTACTGTTCTTTATTAAAAATGTGTCAATAAATTCAAATATTTCGTTATACATGTGGAGTTAAAGCTTATTTTGTTGTATTATGTTGCATCTTATTATGATTATCTTTTTATTAAGACGGTTGTTATTAAGTGTTTAAAAATTTTGTTGTGCTATTATGTGTACATTAGAAACTATTAAAGTTTTTGCAAAAGAACTGCAATCGCTATTATCAAATTAAGCCAGTGCAGCCACTAGTTGCTGCTTGTTTTTTGTTGTTTTTTTGTTTATGTTTATGTTTTGTTTTAAATATTTTTTTTTCTTATCTGCATTTCTGACTATATTTTTTTTATAGTAAAAGCTTAACATTACTGAGGAGCTAACATTCAAAATATGATATGTCACAAAAAACATTTTCCCTATTCGTATTTTCTGAAATAATTTTTGCTATTATAAGGATTTCAACCGTAATACTTTAAATAACTGAAAATTTGTTGTGACAAATCTTTTTTTGAATGTTAGCTCCTCAATTATATAAAATTCTTTTACGAAGTCCTGGGTTTTGTAATACTGATCTGTTCCTTCATACTTATGGAATACATATTTGGCATTAAAATTTTCAAGACATTTAAAAATCATCCATAAATTATGTTTAATGTAGCGTGTATCACTTAGTTATTGACAATGCGGAATAGTTGCGATTTCTCCGTTAAATCTGTGTTCAATTTGTTGGTATTTTATATGACATGGTATTTTATTTTATTTTTATATTTTATATTTAATATGAAAATTAAATGTGCTGTTTTTTTAGGAACTGCTTCTAATACATTTTTTTAAAACTCAACAAAAGTTGTGTGATTTAATGAAAAACTCTGGGTTTCTAAATTCATCTATAAGTTTCAATATTTGAGAGGTGAAATAAAGCGACAAATTTGTGCTGCGGATAAATCTGAAAAAGGCTTCGCAGAAATAATAAATCAGTTTATTTATGCATTCAAGTTACGTTTGACAAGAGCACATAGAATTGAGGCAAAGTTTTCGAGTTCTAATCGCGATTAGTTGACTTCTTCAATATCTTTCACTACCTCTAATCTTCAAAAACGTGGGGAAAATTGCTCAGAATATTTTCAGAAGGGTTTTTGATAACTTGTGATCCAATAATTTCAAGCAAAAGGAAATTACCTCAAAAGAAGTCGCAAAAGTTGCCACAAATTGCTGTAAATTTTATTGTATGTAGCACAAACGAAAACAACGGTGAAAACACTGATGAAACCGATGAAGATAACGATGAAGAGAGTGGTGAAAGTGGTGACATCAATTTTCATGATCCATACGATGGAGTTTTATTAAGTGGCAGTGATTAAAACCGCTCAACGGTTAAGTGCGTGGTGCGCATGCCAAAGAACCGCTGTAGAACCCGGGTTGAAATCCCTTGTAAGGTTAAAATTATAATTAATAGTTATTATTTTAAATCGGCCAATACCTGCACACAATAGCAAACTTCTGAGAGTAAATATAAAAAATGCCATGTACAGCTTTTTCAGGAGTCAGTATAAAATTTGTGCACAAATATTTAAAAAAATGCGTAACACAACTGTTCCTAAGAAGCTCGATCAAAGTCCTTTTAAGAATTGACATACGAATTGGTTTGTTTTTTAAAGGTATATTTAACATGGTAGACTCGTCTCGGAGCGGTGGGTACAGCCGCTGTCAAGCACATAGTATATTATAATTTGCAAGTTTTATTCGAAAAGCCTGATTTTGACAGCTGCTGTAACCATCACAAGAGAATATTTTATCTACCACTCCTACCTTGTTCAATATACCTTGTTTTGAAGTAAAACTCTCAGGCAGTGTAGCCGCTTAGAAAAATTTCATCCTGCTAAAATTTTTCATAACCATTGGCCATTAAGGGGTAAAACTATACTAGGATTTAGGAAGGCCCGATTTCATCGAAGACGAAAGAGGGAGAGAGAGAGAGAGAGAGAGCGAGAGAGAGAGAGAGAGAGAGAGAGAGAGACAGAGAGAGCGAGAGCGAGCGAGAGAGAGAGAGAGGGGGAGAGAGAGAGAGATAGAGGTAGGAGAGAGAGAGAGAGAGAGGGGGAGAGAGAGGGGGAGAGAGAGAGGGAGATAGAGAGAGCGAGATAGAGATAGAGATAGAGATAGCGATAGAGATAGAGATGGAGATGGAGATGGAGATGGAGATGGAGATGGAGATGGAGATGGAGATGGAGATAGAGATGGAGATGGAGATGGAGATGGAGATGGAGATGGAGATGGAGATGGAGATGGAGATGGAGGTGGAGGTGGAGGTGGAGGTGGAGGTGGAGATGGAGATGGAGATGGAGATGGAGATGGAGATGGAGATGGAGATGGAGATGGAGATGGAGATGGAGATGGAGATGGAGATGGAGATGGAGATGGAGATGGAGATGGAGATGGAGATGGAGATGGAGATGGAGATGGAGATGGAGATGGAGATGGAGATGGAGATGGAGATGGAGATGGAGATGGAGATGGAGATGGAGATGGAGATGGAGATGGAGATGGAGATGGAGATGGAGATGGAGATGGAGATGGAGATGGAGATGGAGATGGAGATGGAGATGGAGATGGAGATGGAGATGGAGATGGAGATGGAGATGGAGATGGAGATGGAGATGGAGATGGAGATGGAGATGGAGATGGAGATGGAGATGGAGATGGAGATGGAGATGGAGATGGAGATGGAGATGGAGATGGAGATGGATATGGAGATGGAGATGGAGATGGATATGGAGATGGAGATGGAGATGGAGATGGAGATGGAGATGGAGATGGAGATGGAGATGGAGATGGAGATGGAGATGGAGATTGAGATGGAGATGGAGATGGAGATGGAGATGGAGATGGAGATGGAGATGGAGATGGAGATGGAGATGGAGATGGAGATGGAGATGGAGATGGAGATGGAGATGGAGATGGAGATGGAGATGGAGATGGAGATGGAGATGGAGATGGAGATGGAGATGGAGATGGAGATGGAGATGGAGATGGAGATGGAGATGGAGATGGAGATGGAGATGGAGATGGAGATGGAGATGGAGATGGAGATGGAGATGGAGATGGAGATGGAGATGGAGATGGAGATGGAGATGGAGATGGAGATGGAGATAGAGATAGAGATAGAGATAGAGATAGAGATAGAGATAGAGATAGAGATAGAGATAGAGATAGAGATAGAGATAGAGATAGAGATAGAGATAGAGATAGAGATAGAGATAGAGATAGAGATAGAGATAGAGATAGAGATAGAGATAGAGATAGAGATAGAGGGAGGGAAGAGGGAGAGAGAGACAGACAAACCATTTCCCTAAACTTTAATTAATTTTGGCCAGCAGAAAATGTAATTTTCTATAAATATCAATCAGATTTTGTGTCTCGATCCTGTCTTGTACGTATGTCATATAGGCTTGCACATTGGTTCGGTACGATATCTTCAATCACAAAATCCCCAAGTCAGAATGCCAAATCCAAATCCCCAATCACAAAAGCCCCAAACACAAAATCCCTTACTACATAATCCCAAAAACCAAAATCCCCAAAATCAAAATACCCATGCCCAAACTCCCCAAATAATCCCCAACTTTGGGTATTTTTATGTGTTTTTCACTTTTTAATTTAAGTATTTGTTTCAGTCTTACGTAGATCCTCTGTATTCTAAATAATCCATATATTTTATACAGAAAAGTAGTTCTAAGAATAGTATATACACATTTAAAAGGGTAAAATATTATCTTTTAAATGCAATGTTAGCTGCGAAATGCCATCCTACTACACTTTAAAAAATTTTGGATCAGTGAAAATTCCAATGATCATACAAGTGTTCTCAAATAAGTACTATTTGATTACAATTGGTGCCACATATGAAAGATTTGATTCTTTAATAAAATTGAA
Source organism: Coremacera marginata (assembly GCA_914767935.1). Classification (NCBI taxonomy): domain Eukaryota; kingdom Metazoa; phylum Arthropoda; class Insecta; order Diptera; family Sciomyzidae; genus Coremacera; species Coremacera marginata. The sequence goes on from OU612043.1 coordinate 80,061,708, forward strand.
TGTGTTTTGTGCAAAATGTCATAAAATATAAAATTTGAAAATATAATTTTGGAAGTTATCGCCACTTTTTCTTATAACCTTTAGATGTTGAAGCTATGATTTTGCTTATTCCACTGAACTAACCGTTTTGAAAGATGAACATAACATTCCTTCTAAAGTTGAAAAAATAAAAACGAATGAGTTCAAAAATTATTTATATCAACTTCAGAGTAGCTCCGGATATTCAGCTAGTTATAATACAAAAATGTATTTTATTGAAAATTTATTTTTTTATATCTGAATTTTTTGGGTTAGCGAGGATTTCAGTCAGGGATACATTTTTTGTTATAGTGAGCTATACGCAATATGTGGAGCGCACAATTCCAGAATCCAAAATTCCTAAAAGTCTTGCACAGTATTTGAGACAAAATATCGTTTTGCACAATTTTCTAGATTTTGCAGACCAAACTCAAATGACTGGCAAGCCTTGTTCTAGGAAATAACACTTTTGTCTTCCAATAATTAAAAAATGGTATATACGTATATGCCTTTGCAGTTAAAAAAAACATTTAATAAAAAAATCACTTTCTTGCAACATATTTTGTTAATAAATTCAAGAGGTGGGCTTACTTTATGGTAATTGTTATACATACACTGTCGCCTGACGCTACTTTCTCCAATAGGCTTAAAATTTTTAATTTTTCATCAAGAAAAACAAGTCTTCAAACTTTCTTGCTATCTTATATGATAAATATTATTTCAAACTAAGTAATCAACATTACTAAATGAAATAATTGCATATTAAAAAAGTACATGTTCCATCAGATAGCAAATCTAATGCGCTTTATCTGTAGCAACTTCAAGTAATAATCATATGTTTTTTAACTCATACTGCCCGCTATGAGTGATTTACAAATACAGAAACAATAATATCGCTCAGCTCACGTTGCATAGCATTTGCAGCTGCAATAGTGAAAATTCCGGTTTTTGCGTTGTAACAATTCTTTTGAATTGCCGATTGACAGGCTTTTGAGCTAGAAATTGCTGATACTGTTGTGGACGATGGGTTCGGGCAGTGTGTGGGTGAGCAGGGAAGTTGCGTTGTGTGTGTGTTTGCTTATGCATATAGAAATATTGCGATAAAAGTCCGAACAAAAATGCTGGCTGGACAATGTCTAGTGAGTTGGTAGAAAAGTTTGTAGGCGAAAGACAGACAACTGTTATCTACTGGATAGTACATAAATCGACAGCTAGACAGGAAGTTGAGACATACACACAACCACAGTCAGCATGACCAGCGATATGGAACAAAAGGTGGGCACCGCAATAAAAAAAATTGGCGTACAAAAATGAAAACTGGTTTGTTCAACAAGACAAACTGTGCTATTAATACGAAAATGGCATGAAAACGTAGCCAAAATCAAATCACAGACTAGCATGCGCGTCCGCAGGATTTTTGCTAGAGGGTGAGGGGGTAAAGGCTTACATGAAAAGTTAACGTATTTGGTAATTATTCAGGAATACTCCTTAAAAAAGATTACCATTGAAATTCTGTTATCTGATATGTTTGGTGAAAATTGAGTGAACATTGTCGCAATTAACACCGTTCCACTGTGGGAGATTTGACCGAACTATCAGGATAAAATTCCAAATTTCTGTAAAATGATTCCCTGTTCATTCTCAAAAAAAATTTTCAGAAGTTAAGGTTTATCTGAAATACTCTTCTACTATATGTTGGGTATTCATAAAATTGGCTAATACTCAAAAATACACTCTTAAATATTTAATCAAAATATTTTTATATGTTCAACCTTGAAACACAAAATTATATTTTAAAATCGTGAGGTATTGTCATTTTGTAGGACATCGTAGATTTTTTAAAAAAAAAAAGGTATAATCTAAAAGTTGCAAAAAATTGCAACTTAATGGATGTTTTATCTACAGCACTTGGTAAAAGATGTAATCTAATTGCGTACATATGTGGTTAAAGCTTATGGTATTCTAACAAAATTCTACCTATTTTTTTATTTTTTATTTTTTGCTTGAATTCCAATAGATAGTTTTAATATAAATTTAGTTTTTTAAACTACTTATTTTATTGAATATGAATCTACATGCCTTCGCATGATCAACACTTACTTACTTACTTAAGTGGTCGTAACAACCCGTGTCCGGGTTTCAACCGACCTCATCAGCTCTCGCCAGGCGCCTCTGCTTTGCGCGCGCCTTCTCCAATCGGATACACCAAGTGCGGTTAGGGCTTCCTCAGCCTGGTCCATCCATCGGAGGCATGGTCTCCCTCGTCGTCGTTGACCAGCGACCCTCGCTTCGAGCACCTTTATCGCTGGAGCTTCGTCGTTCATACGATGGACATGACCCAGCCAGCGTAGTCGCTGCACAATTATACGCCGAACTACGTCAATGTCATCGTAGAGCTCATACAGCTCGTGGTTCATTCGGATGCGATAGTCATCGCCGACTCGAACAGGACCGAAGATTTTGCGAAGAACTTTTCTCTCGAACACCCCCAGAGCGGCTGCGTCAGTTTGCGAAACTACCCATGCCTCAGCGCCATAAAGCAGCACAGGTAGAACGAGCGTCTTGTAGAGTGTTAGTTTTGTCGATCGAGAGAGGGCTCTGGAACTTAGTTGCTTACTGAGCCCGTAGTAGCACCTATTAGCAATTATTGTTCTTCGCTTTATCTCCAGGCTGATTTCGTTTTTGGTATTAATGGCGGTGCCAAGGTAAACGAACTCCTTGACTACATCAAAATTATAGCTGCCGGATGAAACGTGGGAGTCTAAACGCCGCCCTCCCTTGTTTGTAGACAGCATATATTTTGTTTTGCCCTCATTTATCGTTAAACCCACTTTGGCTGATTCCTACACATAAACATAACATAAAAAAGTTATGACATAACATAAACATAACATAAAGAACATAAAAAGTGGCTACAGATTTATTAATAGTATAGATGGTGCCATTACGATGCACACCGGCCTTTCGTACGATCCCCTCCATGATGATGTTAAAGAGATCGCAAGACAGTGGATCGCCTTGCCTGAAACCTCTTTCGGTATTGAAGGTTTCGGAGAGGTCATTTCCTACCTTGACGGAGCTGCGTGTGTTGCTCAACGTCATTCTGCAAAGTCTAATCAACTTTGCAGGTATACCGAACTCAGACATTGTTGCGTATAGGCAATCCCTTCTCGGGCTATCGAACGCAGCTTTGAAATCGACAAAGAGATGGTGTGTGTCAATTTGATTTTCGTGGGTTTTCTCCAGGATTTGTCGTAGCGTGAAAATCTGGTCTATGGTGGACTTACCAGGTCGAAAGCCACACTGATAAGGTCCAATCAGTGTTTTTGTAATCGGCTTTAATCTTTCACACAGTACGCTTGAGAGAACCTTATATGCGATGGAAATAAGGCTGATACCTCTATAACTTGCGCAGATTGTTGGGTCTCCTTTCTTAAGTATAGGGCACAGTACGCTGAGGTTCCAATCGTCGGGCATGCTTTCTTCTAGCCATATTTTGCTGATGAGCTGATGCATGCGCCTTATCAATTCATCGCCGCCGGTTTTAAACAATTCAGCTGACAGGCCGTCAGCACCCGCTGCTTTGTTGCTTTTGAGTTGCTCTGGTATACCTCTAGTTCCTCACGCTCACGCTTTTCCTGCTCTCTTTTCTTGCGTCTGAAAAGGCGCCTCTCTTCCTTCCTCTTTTCGCCGTAGTTTTCTCGCACGGCTCGCGTTGCAGCTGACTGCAGCGTTTTTCTATATGCGGCGTTTTTTACTGCAGTCGCAATGCGACACTCCTGATCATACCATTGGTTCCGAGGTTGCGGGCGCCGAAAACCAATGACTTCTCCAGCGGCAGCGCGCATGGAGAGGGATATATGCGCCCAAAGTCCGCCGGCGTCGTCGGGTCCAGAGGTTGGTTGGTTGAGCTTAACCTAGAGTTGAGCGGAGTAGGCTTCGGCAGTCCATTGTAATTGCAGCTTAGCGACATCTAGCTTTCGTTGCATTCCTGTGCGTATGTTCTTCGCATTGCATAATCGCATGCGGATCTTGGCTGCAACAAGATAATGGTCGGAGTCAATGTTGACCCCCCGAAATGTACGCACATCTAGAACACTAGAGGCATGCCTTCCGTCGATTACAACATGATCAATTTGGTTTCGCGTTTTTTGATCCGGGGACAGCCAGGTGGCCCTGTGGACGTCGAGGTGCTTAAATCTGGTGCTACTAACTACCATGTTTCGTGCCGCGGCGAAGTCAATCAGTCTTAGACCGTTGTTCGTGGAGGTCTCATGAAGACTGAACTGACCGACAGTGGGGCCAAAGATGCCTTCCCTTCCGACTTTCGCATTAAAATCGCCGAGGACTATTTTCACGTCATGGACCGGAAGGTGGTCGTCTACGTCCTCAAGACTAGCGTAGAAAGCGTCTTTGACGGCTTCGTCCTTTTTCTCCGTCGGGGCGTGCGCGCAAATAAGGCTGATGGAGAAAAATTTTGCCTTGATGCGGATCGTGGCAAATCTTTCGTTGACAGGTGTGAACCGGGAAACAAGGTGGCGTAGTTTCCGGCTAACAACGAATCCACATCCAAATTCGCGTCTCTCCGCATGGCAGCTGTAGTAGATATCACAGTGTGCTTGTTTAGAGCAGCCTTGCCCTTTCCATCGCATTTCCTGGATGGCGGTGATGTCAGATTTTATTGTTTTGAGGGCTTCCGCCAGTTGGATAATGGCACCTTCCCTATAAAGGGTTCGGACATTCCAGGTGCATATCCGTAAATCATTGTCCGTTTTTCGTTTGCGGTGGTCGTCAACGTAATTGGGGTTCTTATCCGAGGCTGGTTTAGTTTTCATTGGGCAGTAGTAATGTGGAGGGACCCAAACCCTGCGCACATTCCATGTTTAAGGTCTATGGAGTGACCCGCCGCTCAAATGACGGATGCAAGTTTGCCGTTGCCCAGGGAACACCACGTGGAGGTTTGAGTCGACTTGAGACTATTTCGACATGGATAATGCATGATCAACTCACTTAACACAAAAACTGCTTACTTGCGGCTAAGAAGTAATTTAAAAATACACAGAAAAAGGTTTTTCAACTGCCATTTTAAACAGAACGGATCAAGCAATATATATGTGCTTATGTGTTAAGAGAGAACAAAATTTATCTTTTGCAATTTTGTTTTAATTTTGTCCCGATAGATTGAGAGCACTGTACGTTCGACACATGCTTGCTGACATAAGAAAATTCAAGGGCTAAAATGTCCATTTTGCTTTTTTTGTTTAATTGGGATTTTTCTTGTGTGCAATGCATTATATAAATGATTTTAAATGATTTTAGGCAGTTGCTCGGTGATGCAAATTTTAAAATTAGGACATTATATTATTATTCAAAAGGATTGAAAAGGATTGAAAATTAAAAAAAAAAAGTAAAAGATACAGAAAAAATGTATGTATTAAGCTTAATTCAACTTATAAAAATAGTTCAAATAAGCAAATGATTTTATTCACATTTATTCTTTTCTTATAGAAAAATTAGTGTTGTGCGGGTAGGGTCCTCAAAATAATTCTTGGTTTATGTTATGATGATTCCCAAAATATTTCTAAAAAAAAATAAGTTTTTGTAAAAATATTGCTTGGTTTGGTAGTTAAAAAAAAATAAACGGATAGAAATGATAGTAATGAAGGAGTTCTTCAAATCTGCATCAAAAAATCTAAAATTTTTGCCGTCGGACCAAAGATAATACGGATTTTCGTGCATTGTTAAACTTTTTGTTTTATTTTTACTAAAATTCATATTGAATTTTTTGCCTATTACCTTTAGTCAAATAAATTGTCACGAATAGGGTTTTTTTTCTATTTAATTTAATTAATTTCTTCAACTTAATAAAAAGTAACATGACAAAAAAAAAATCCATTTGAATTTGAATGAAAATAATATAAAACGATGTGAAAAAATGAATGAAAATCCAGAATATTTGGTCTTACTGCAAAAATTTAAAATTTAATGGTGCAGATTGTAAGATCTTTTGCATTGCTATTATTGCTATTATTTTATACACTAGTCAATATATTTATAAAAAGCTCGATTTTTAGAGGTTGTTTCGAACCGTTCCAGCTCACGGATGGCTATCGCTAGAGTCGAAATATTTGGGGAATTTTCATAACATAAAGTAAGTATTTTTTTGAGGACTTGGTCCGAACAACTTTTTTTTCGTGAGGCGTCTTACTATATAGTAGTTTTCCAATGAATGTCACTTAAAGTTAAATCTGTTATTTGATTGTAATATTATTATATTTAGAATAATATTAATGATTTCCACAGAGAATTTAGTACACTTTTGCTCCTACTTCCATACTAAATTCCGGTTTATAAGTTTAGCTAATTATACATTAATAAAGTACAAGTCAGTGACTTCTTACTTTTTTATGATTATGTTACATATTGCATTGAAAATATAAGAAAATAATGTTATTTTTTTTAATGAATTCATTTCAAATTCTAAAAATTGTGAATGCCTATGCAACTAATATACATTTTTTATGGCAGAGCTCTAGGGGATGAGGGGCATCTGCCCCTCCCTTGCTCCCTGTAGATGCCTTTGACTTTAGCATCTTTATGTATCTCAAAACGAATGGTTTCATTCGTGTGAGATACGATAAGCAATACATTTTTTTAAACCGAAAATAATCGTTTTCATTAATTTCTTTCACGAATGATGTGCGGTATGTTTTATTCATCTGAATCCTTGGTGCTGAATTTTAACTTTATATAATAAGCATTTATGCAACTTCAGATGTTCTTCAATTGAGTTTATTTTCATTTATTTAGCAAATTACAGTAAAATTCTTTCAGACGCCACATTATTCGTTTCGAATGTTGTTGTCTTACTGTCCCAATTTTTGTTTTCAGCAAAAATAAATTTGTAGAGGCATGTTTTTAGTTGAAGAAAAGAATGTGTAACTAAAATTTTTTTAGAACCAATATTTTTCCGAATTTGCTAATATAAATGTTGTCCGTCAAAAGGTGGTATTGTAGACCTGACCAAAAAAAGTCAAAGTCCTTTCAAGGGCTGAAATGGCCATTTGGTTTATTTTTTTCAAATTTCGAAAAATTGACTACACTAATTCTGCGAAGATTTGTTATTATAATTTTTAAATTCATACATGCTTTAGTTAAGGTAAAAAAGTGTGTCAAAAATTGAAACAAAATTATGCGCACTTTAATAGCCTCGACAAAGTAATCGAAAAAAAGTATTTATATTTTTCGCAAATCCGGTTTTTGTGCATTTCGCTCTAAATACTATTTTCTATTTAGGCGTGTATCCCAGTTTTCGTTTTTACCCATTCTGTACCCAAAATTTAGTAAATTCAAAATGTTTGCATGTTTTGAAAAATGTAAAATCTCTGCTTTAAAATAAATCATTATTAATTAATCTGTTTATAAATTAAGAATGTACAACATTTTAAAATGTAGCCAAATACTCAATAAAGCTGATTGACGGTTGTTAGTGTTTGTGGGAAATAAACGTGTGCAAAATTTTTTTTTTTACTTCTTCAGCAAGCTCAAACATTTTTAATAATTTATATGCACAATGCATGAACTTAGAATGGCAATAAATTCAGTCAATAAAATTAATTCGCTTGGAGCAGTGATAAATTATTGACAACAGCAACCCACACAGGGGCGAGTGATATGCATGTGTGTGTGTGTGTTTGTATTTTGTTGGGTTAGCAGCAGTATCTGCTACTGCTGTTGCTTTCATGTTGCTCTACATTGCAATTAGCTGCGGTCCAATTCAAGATGTTGCAAATCTTGCCAATCGATCTACTCCTGCATGTATGCATTTAATCAAACATCCTAAAATTCTTTAGATACACACATACACACACACACCTAGGAATTTCGACATGTACCCTATAGGAACAAACTAACTTGTTTTTAAAAACAACTAATTAAAAAACTTGTTTAAAATAAACCAGTATATGAACTACTTTGAATTATAATACGGCGGCATCCACTTCAATTCTAAATAGTTTTTATTGCATTATATATAAAGTAATTGAAATACTACTTAAAAACAAGTGGTTGATAAACTACTTTGAATTATATTAACGCGGCAACTACTCTGATTTTGACATGTTTTAATTGCAAATTTTTATTAGATTACAAGTTTATATATATTTAACCATATTATTTCATCAAATATTATTAACTTTAGGTCATCAGTAATAGTCTTCAATTGTTTATTTTAAAGTAATTAAAAAAAATATTTTAAATATAACTAATTTAACAAGTAGTTGAAAATATATGCAGACGAAAGTCAATTGACCTATTTAGCGGACATCACCATACAAAATATGTTAGTTCGTTCTATGGAAAAAAGTCAGAATATCAACTAGTTGTGGTGGACAAAAAACTACTTTATCAACTACTTTTAAATTAGTTGATTTTCCTACAGGGTATGTCATCTGATTTATGTAATTTTGTCATTTGCATTTGGCAGCTTTTAAGTAACTGACTGTTACATTGTCAGTCAAACTGCCTGTCTCACTATCCAGCGCTCTGCTGTTCATCTTCAGCAATAAATGCCGCATTTTGTTCTGTTATGCTACGTTATTTACGTAAATTATTTTTAATCTCCAAAGTAGCTCATGGATCGATTTGTTCGTTGCATATAATTTGTATCATTGAAATTAGAACATTTTGAGTGACTTGAAAATTCTTTATTCATTTTTTACTTTATGGTCATGCCAAAAAAAAAAAATAATATAGTAGAGTATAAGCTATAAACTACAGCCAAACTAATGGATATTTTTTTTTTAGAAAATTTAAAAAATGTCCCTTAAGCTTTTTGTCTTGTTTCTATCAAGTTAAGTTTTTCAGCTAATGTTGTTAAATATCTAGTCAGCTTATCGAAATTTATATAACTGTGACAGCTGCGTGCATCAATGAAAACAAGCAACATTGAAACACATTAAATAAGAAGTGCTGCACTTTCGATTTTAACTAAAGCAAATATAAACAGCAACAACATACTTGATAAATAAATATAACAACAAAAGCAAAACCAAGCAAACAAACAAAGTCTCACACTCAGTTAGAGAGATAAGACACCCAACAGAAAAAAAGTTTGTTGTTCATAAGTTTACTTTAGTAAGTGTTTCGTTGCATGATGAGAGTTGAATTTTTAAATATCTGAAGGGGTTTTGCTGTAAATATTGTTTTTCATGGCGCTTTAAATGAAAATTTATGGTCCTGTTTATAACCTAGTAACAGGAGAAAATGATAAGTTTTAAACGGAAAGAAGACGTCATACATACTATTTTTGCTAAACAAATCGCTTTGTGCGATTTTGCACCACAAGTATAAAAACTTAAAGAATTAGAAGAATTTTGGTAATTTTTTTACAGTATAGTCATACTGAGTACAGTATTGAAAGAAACTTTATAATTTCATTAACAAAAATATTTATTATCAAAAAATATGGTGGACCTCCAAACAACAAAACCTCCTTGAAACTCACTTAAATAAAAAATGAAGAAAAATAAAAGGTTGCCAAAAATATCGATTAAGTTACTTAAAAAATTAAAAAATTATTTAAAATTTGAACCCAATCTTACAATACAGATTTTTAAAAGTGTTTTTGTGGTGCTACAAATTTTTTCAAATACTATTTGTCCGATGTTTGATATAACTCTTATTCATCTCATTAACTAATGGTTAGCAGAAGGAAGCATTTTTTTGGCACTTTTAACCATTGCTTTATAAAAACAAGTCCTATATAACATTTAGTGCAAATAAAAAACAAATGTGTGGCCATCACACACGGTAGAAGTGAAAAAACAGGATTTGGGGATTGCTGAACTAGTATTTTTATTGTTATTTTATAATCTATGTTTTTGTCCCATCCTTATGCATACAAAATTTTCCTAGAAAATAAAATAAATATTAAATTGAAATATTATTAACTTGCAAACTACTACAACAGCGGTGGTTTTTAAGCACTGAGTTTTTTAGATACCAAATATAAATATATATCGACTGGTCTCTCACAAGCTCGTAACTCAAAAAACTTGATTTTGCTTTTTTATAGAAATAGCTCTTTTATTAGGTTCCGCATCTAGCTCAAAAATCTTAGAGATCTATGTACATCACTTTTATTTGAAAAACGTGTGTACAGGAACCTCGTAGACAACAAAGTGAAATTTATTAAATGCAACATTATCGCAATTGTTTAAAATTCTCATAGTTCATAGAAAAACTGTGGTAGCATTTATCTAAAAAAAAAAAAACATTAGCCAATTTCAGCCCTTGAAAGGACTTCGATCGAGCTTCTTATGATCAATTGTGTTGTGCGTGTTTTAAAATCCGAACGGCTTATGTTCTCAAGAAGCTTTTCATGGCAGTTCTTACTCTCTGAGGCTTGCCATTGTTTGCAGAGAGGTGATGGCCTAACAGAAAATTTAATTCAATTGAAAAAATTTTCTGTTAGATGGGATTCGAACCAGGGTTCTCTGGCGTATGGGCTACACACTCTACCTACTACGCCACGGTCGCCAGGATTTATCTAAGCCACTGTTATATTTTATAAAGCTAAATTCCTTGCTGTTGGACACAACTTAATAGAAGGAGACTCTGTCCACGCATATATTGAAGAAAGGAATAAAACAAAAATTTATTTGTATCTACTGATTATGTAAAACTTAAAAAGGTCCATTATTATGTTGATAATTTTTTTAAGAAATAGTCAAATTTAAATTATAATATATATTCCAGACCTGGATTGAAAGCAGGAGATTCTTGTGCCATTGATTTTAAATGCTGAAAATATGCAGTACATTAAACCTATAATAAATTGAGATATGGTGATGATTGGATCTTATTGCCTTACCGAAAAAACGTTGTTAAATTTAAAAGCGGTACTGAACCAGTTATCGAAAATATATTCAACAAACCTCTTAAATTTAATAAAGACTTATAGTCAAATATTCCAGCTGACTATAATTTTTTCTATTAAAAAAGTCAGAAAAGTCTTTTGAATTCTTTGTGTTTTCTTGTTTAAAATTGTAGGCCAATTTCGCCAACGCTTATGATAAGTTAGCTTAAAATAATTAACATGTTAGTTTTACAACTTATATTTGCAAATTTAATTTATTATTAATCAGTCTAACACTATCAGACAGACTCTGAATTTGGCCCTTAATATTTCTATTATATATTTACATAAATGTACTAAGTTTTTTTCTGTTTCCTTACCAATAACCATATAATAAATGTTAAAAATTGTGCGCACAGTTTTTTTTTTTTAATAAGCCGTAACATCTAGACATACAAAAGTCGGAATCTCATAAGTTAATATTAAGAAGCCTGTTTTTAAAAGCAGTAACCTCAAGGTTTTTTAAAATATATGTACAATTAATATTATTCCGTTTTATTTGTCAATGAGTCCTTGGAGACTACTTTGAACAAAAAAAAAAAAAACCAGATTACAACTTTTATCTCCCCTTAAGGAAAAAGTCAGTTTTTTGCTTCTCCTGAAAACTCACACTTTTTGACTTACGAGGTTATAAAGCGATATATAAAAGAAAAAGCGATAAAGCGATAAACAAAAAAAAAAAATGTTTGTTTACATGGAGTTTGCACGAAGACGAAACCTTTTTATCAAAGCAAAAATGTATATACGTATCAGATAATAAAGCATTGCTTTGTGTTAAAATTTTTACATTAGAGTAATCACTTCGACTTCCATGATCCACCCTGTGACTTATGTATGCTTTTCTGACGTTAGCAAGAACACAAGACAGCTGTTTAGCAACACGTGCAATTAGATATATGTTTTAGTAAATTTTCGGGAGTGTTAATGTTGTAGTGCCCTTTAAACTTTGCGATAAATGCACCTTTATTTATTGATACAGTCAAGACAAATGCAAAACCATAAGATAAGGAAAGAAAAGAGAAACTAATACTAATTGTTAATCAGCAACTCTATTTAGCATTATTACATAGCTTAGAGGATAAAATATACGTTTCAATATCTAGACGTCGCGAGTTCGAGTCGCAATAAAAATAAAAATATTTTACAATAACAATTTCCAGTTAAAAGAAGTTTCACTTAAAAAAAAAAAAAATCAGACGTCCTGAAATATTTTCCAAACAAATAACATGGTTGGTCTGTTGCAAAAACGCTGATGCACTGTGTTATTATTTGTGTATTAATATAACTTAAAATTGGAGAAAAAATCTCGTTATATGTATTTCTATAATTGATAAGAATTTTTTTGAATTTTCTTAAGTATCAATGAAACAGTTCATGGAAAGGTTTTGCTTATGTTCAATAAGCAATGGAGGTAAAATTGTAGCTTTTATTTATTATTCAGGTTTTATTAAGAAAGTTTTATTTTTAACAAAATTCCCGAAACTTTTTTGTCACATTATTTTAAGGGGGATTATCCATCAAAACTTTTTTTAATTTTTTTTGCATATTCTTAAAGCTTTCAAGATAAAGTCTCAAGATCAAGGGCCATTTCAGCCCTTGAAAGGACTTTGACCGAGCTTCTTATGATCAAATGTGTTGTGTGTGTTGTGAATGTTTGAACACAAATGATCGAGAACTGGACCTACCAGCTTTATGCCGACTCCGAGCGGCTTATGTTCTCAAGAAGCTTTTCATGGTAGTTTTTTTTACTCTCTAAGGTTTGCCATTGTCTGCAGAGAGGTGACGGCCGAACAGAAAAATTAATTCAGTTGAAAAAACTTTCTGTGCCAAATGAAAGATTCGAACCTGGGTTCTCTGGCGTATTAGCCACACACTCTACCCACTACGCCACGGCCGCCACTCAAGAATATGTGGTCTCAAGTATCAAAAATATGTGGTTAAAATTTCAATTCGATATCTCAAAACATAACAAAGGTTTAGCCTAGTGAATGAACCGCCTTCGAAAGCGCAGTGACTGCCTTTATGCATCGGGCCGACAGGCAGCTCGCGAGAAGCGTCCATATGTAAGAAATCATGTCTTAACAGGGTTTATGATTCTTATGTGTTTTGTCAGTAGCTTGCCATACATTACATCATACATACAATATGGGCCAGGCATCGATGATTCCATGTAAGTTGAAAAAAATTTCGGACTTATTAGCTTTGAAATTTCCAAACGCGTTTTTTTCGAAACCATGTTTTTAAAGTCTGTGACCAAATCTTCTCGAAACTCAGTGAACAGATCGTTTTGATTTCTTTTTTCAGGCTTATTCTACATATACATAATAGTCTAGTACATGTCGTAGGATTTTTTTTCGTTGCTTCATTCATTAGTTTTAGGCTAAATAATTATGAATTTTTATTCTTAAATCGTTACTTTATGTTCGGAAGTCCGCTATTTTGTCAAAAATCGATACTTTCAAAATTGGGTACGGCAAGTACTAGTTTTAAGTATCTTGTATTATAGTATTTTTCGTTTTTTTGTTTCAGATGAATTTTGTAGGAGCAATCTTAATCTTGGCCACTGCTTTTCGCTTTTTTTCACAGCGCTCAAATCAAAATGCTGTATCTACCTTAATATTAAATTATTTTTAATAAAAAAAAAAACATTCTCTTGAATGTGTATATTTTAAGGTACAAAAATCCTTATTATAACATATATAATCTTAGCGTATGTTCAAGCAAATATGGAATTTCTGTGGACAAAAAAGTGATTCGGATCTCCTTTAGATTTCTTTGAATATTTAGTCCATTCAAAAAAAATTTGCCTTTTAAATTAGTTTTAAATAAATTGTTTTTTCTTATGCTTTTCAACACGGGCATGTAGCGAAAAAAACAAAAAATTATACTGTTTTATTGCTTATTTTTTTATTTGTTAAGATCTTAATTTATCTCTTAATAAATTCGAAAAATTGCAAGTTTTGTTAGATGCTCTATATTTGGGGTTATTTTAATTGCTTTTCGGGGAAAAATTCTATATAAATCTGTTTGAATATATGTAGTATACGGAAAGGGTAAAAGTTTGTTTTTATCTCTTATTGTGTCGCTCCCCTAAGGGAAGGACATGCGATTGAAATTAATTTTTTATAACGTATCCAGTTTCTGTACCCTCACCTTTGTACTTGCCCAACTTTGCTCTTAAGTTTTTGCCTCAAGTTTCTAATGCTTTCTTTTGAACATTTTTATTATTGTTTTATTGAAAGTTGGAAATCAACTTCATATGTCAAATATACTTGTTTAAAAGCAAATAACAATTTTTATCACCTTTTTGACTGTGATTTAGGATAATTTTCAGAAAACATTATACATACATATTTTTTTTTCAACGTAGCTGTATAGAATTTAGGCTAATAAAGGTCAAGGCTTTATTGACTTGTATGTTTGCTTTCTTTATCAGCATTTTTATGAAAAAACAGAAAAGAAAAAAAAACCAAATTTTTATGATTTTGGCTGCTATTTATTTTATGATTTTAACTGCTATCAATTGCAAATTTTATAATTTATCCCGCTTTAAAAACCATTACACTTTCAATTATGTGTTATAAAATAAGCATAGTCTTTTTTAAAAACGAAAACTATAAAAGCAATTTAAAATTAATATTTATGGAAATTTATACTTCTGGAAAAAAAGAACATTACAAAAGGTGTACTGGTGATTAATTTTATAAAGAAAATAAAAATTATAGAAGAAAATCATCATGCTTTTCTTATTTGTGGCATGGTGTAAAAATTGTCTGTCTTTTGTCGCACTTTGCTTTTTTGATTCAGTTACTCAATGAGTTAAGTGATTACAGTTACAAATTTGGCATTTTTTTAATTAGTGTGCTTTAATAACAAATTAAATAAATGCCGCAAGTAAACGACAATGATAAAAAAAACACGAACACAATTTAAAAAAAGAAAACAAAAAAGAAAACACAATTTGTCCACTATTTGATCAGATTTAAAACAATTGTGTTCACAGAAAATTTATCATTTAAATAAATAATATATTTAAATAAATTTAAATAAATAAATAAATAAATTTATTTTACTGCGCGAAACGCGTTCAGCAGGCACACAAAGGATCATAAACTAATTACTAGTGTCCGACCAAATATTCGGTTTCAGTTTCGGCCATTTCCGGCTCTTTTAGCCAGTTTCGGCTATGTGGCATCAATATGGCTGAAACAGAAACTGAATATGCGGTCGGACACTAGTAATAACTACTCTTTTTGACATTTTGTTCTTAAGAAATCAAGGTACTTAAAGAACGTTTAAACGAGTCAAAAAACAATCGATTCGAAAATATAAAAACAATTTCGGAACTTCTAGCTTCCACATTGCTCGATCCACGCTTTAATTGATGAACACATTTAATATTTTCTGATTCGAACTATGATGTGGAATTTGTCAACGTTAAAAGTGAGTGTAACATGTGGCCTTCGAATTTGTCTTCCAAAAGAAGCAGCACTCATTTTATTTGGGAGTCACACGATTCAAAAATATCATTCACGCTTACAAGTACATATCGCACTTTACCTACAAAAGAGGCACAACTCAAAATTTACAAATTTGTACTTTTTTATGTTAAACTCTTCGTAGTGATTACCTCCATCAACTATTAAAATTGTTCACTCATCTTCTTACTCTTTAATTAAAAAAAAAAAAAATCATTTTGTCTCTTTGTTTGTATGGGTCCTTTGAAAAAAATTGGGCTTTCGCTTCTCCTGAAATTTTTAAAATTTTGAGTTGTGCCTCTTTTGTAGATAGCAACAACAACTTAAGACTTTTCTAAACCTTAATTCCAAGGGATTCCAATATTTACGAGTACTGGCACCACGCCCCATTTTCCTTATTTAAAAATGTGACAGTCAGATACCTATCTTTTTCTCCTTTTAGTGTCGCGAGTAAACAACTTATCAGTGCAGCAGAGCAAATATATTCTGACCGACGCAATAGTTTACATGGCGAAACATGCAGACAAGCTCTTATTTTTAGCTTAAATTATTATCAAAGTTGAACTTTAATATTCAAATAATATTTATCTTACATTATTCTTATCTCTGCCCATACGCCAGAGAACCCTGGTTCAGTTCCCACCTGACACAGAAAGTTTTTTCAATTGAGTTAATTTTTCTGCTTGGAAATCCCCTCTCTGAAGACAATGGCAAGCCTCAGATGGTAAAAAATGCCCTGAAAACCTTCTTGAGAACATAAGCCGTTCGGAGTTGGCATACAACTTCTAGGTCCAGCTCTCGATCATTTGTGTTCAAACATTTCACAACACACACTACACAATTGATCATAAGAAGCTCGGTCAAAGTCCTTTCAATGGCTGAAATGGCCATTTTCGTTCGTTCGTTCTTCTATTCTTACTAGAGTACGCCAGTGGTGGAAACTCGACCTTTTCGCTATACCACCCCCGAGCGACGCCGGGTATTCCAGCTAGCATTTTTCTTTAAAAACTATTCGGTGCACTCCTTCTCTCTACTCTGATACATTTGAAAAAAAATTATCAAAATCGGTTGAAAAACACCCTGAATACCATACCACCCCGAGCAGTACCGGGTATTCCAGCTAGCATTTTTCTTTAAAAATTCGTCGATGGTCCTCCTTACTCTGATTCATTTAAAAAAACAAATCATCAAAATCGGTTGAAAAACACAGGAGAAAATGGTACTGAATTGTTTTCCTTAGCCTATTTATATTTAGATCTGTTTGAATTGGTATGTTTTTGTATACCATACTTTTAATAAAAAATTGTATAAAAAAATATTTGCTAAAAAAATTTTCATATAGACATTCAGTTTTAGTATCGGTCGAATATTACAAAAAAGGCCGAATTTCGGTTTTGGTCAAAATTTTGGTTTTGGTCGGACACTACTAATAACTGATAAGAGATACAACAAATTGTACCTGCTGAATGCAACCATTATTGCTTTCCATTTCATTTTTCTTTTCTTATTGCAGCACAGCAAAAGCAACAATATGCGCTTGCCGTTGTTGGTTTTCTGTTGCTTTTTATTTTCATTCGTTTGGCGCTTGGTGATTTATTTATCTTTGCTTCTATTTTAGAGAAGCATGTCTGTTTGTATGTTGTTGTTTATAATACATGCTGTTCTTTAAGGATTTGGAGCGCATGATGGTTTTCTTTTTGCATGCATTTCAGTGTGGTAGCGCAGAATGAAATTAGCCAGCGTACATTAGGACATAGCCATACAAATTACTCAATTTTGTTGTTCGTTGAACTTTGTTAAAGTTGTTGCTTTTTACGTTGATTTTCGGCTAAGCGTGATTCTTATTATTATTATTATTATTATTGTTATTATTATTATTATTATTATTATTATTATTATTATTATTATTATTATTATTATTATTATTATTATTATTATTATTATTATTATTATTATTATTATTATTATTATTATTATTATTATTATTATTATTATTATTATTATTATTATTATTATTATTATTATTATTATATTATATTATTATTATTATTATTATTATTTATTATTTATTATTATTATTATTATTATTATTATTATTATTATTATTATTATTATTATTATTTATTATTATTATTATTATTATTATTATTATTATATTATTATTATTATTATTATTATTATTATTATTATTATTATTATTATTATTATATTATTATTATTATTATTATTATTATTATTATTATTATTATTATTATTATTATTATTATTATTATTATTATTATTATTATTATTATTATTATTATTATTATTATTATTATTATTATTATTATTATTATTATTATTATTATTATTATTATTATTATTATTATTATTATTATTATTATTATTATTATTATTAT